>JBBGZY010000564.1:1087500-1451465 GCA_037952925.1 Lithobates clamitans | reverse complement strand
GGGTCTGTAATGGGGGGGGGGGGTCTGTGATGGAGTGAGGTCTGTAATGGGGGGGGGGATCTGTGATGGGGTGGGGTCTGTAATGGGGGGGGGGGGGGATCTGTGATAGTGGGGTCTAATGGGGGGGGGGATCTGTGATAGTGGGGTCTAATGGGGGGGGGGGGATCTGTGATGGAGTGGAGTATGTAATGGGCGGGGGGGGGATCTGTGATAGTGGGGTCTGTAATGGGGGGGAGTGGGGAATCCTGTGGTGGGGGTCTGTACTGGAGAGAATCTGTGATTGGGGGGTCTGTAATTGGAGTGGGAGGGATTTGTGATGGAGGGCGTCTTTAAAGGGACACGCTGTGATGGGGTGGTCTGTAATGGGTTGGCGGGTCTCTGATGGGGGACTGTGATGTAAATGGGAGAGATGTGCTATGAAGGGGGGACTGAGGGCACTGATATAAGGGCTTGTTCACACTTGTGCAGAGATCTATAATAGAAAACAATCAGAACGTGACGAGTCATCACCAATATGACACTCGGACCTCCGCTGGAAGAAAATTTTACTGACCGGACCCCCGTGAATTTTAATTCAGTACCCCTGGTATACATGCATAGTTTACTGAATATACTCAAAAAAGACTAAGAACACAACCGACCCTGCATGAACAGAACCCTGCATGAACACAAGCGACGCAGGGATCTCCCTCACTGCCGTATTGTATTTTGACAAGGTGACTCCTCCCCCCCCATTAGAATACATAGATCAGTGCTGCAGTCATTGCCTGCAAACTCTGATCAAATGCTGGTTTTCCAGCAGAACAGTTAATCGGAAATCAGTTGTTAGATCAGCCTCTGCTGAATAGACAGTGGTACACACAGACCGAAATTTGGCTGTTTCCTGCTGAACCGCCTGAATTTCAGTACTTGTATACCCAACTTTAGATCTACCAAAACGATGTAATAAGAGGACACATCTAAACAATCCATTCAAGACAGTCATCCTTTGCTCTATAGCTCAGTGTTTCTCAACTCCAGTCCTCAAGGCGCCCCAACAGGTCATGTATTCAGGATTTCCCTCTAATGAAACGGCTGTGGTAATTACAAAGGCAGGGAAACTGATCAAATCACCTGTGCAAAATAATGGAGAGCCTGAAAACATGACCTGTTGGGGCTCCTTGAGGACTGGAGAAACACTGCTATAGCTGATGGTAGATCTAAAGAAGATTGTACAATCAGATTGGATAGTGTATGTTCACCTTAAAATGTAACTCCACTTTTGTTGAGAAACAAACCCTCCCCCCTCTGGGTGATCTATGTACATTGCAGGGATTTTCCCAAACTTTGTTGCAGATTCCTACCCTTTTGTTATTTTGAAGAAATAGCTGTTCGTGTCTATGTGGTAAGTGAATCTGTATGGGACTGATTTTATATTTATCAACCAGCTGCTGCACCTGCAGGGCTCTAATGAGGAAAAGTGTCAGGGTCTGCATTCCTTTAGACTGGTTCCTATTGGGAGTGTCTTACCAAAAATGACATTTTTGTTGCAGGGGATGCCTGAAATCTGACTTGTATCTCAGTGCAGACTTCTGGGAAGGTCAGTGAGCCAATCACACAAGCAGGAAATGACATTTCTGGGGGGTGCCCTTTCAACCATCTGTGTTCACCATTACAGAGCTGCAGACCGAAAAGGAAAGGTCATTTTTAATAACATTCAATTACATACCTCCCAACTTTTTGAGATGACAATGAGGCAATACTTTTTAGCAAAAGCACGTAAGCATAGGACACCCCCCCTGCCACGCCCCCTTAAGGCCTCATTCACGCTAATGCATTTTTTTTCATGCTTTTTGCCTTTTGCAGAAATGCAAGACATTTTTTTTTTAACATGGGTTCCTATGGAACACGTTCACATCAATTGATTTTTGTGCCGCTGCATTTTTTTGGAAAGGATCAGAAACTTTTTTTAATGCAAAACTGCTTTTTTTTTTTTTTTTGGTTCAATAGACTTCAATGGAGGAGCATGTAGGTCGTTTTTACTGCGATTTTGCCGTGATTTGCATTTATAAATTTGCCCAACAACACATTTTCCAAAAAAAACTATAAAAATGCAAATCGCGACAAAATTGCACTAAAATCGTGGGAGAAAAAAACATCAGAAAGCACTTTAGAAATGCTCAAAAGCAATATGATGTGAATCAAGCCTAAAGGAGAATTTTTTATTTTTTTACCACAACTTTTTCTTCAGGCTGAGTTCACACTAATGCAATGCCAGACATTGCATGTGATGTCTGTGCAATGCGAATTCAACCATACAGTTTGTTCAGGACCCTTTTTTTTTTTTTTTTTTTTTTTTTTTTTTTTTGATGTTCAGACCCATGCGATCCACTTTCACAGTTCACACTTAGAGTTGCTACATTCACCCGGACAGTCCGGATTTGGAATCATGTGTCCGGGTTTCAAACTGCCTGAAACCCGGACACATTCAGACTGGACTATGGCTTCCCAGCGTGGTTACTGGCTGCACTTGTCTAATCCGAGATTGTGTGCTACACTCTCTTTCACGCTGCAGAAAGCGAGCACTAACAATTAACCCCCCCACACACACACAGACGGGAGAGGAGAGAGGGCTTGATCTGCTCCTCTTCCTCCCGCCCCTACCCCTCTGTGTCTGCCCACACTCCAATCCCCGGCGCTGTACCTCAGAAAAGGAAAGTGGGGGCCGGAAATTTGAAGTCCAGCAGCCTCAGATACATCTGGATAAGAGGTGCTGACTGGCAAGGGGCGAGTGAGCTCACCATCCATCCCTGTCTGTGACTGAAGTCTCCCTCCTTCTCTCTCCTGCCTCTGAGTGAGTACACTAAGGTAAATCAGGGTTCTCAGAGCACCCCTTACATCAATGTTCCCTTTTACACCAGAGGCCACAGTGTTCCCCCTTATATCAGAGTCCCCAGAGTTCTCCCTTGCAGTGAAAGATAACTCTGCAAGTGGATTCAGATGTAAAAGGGGGAACTCTGTGGACTCTGATGTAAAGGGGGACTCTTGTTGTTAACTTCATATCATTAGAAATGTTACTTAATTGCAAAATATATGTATAGTTTATACTAAAAAAAAAAATAATATATATTGCTGTGTGCCGCTAAAGTGTTCGGGTTTGACTTGAAGAAAAGGTGACAACCCAAATCGCACTGCATTCTGCGAATCAATTTGGGGGTGGCGTTAACTTTGCATTGACCCCCACAGAAGTACGCAGAGAGCAGTGTTCCCGCATACAGGAATTGCAGTTTTTCGCACCGGTGTGAACCGAGCCTAATATTGGCTTTTGGAATTTACAAATGCAGCAATTTAGAATTTAGATGAAAGGTTTAGCGCTGGAAAACACTTTTTGATAGATAAAAAGTGCATTTTATATACAACTCTATAGATCAGACCAAAACGGGGGACAAATGAGGAGGAATGAGGGACATTGCTCCAAATCGGGGACAGTTGGGAGCTATGAGCATTACAATATGACATGTGGAGCAATTGTATACGCTATATTAACTTTTTTTTTTTTTTTTTTTTTTTTTTTCTTCTATTTTTTTCCCACAAAAGTGGAGTTACCCTTAAGTGACATCTCTTCAATCAATCAGAAGCTGAATCTGAGCTCCAGGATACCACTTCCGCACCGCCCACTGTCGTTATACGTCGGTACTTTGAAGAGGGATATCATTTTTTTTTTTTTTATAGCAGCAACTAGCTACTATAACCCCGGTATCCTCTTCTTCGCCTGGCGGTCTGGTTTCCAATAATGGTGGTCTCTGCGGCTGATTTGCCACAAGATCACTTTTATTGGCGGTGGGAGAGGGCCCCTCCCTCCCACCGCGCTCTGGTGCCCTCTGCCGCTTACCCAGAGCCGTCGGCAGAGGCGATTGGGTCCTGTGTAGCATGGAGATGAGTGAGGGGAAGATGGCCCCCACCCGTCTCCATACCATTGCAGGGCTGAAGTGACGTCATAATGTCACTTCCGCCCATAGCTCTTAAAGGGCCATTTTTTTTCAATTGCATTTTAGTGTAAATATTAAATCTGAGGTCTTTTTGACCCCAGATCTCATATTTAAGAGGTCCTGTCATGCTTTTTTTCTATTACAAGGGATGTTTATATTCCTTGTAATAGGAATAAAAGTGACACAATTTAAAAAAAAAAAAAAAAAAAAAAAAGAACAGTGTAAAAATAAAAAATGGTTAAATAAATAAGAAGAAAAAAAAAATTTTTTAAACGCGCCCCGTCCCGCCGAGCTCGCATGCAGAAGCAAACGCATACGTGAGTAGCACCCGCATATGAAAATGGTGGTCAAACCACACATGTGAGGTATCACTGCGATCATTAGAGCAAGAGCAATAATTCTAGTCCTAGACCCCCTCTGTGACTCAAAACATGCAACCTGTAGAATTTTTTAAAGGTCGCCTATGGAGATTTTTAAGGGTAAAAGTTTGTCGCCATTCCACCAGCGGGCGCAATTTTGAAGCGTGACATGTTGGGTATCAATTTTCTCGGCGTAACATTCTCTTTCACAATATATATATAAAAAAAATTGGGTTAACTTTTACTGTTTTATTTTTTAATTCAAAAAAGTATTTTTTCCAAAAAAAGTGCGCATGTAAGACCGCTGCGCAAACACGGTGTGACAGAAAGTATTGCAACAGCCACCATTTTATTCTCTAGGGTGTTAGAAAAAAAATGTATAATGTTTGGGGGTTCCATGTAATTTTCTAGCAAAAAAAAACCTGTTTTTAACTTGTAAACAACAAATCTCAGAAAGAGGCTCGGCTCTTAAGTGGTTAAGTGACATCTCTTCAATCAATCAAAATCAGAAGCTGAATGTGAGCTCCAGGATAACCTGTCCTGCTCTGTGTACTTTAAAGCGTACGACATTCAATGTAGATGAGATCTGCTTCCTGTGAAACTGAAATTAGCACATTCCGATCTTCTCTCCACCCAAGTTCTCCATTTTGTTTCTGTGTTCAGATTCAGAACTCCCACGTCATCTCTTCATGTCTGATCTTTACGGTAAGTTAACCCTATATAACAGAAGGAGTAGTACTTGGTGTGGGATGGATCATTCAGTGTGTATTAAGAGAGATTTGTAGGTGAATCTCTCTCTGTATTTGTCTCTGCTAACAGAACTGTTTTTCTGTTTTTTCTTTGTTCTTTTTTTTACATATGGACAACTTTTGTATTTGCAGCCACATACAAGACACGTTAAGATTGTTAAATCATTTAGTACTATAAACATTGTTTTTGTACTGAATACAAAATCGTGGAAATTGTGTATAGTAGGAAGTCATAGAGAATCTTCACACTGCTACATTACATCATCTTATGTGTGATTTCTAGGAGGTGGGATTTTTTTTTTTATATAGCGATCAAATAATTTATTGTATTATATTATGTCTGTGATGTTCTATTTATTATTAATAATAATAATAATAATATTATTTTTTTTTATTCCCATGTTTACATACAAAATATATTTTATATTATTGGTTAAACTGTTCATCGGTGAAAGAGTGAGCATCCCTCCAGGAGCAGATTTTGTTGCCGAGAGTTTCTTTGAAATCCAAAATTTACGCGTGAATGAAACTTTGTATGTTTAGCCATTTGACCTCTGGAAGATTTACACCCCCCCCCCCCTTAATTACCAGGCCATTTTTTTGCAATACGGCACTGCGTTATTTTAGCTGACAGCTGCGCGATCGTTCGACGTTGTACCCAAATAACATTTTTGTCTTTCTTTCTTTTTTTTTTTTGTAGTGTTTGATCCCCTCTGCGGTTCGGTTTTAATTTTTTTGCACTATAAACAATAGCCATATAATTAAAAGAAAACATTTTTTTACTTTTCTGCAATTTAGGGTAATGTGTATCCTGCTACATGTTTTTCGTAAAGGAAAAAAAAAAATCCCAATAAGCCTCGGTTCACACTGGGACGACTTGTCAGGCGTACCGTTCTAAGCACTACAACATATCCAAAGCTAGGGTTCCTAGCACCAAGTAGCCCCGAGATACGGGGGCCCCAAAGTCGGTTCAGAAAATGTCAAGCACTTTTCTGCAGTAGAGAATGACATTTTCTGAACCGAATTTGGGGCCCCGTATCTTGGGGCCACTTGGTGCTAGGAACCCCAGCTTTGGATATGTTGTAGTGCTAGTTCCACTGGGTTTGCACACCAAATTTGGCCCTGAGATATGGGTCCCAAAGTCGGTTCGGAAAATGTCATTCTCTGCTGCAGAAAAGTGCTTGACTCGAGTATAAGCTGAGGGGGGCATTTTCAGCACGAATAAATGTGCTGAAAAACTCGGCTTATACTGGAGTATATACGGTAGTAGGTGAGGTTGAAAAAAGACACAAGTCCAAGTCCAACCTATGTGTGTGATTATATGTCAGTATTACATTGTATATTCCTGTATGTTGCGGTCGCTCAGGTTCTTATCTAATATAGGTTTTAACTAGGGCTGCAACTAACGATTATTTTCATAATCGATTAATCGAAAAAATAATCGGATAAAATCATAAAAAAATCGTAATGTGCCATTTTTGCTATTCCTCCCGGGGACACCAATGACGGGGCGCTATTCCTCCCGGGGACACCAATGACGGGGCGCTATTCCTCCCGGGGACACCAATGACGGGGCGCTATTCCTCCCGGGGACACCAATGACGGGAGCTATTCCTCCCGGGAACACCAATGATGGGGCACTATCCCCCCGCCCCTCCCAGGGAACACCAATGGGGCACTATGTCTATTCCCTTCCCTCCCAGGAAAACCAATGATGGGGCACTACTATTCCAGGCAGCCACCCCCCGGAACACCAATGATGGGGCACTACTATTCCAGACAGCCACCCCCCGGAACACCAATGATGGGGCACTCCTCTCCCCAGGAATACTGTTAGGATGGGGTATTGGTCATAAAAATGTACTGTTTTTAATGTTAATAAAAAATATATTGATGCACTCCAATTTAAACTATTAACTTGTGTGATAACCATTATTATATACTATGCACAAATCCAAACATCAAAAAAAAAAAATTATATAATTAGTTTTCCAGAAATATGATTAGTGAGAATGTGATAATTCCAATAATCGCCAACTACCACTTTAGTGAATAGTGCATGATAATATTAAATCATTTAAAAATAAAATAGTGATGGGTTGCAAACATTTAAAAAAAAAAACTGACTGAGAGGAAGAGGAGGAAAGCAATTTAAAAAAATGGAATATTCCTCTATCAATATTCACCCATTAGTCCAATGGCAAATGCATTGAAAGGGTTAAGCTCAGTAAAGTTGGTATTCAGCCTGATAGTTAACCTCACAAACATAAATAGCTTCAAAGTATCTTTTCCAGCTTGGTTTCACTTTCTTATCATCTCAATGTAAACAATTAATGTGAAGAGAAAATAAAGACACCATTGCACAATGATCAGATAAGGAACACAGCAGAGAGATTACCACAAAAAGATACACTCACATAGCCTGCAAGTGTTTAGGCATAAATGGAAAACAGTCAAGACACTGACAGCGTGACTCCCCCAGAGCTGCTGCTGTGGCTGTTCTCGTAACTCGTAATGGCAAAGCTTGTCACTGGCTCCTCCTATGTTTTTAATGTGTTTTATTATTAGCCGCTAGCTTTCACAATGAATGTGCAACTCGGCAGCTCTGCTTTCCTCGTGGCTTCCCGCCCTCGCCTCTCTGTTCCTTCGAGGCAGCGGGCGGGGCTGAGAAGATCAGTGGGGATGACGTCGGTAAGCAGGAGGAGAGGCGTGCCGCGTACGTGCGGCGGCGCAGACGTGCCTGGTCACAAACGGCGGCGCCGAGGACACAGGAGGGAGGATTTATTTAAACAGACTGACAGAAGAAAGGTGCGGACCAACTAATCGATAATGAAAATTGTTGTCAACGATTTTCATTATCGATTAATATCGATTAATCGTTTCAGCCCTAGTTTTAACCACTTAAGAACCAAGCCTCTTTCTGAGATTTGTTGTTTACAAGTTAAAAACCGTTTTTTTTTTTTTTTGCTAGAAAATTACTTAGAACCCCCAAACATATTATTTATATATTATTATTATTATTATTATTATTATTATTATTATTTTTCTTAACACCCTAGAGAATAAAATGGTGGTTGTTGCAATACTTTCTGTCACACCGTATTTGTGCAGCGCTCTTACAAGCGCACTTTTTTGGAAAAAATACACTTGTCTTCTTTTTTACTTCAAAAAAAAAAAAAAAAACGGTAAAGTTAGCCCAATTTTTTTTTTTTTATATTTTGAAGGATAATGTTACGCCGAGTAAATCGATACCCAACATGTCACGCTTCAAAATTGTGCCCGCTCGTGGAATGGCGTCAAACTTTTACCCTTAAAAATCTCCATAGGCGACGTTTAACCACTTATGCCCCGGACCATTTGGTTGGCCAATGACTAGAGCACTTTTTGCGATTCGGCACTGCGTCACTTTAACTGACAATTGTACGTGTCGTGCGACATGGCTCCCTAACAAAATTTACGTCCTTTTTTTTTTTTTCCACACAAATAGAGCTTTCTTTTGGTGGTATTTGATCACCTCTGCGTTTTTTTTTTTTATTTTTTGCGCTATAAACAAAAAAAGTGACAATTTTGAAAGAAATGCATTATTTTTTACTTTTTGCTATAATATCCCCAAAAAATATATAAAAAAAACATTTTTTTCCTCAGTTTAGGCCGATCGTATTCTTCTACATATTTTTGGTAAAAAAAAATCACAATAAGCATTTATTGATTGGTTTGCGCAAAAGTTATAGCGTCTACAAAATAGGGGATCGTTTTATGGCATTTTTATTAAAAATTTTTCTCGAATCGTCTTCCAGGGCAGCATCCGAGAGATAGGCTCCTCCCTAAAACAGGAAACACATTAGTCCACCATTATAAATTTCACAGTCTTACCTGTGTGCCTCAGTTGTTTTGTGTTTCCTCCGGACCCACAGGAGCTGCAAGAACGTTTGTTATTTTTTCACTTGTCTCTGTGCTTGTTGCAGGAGACCCCCTGCCAGCATCCCATACAGCCCAATGGGCCTTGGGAGGGTGAGCAGGAGCAGCACTGAGCAACTTTGCTCAAGCCTGAGATTTCACCCCTACTGAGGGGTCTGCAATCATCCCCCCAGGCTGCAGGAGGACTCTGTCATCACCCCCCATGCCGCTGCTCTAGGGCCTGCCATTCTGTGCTTGTTTAGCAGAGCATCCCCCTCACTTGCTTTCCGGGAAAACTGGTTCTCTAGGCTGCTGTGTCTAGGGCCCGCCAGGGGAGATACATCAGCATGTACTATATGGCCGCCCCCCCCTCGCCGCCGCCGCCGCCACCACCGCAGCGACAGAGATTTCGACCAGGTAGGTTGGTTTTTACCTTCCATCTAGGTCCCTGGTGGTCGTGGCCAATACCCCAAGCCAGGCAACTGATCCGGGCCGGCCGCCCGCTCTCCGTGCGGCGCAGTGGCGTCCTCGCTGCCATACAGGCCGCTACATGGAGCCTGGGGGTGTACCAAGATGGCGCCAGGAGGAGGAGGTTCCGTTTCCGGGTGGCGGCCATTTTCCCCGTAGCCTATCTCCAGGAGGAAATAGAGCGGGACACCCAGGACATCCAGGGGCGGCAATTTAACCACTTGAGCCCCGGACCATTATGCTGCCTAAGGACCAGAGGTCTTTTTCCAATTTGGCACTGCGTCGCTTTAACTGCTAATTGCGCGGTCATGCAATGCTGTACCCAAACGAAATTTGCGTCCTTTTCTTCCCACAAATAGAGCTTTCTTTTGATGGTATTTGATCACCTCTGCGGTTTTTATTTTTTGCGCTATAAATGTAAAAAGACCGAAAATTTTGAAAAAAAATGATATTTTCTACTTTTTGTTATAAAAAAAATCCAATAAACTCAATTTTAGTCATACATTTAGGCCAAAATGTATTCGGCCACATGTTTTTGGTAAAAAAAATGTCAATAAGCGTATATTTATTGGTTTGCGCAAAAGTTATAGCGTCTACAAACTAGGGTACATTTTCTGGAATTTACACAGCTTTTAGTTTATGACTGCCTATGTCATTTCTTGAGGTGCTAAAATGGCAGGGCAGTACAAAACCCCCCCAAATGACCCCATTTTGGAAAGTAGACACCCCAAGGAAATTGCTGAGAGGCATGTTGAACCCATTGAATATTTATTTTTTTTTGTCCCAAGTGATTGAAAAATGACAAAAAAAAAAAAAAAAATATTTACAAAAAGTGGTCACTAAATGATATATTGCTCACACAGGCCATGGGCCTATGTGGAATTGCACCCCAAAATACATTTTGCTGCTTCTCCTGAGTATGGGGATACCACATGTGTGGGACTTTTTGGGAGCCTAGCCGCGTACGGGGCCCCGAAAACCAATCACCGCCTTCAGGATTTCTAAGGGTGTAAATTTTTGCTTTCACTCTTCACTGCCTATCACAGTTTCGGAGGCCCTGGAATGCCAAGATGGCACAAAACCCCCCAAAATGACCCCATTTTGGAAAGTAGACACCCCAAGCTATTTGCTGAGAGGCATATTGAGTCCATGGAATATTTTATATTTTGACACAAGTTGCGGGAAAGTGACACTTTTTTTTTTTTTTTCATAAAGTTGTCACTAAATGATATATTGCTCACACAGGCCATGGGCATATGTGGAATTGCACCCCAAAATACATTTAGCTGCTTCTCCTGAGTATGGGGATACCACATGTGTGGGACTTTTTGGGAGCCTAGCCGCGTACTGGACCCCGAAAACCAATCACTGCCTTCAGGATTTCTAAGGGTGAAAATTTTTGATTTCACTCTTTACTGCCTATCACAGTTTCGGAGGCCATGGAATGCCCAGGTGGCACAAAACCCCCCAAATGACCCCATTTTGGAAAGTAGACACCCCAAGCTATTTGCTGAAAGGCATGGTGAGTATTTTGCAGCTCTCATTTGTTTTTGAAAATGAAGAAAGACAAGAAAAAACATTTTTTTTTTTTCAATTTTCAAAACTTTGTGACAAAAAGTGAGGTCTGCAAAATACTCACTATACCTCTCAGCAAATAGCTTGGGGTGTCTACTTTCCAAAATGGGGTCATTTGGGGGGGTTTTGTGCCACCTGGGCATTCCATGGCCTCCGAAACTGTGATGGGCAGTGAAGAGTGAAATCAAAAATTCACGCCATTAGAAAGCCTGAAGGCGGTGCTTGGTTTTCGGGGTCCCGTACGCGGCTAGGCTCCCAAAAAGTCTCACGCATGTGGTATCCCCGTACTCAGGAGAAGCAGCAGAATGTATTTTGGGGTGCAATTTCACATATTTCCATGGCATGTTTGAGCAATATATCATTTAGTGACAACTTTGTGCAAAAAAAAAAAAAAAAAAAAGTGTCTCTTTCCCGCAACTTGTGTCGCAATATAAAATATTCCATGGACTCGACATGCCTCTCAGCAAATAGCTTGGGGTGTCTACTTTCCAAAATGGGGTCATTTGGGGGGGTTTTGAACTGTCCTGGCATTTTATGCACAACATTTAGAAGCTTATGTCACACATCACCCACTCTTCTAACCACTTGAAGACAAAGCCCTTTCTGACACTTATTGTTTACATGAAAAAGTTTTTTTTTTTTTTGCAAAAAAATTACTTTGAACCCCCAAACATTATATATTTTTTTAAAGCAAATGCCCTACAGATTAAAATGGTGGGTGTTTCATTTTTTTTTTTCACACAGTAATTGCGCAGCGATTTTTCAAACGCATTTTTTGGGGAAAAAACACACTTTTTTTAATTTTAATGCACTAAAACACGCTATATTGCCCAAATGTTTGATGAAATAAAAAAGATGATCTTAGGCCGAGTACATGGATACCAAAAATGACATGCTTTAAAATTGCGCACAAACGTGCAGTGGCAACAAAATAAATACATGTTTAAAAGCCTTTACAGGTTACCACTTTAGATTTACAGAGGAGGTCTACTGGAAAAATTACTGCACTCGATCTGGCCTTCGCGGTGATACCTCACATGCATGGTGCAATTGCTGTTTACGTTTGACGACAGACCGCCGCTTGCGTTCGCCTTAGCGTGAGAGCAGGGGGCGACAGGGGTGTTTTTTTTTTTTTTTTTTGTTTTTTTTTTTCTTTATTATTTTTTTGCTTTTTTAATCTTACTTTTAAACTGTTCCTTTCATATTTTTTTTTTTTTTAATCATTTTTATTGTTATCTCGGGGAATGTAAATATCCCCTATGATAGCAATAGGTAGTGACAGGTACTCTTTTTTGAAAAAATTGTGGTCTATTAGACCCTAGATCTCTCCTCTGCCCTCAAAGCATCTGACCACACCAAGATCGGTGTGATAAAATGCTTCCCCAATTTCCCAATGGCGCTATTTACATCCGGCGAAATCTAAGTCATGAAATACTCGTAGCTTCCGGTTTCTTAGGCCATAGAGATGTTTGGAGCCACTCTGGTCTCTGATCAGCTCTATGGTCAGCTGGCTGAATCACCGGCTGCATTCTCAGGTTCCCTGTTGAGACAGGAGAGCCAGAGAAAAACACGGAAGACGGTGGGGGGGGGGGGCATTCCCTCCCACGGCTTGTAAAAGCAGTCTAGAGGCTAATTAGCCGCTAGGATTGCTTTTACATGAAAGCCGACCGCTGGCTGAAAAGAATGATACCAAGATGATACCTAAACCTGCAGGCATCATTCTGGTATAACCACTCAAAGTCGTGAATGGCGTACCTGAAGACAAAAAAATGGTTAACAATGGTTAACAATAAAGCACAGTAAAGTGTAAGTAATTACACACCTGAAAAACAAACATGATAAAACATAATAACAATAACAATAAAACATTGCAGAATAGAATACAGTAAAAAAGAGCAGAACAATAGAGAGAGAGAATAGAGAGAGAGAGAACAATAAAACAACAACTATTTTTTTTTATTTCATATTTTTTTTTTTTTTTTTTTACACTTTTTTTGTAACTAACTTTTATAACGGTAACCGGTTCCAGGTTCGGGTCTCTCAAAATGCGATGGCATTTTGGGAGACCCTGTGAAAGTGTGCCTAGTCTGTGCAATGCTGTACCCTACGCTAATACTCAACTAGTGAATGGTAGCGTTCAAAACATTCACCAATGCAAAGACCAGGATTGTCGGGACAGGAGGGACAATAATAGCGGGTGTCACGCCTATATCCGCGCTTGCTGCAGACACTACCTCTTTTTTGGGGGGGTTCGTTGGGTAGGGGTACTCGGGAGGACATAAAGAAAATGCCTCTCATGCAGCCGACTGCATTTGGTTGGGGATGTGAATGGGGGAAGTACGGGCGCTGCAGAAGTGGTGGGTTCCCAATTAGGATTGGCGAATGCAGCAGGAAGGGCACTATGGGCACGACGGGCCTGTGTTTGTCTTTTTGGTGGCAGCGGGACACTACTTGTGCTTGCCACCTCACCAGCTTCAACTGCACTTATGGGACTCGCCACATCACCACGTGTTACTGCAGTGCTGGTTTGACTACGACCGGGGTGTACTAGGCCGCTGGCGCTTGCCAGTTCACCAAAACGCTACCAAAAAACTGTTAGCGATCGCAGGGATCAGGCCTGACTCTGCGAACGCTGCAGTTATGCGTTTAGTGTTTTGTAAGTGACAGTGATCGATCGATACTGCACTTGGGTGGGCTGGGCCGGGCCGGGCGGAGGGACAAAACGCAGGTGCTAGCAGGTATCTGGGCTGATCCCGCTAACACTGCGTTTTTGGGAACCCTAAACTGCTGGGGACGCTAGTATAGATCTGATCAGATATTGATCCGATCAGATACTATACCACTAAGGGAGGCGCATGCTGCGTGCGTGGGTGTTAGCGGTACTGGCGCTAATCTGACGCTGCCTGGGGCGACGCATATCACCGCCGGGCGATCAGGGGGCTAAACCTTTATTCGGTAATAAACGGCGGGTGCCCTGACACTATAAAAAATAAACAAACTAACCAGCGTCAACCGTAACGGTTATACGGTGATCAGTGGTGAAAGGGTTAACTAGGGGGCCATCAAGGGGTTAAAACATTTATCAGATAGTATAGGGGGGTCCCTGACGCTATAAAACGCTGACGGCAAACCTAAATATTTACCTCACTAACTAGCGTCACCAGCGACACTAATACAGCGATCAGAAAAATGATCGCTTAGTGACACTGGTGACAGGGGGTGATCAAGGGGTTAAAACTTTATTAGGGGGGGTACCCTAGACCTACAGGGGGGTAACAGTAACTGTCCCAACACTGTAACTGTCACAAACTGACACTATGCAGTAATCAGAAAAAAAAAAAACAAAAACAAAAAAACTGCTGGTGTCAGTTTGTGACAGGGGGGGGGGTGATTGGGGGGCGATCGGGGGGGGGGATCGGGGTGTAATGTATGCCTGGCATGTTCTACTGTGTGTGTGTGTGTGTGTGTGTGTGTGTGTGTGTGTTGTGCACTCACATTGATGTCTTCTCTCCTCGGGCCGGAACGGAAATTACCGAGCCGAGGAGAGATGACATCATTTCCTTTGCTGCTGTTTAGCATACAGCAGCAAAGGAAGATTCTCATTGGCCGGAGGTGATCGCGAGGGGGGGGCCACGAACGGATGGTCTCCCCCTCATCACCGATCGCCGCTGGACAAAAGACGACCGCCTCGGGCACCGGGGGGGGTCCGATCGGACCCCCCACCCGCGGAAGGCAAATCACGTACCCTGTAAAAAATAACAATAATTAGAATACAAATTAACTTTTGATGCCTGCCCTTCCTACCAGTATCCATGGAGGAGTATACCACAATGCAGCGGCATGTGCAGGTGTGTCCACCAACCTGCATGGGGTCAGCCGGGGGCGGGGCCGGAGCTTATGCAGGAAGCAGTTAAAAAGGCCCTCTAAGCAGAGGATCCTGGTGGCTGATCATGTCTGACGCTTCCCCACCCTGCCCTGCAGATCCTGCAAGTCAGGACAGCTCCAAGGTAAGCCAGAATACTCTTGAATTATCTCTGTCTTAACCTCTCTACAGAACTGCCTACCTACAGGCAGTCTTTGACCACCTGCCTCACGGGGATTTTTGTTTACTATGTTTGCTTCTAGGCAAAGACCCCTGAGGAAAGGAAGGTGAAAGGCAAAACATGTGCCTCATGCAGCCACAGGCTTTCCCCAGATTGGAAAAAGCCCCTATGTCAGAATTGCATAGACAAAATGGTGGCCAAAGAATCACAGGGATTTTTGAAAGACCTGCTCAATTCTTTTAAGAAAGAAATTCAGAGCACCATGGCGCCACTACGCTCAGCTATTGAAAAATTAGAAACGCCATCAAGTGTCGCTCAGGCCAGTATCCCATCTGCCAGCGGAACATACATTCCGAGGGATTATTCATAGCTATGCTATGAATAAGCACTCATTGTAGTGTGAAACGCGTCAGCTGCTTTTGTACGCTTCTGCTGTTATGTTTCTTCATGATTCAGCTTTTTAAATAAAGCATTCATCATTTTATACCGGTGTGCGGCTTCCAGCTTTCCTCGATTTGTCTGCCTCATCTTGCATCAGCCAGCACCTGGGACTCTTCCCTCTTGAAGGATAATACTACACTGGCTTTCATCTCCCCTGGTCTGCGCCTACCTGAGCGGTGGGACCCCTCTCTGCTTAGCTTGCTACTCTAGGCATTAAAGAACAGAAAACCGCAGAACTCACTATACACGACAGGATGTACAAGGGGCTACAGCCCAAGAAGCCAAGAACGTTTCCTGTACACCAAACCCTTAAAGACATAATCAAAAAAGAATGGGAAGACCCAGAGAAAAAACTTTTTATACCCGCCACAATCAAACGCAGATACCCGTTTGCGGAAGCAGACATCAAAACCTGGGCTAAATGCCCCAAGGTGGATGCCTCTCTGGCAAAAATTACGAACAAATCTGACTTGGCATTTGACGACGCAGGTACCCTAAGCGACCCCATGGACCAGAAAATAGAAGCCCTCCTTAAAAGGGCATGGGAAGCAGGGGCGGCAAACCTAAATCCGGCTATTGCCTCCACCTGCACAGCCTGAACCTTGCTAATCTGGTTAACCCAGCTGCAAGAACTACTGGAAAACGACACGCCCAGGGAAGAACTAATAAAAACCATCCCCACACTAACTAGAGCGGCAGCCTTCTTTGCAGATGCTTCAGCAGAAACTGTCAGAATATCCTCTAGGACCACGGCACTACTGAACTCAGCCCGCAGAGCCCTGTGGTTGAAATCTTGGGGAGGGGATGCCCCTTCCAAGAACCGATTTATGTGAGATCCCATTCACTGGAGACCTACTGTTTGGACCTAAACTAGAAACAGTCCTGGATAGGACTGCAGCAAAGAATAAGGGGTTCCCTCAAACCAAGAAGAAACAAGGGAAGGCGCCCTTTCGGCATTTCAAGAAATTTAACAAGCCAGGGGCAAAAAAGCGCTGGGGTCAACAAAACAAAGGCAAAGGTGAATTCATCCTCAAGCCTACTAACCAAAAGAACAAAAAACAATGACTGCCTTCAGGTGGGGGGCAGACTGCTGGCTTTTTCCCACCAATGGGAGGAGATAACGGAAAACAAATTCATATTGCGCACCATAGCGGACGGCTACGCAAAAGAATTCTCCACCCGCCTCCCAACCAAATGCCTAGCAACCATGCTACCAAAGGACAGCGATCAAGCAAAAGTTTTTTTAGAATCCCTGCAGAACCTGCTGGATCAGAAGGTGATTCGTCACGTTCCTCAAGAGGAGGAACAAAAGGGCTTCTATTCACATATCTTCGCAAAAAGAAAACCGTCAGGCAAACTAAGGCTGATACTAAACCTCAAACCACTCAACCGAGGGATAAAATACAAGAGATTCAGAATGGAATCTATCTATTCGATCAGGAACATCCTACCGCGGGAGACATTCATGGCAACACTAGACTTACAGGATGCCTACCTACATGTCCCTATAAGGGAGGATCACCAAAAGTTCCTGAGGTTCGCAATTCAGGGGCCAGCAGCTACTCTACACCTACAGTACACAGCTCTCCCCTTTGGAATCTCTTCGGCACCAAGAATATTCTCGAAAATAATGGCGGAAGCACTAAAAGGTCTGAGACAGCAGGGTATTGGAATAATACCATACTTAGACGACCTACATTTGTTTGCGGACTCGGCAGTAATCTTAGGTCATACTTGTGCGCAGGTTGTTTTCTATCTGCAAAACCTGGGATGGATCGTAAACTCAGAAAAATCTCAAATGACCCCAAGCCAGAGAGTGGTATACTTGGGATATGTGCTGGACTAGACTTTTCGTCCTTTTCCTTTGTTAGGAAAATTTTTGACAAATTACACAAGCGATTACCTCCCTGTTAAGGAATCATTCCACAACAATCGGGCACGGAATGTCCATACTAGGACTGATGACGTCTTCCATTCCAGCCATTACCTGGGCACAAATTCACATGCGACCCCTACAGAACTACATTCTGTCCCAGTGGGATGGCAGGCAAGCATCCCTAGACAAGTCCATTCCCGTCCCAGCCACAGTCAAACAAACACTCCACTGGTGGCTCAGCCCACTTCGGGTCATCGAGGGGCGCAGATGGGCTCAAGTCAATCCAGTCAGGATCACCACCGATGCAAGCGCCCTGGGATGGGGAGCCCACAGGGAAGGGCTGTACTCACAAGGGAAATGGACATCCAAATGGTCACAAGCCTCCTCAAACTTGAGAGAGCTGAAAGCTGTGGCGGAAGCGCTAAAAGCTTTCAAGCCAGCATTACAGGGGAGAGATGTAAAAGTACAATCAGACAACGCCACGACCATTGCATACCTAAACAGACAAGGTGTTACAAAGTCCCAAAACTTGAGGCTGACACAATCAATCAATCCTACTATGGGCAGAAGCGAACACAAGATCGATATCTGGTATTTATCTGAAAGGAACAGACAATACATTGGCAGATTTCCTGGGCCGGAAAACGATAAAACAAACAGAATGGTCACTAAACCAAACAACCTTCATTCAAATCACTCAAAAGTGGGGAATACCCGAAGTAGACCTATTCACTTCCAGGGCAAATGCAAAATCTCCAATATTTTTCTCCCTGGACCCTACAGATGGCAACAGCGGGGTGGATGCTTTCAACCAAAACTGGAAATGGCATCTGTGCTATGCATTCCCTCCAACTGCCATAATCCCAAAGGTAATCCAAAAAATCAAGGCAGAGAAAACAACGGTGATACTAATAGCACCACACTGGCCCCAGAGAGCATGGTTCAGTCACTTGAAAAACCTCAGCATACAACCTCAGCTGACACTGACGGACCGCCCGGATCTACTGTCACAAGGCCCAGTCAACCACCCGAACCACAAAATCCTGAAGCTCTCAGCCTGGTTACTGAGAAGGTAAAACTCCAGAACAAAGGCCTGTCAGACAGGGTAATCAACACCATCTTAAACAGCAGAAAGCCGGTAACGAGAGCTATCTATGAGAAAATAAGGAAAAAATTTTGTTTCTTGGTACAAAGACAGACCAACCTCCAACGGTGGGATAATTCCAATAGTTTTGGACTTCCTACAAGATGATGCAGACAAAAACATATCGCCTAGTACCCTGAAGGTACAAGTTGCAGCACTTTCCTCGGTCATGGATACTAGACTAGCGGAGGACCCGCTGATAAGACGATTCCTTATAGCACTTAAAAGATCTAAACCAGCCAAAATGTACAGAACTCCCACCTGGGACATGGGCACGGTACTTAAGGGCTTTCTTTCCCCTCCGTTTGAACCTATCGAGGATAGCTCAGACAAAAACCTCACGCTAAAAACTGCGCTCCTTCTGACCCTAGTATCCGCCAGAAGAGTGAGTGAAATCCAAGCTCTGTCAACAATAGAACCATACTGTCTAATACATCTGGACAAGATAATTCTCTCTCCAGATCCGGCCTTTCTACCCAAGGTCTCTTCTACGTTCCACAGAACCCAAAACATCGTCATACCCTCACTTCCAACAACCATAGATAGTAGGAAAAGGGACATTTACAGTAAACTAGATGTAAGGAACACGCTCATAACGTATCTCGAAAGAACAAAGGAATGGCGTAGAACGACCTCCCTCTTCGTCCTCTATGCAGGAATCAACAGAGGGAAACAAGCTTCAAAAAGTACCATCAGCAGATGGATAAGGATGGCCATACAGATTACCTATAAGGCACAGAATCTCACTCCACCTAGTGAAATCAGAGCGCACACAACTAGAGCCTGGGCAACCTCGGTCGCAGAGAAAGCAGGGGCAACTCCGGAGCAGATCTGCAGGGCAGCGACATGGTCGAGCTTCAGTACTTTCGCAAAGCACTACCGGATAGACCAGCTGTCTGACCAAGACCAAGCATTTGGTCGCAAAGTGCTCCAGTCTCTAACCCCATCCTAGTAAGTATTGCTTGATACATCCTCTCGGATGCTGCCCTGGAAGACGATTTGAGAAAACAGAGTTGGGTACCTGGTAACTCTTTTTCTAAGAAGTCTTCCAGGGCAGCACTAGTTCCCACCCTTGAAATGACAAATACCAGGTACAGCGGGGGAGCTTTCAGCTTACGGGGAATTCCTTCGGTGCTTTAACACAACTGAGGCACACAGGTAAGACTGTGAAATTTATAATGGTGGACTAATGTGTTTCCTGTTTTTAGGGAGGAGGAGCCTATCTTTCGGATGCTGCCCTGGAAGACTTCTTAGAAAAAGTTACCAGGTACCTAACTCTTTTTTTTTTTTTTTTTTTTTTTTACACTAGTAGTGTCGGTGATCAGTTTTTTTTTTTTTTTTTTTTTTCTCGTGACACTTTTGGCGCTATTTTGGGACCATTCGCGTTTATACAACGATCAGTGCGATATAAATGCATTGATTACTGTGTAAATGTGATTGTCAGTGAAGGGGTTAACTAGGAGGGGGCGCTACAGGGATTAAGTGTGTCCTAGGGAGTGATTCTAACTGTGTAGGGAGGAGGGGCAACGTGTGACACATCACTGATCACCGCTGCCGATCAAAGGGAGCGGTGATCAGTGTCAGTATTACTAGGCAGAATAGGGAAATGCTTGTTTACATCAGCATTTCCCCGTTCTTCCTCTCCGTGAGACGATCGCGGGTATCATACTCACGGAGATCGCGGCAGGGTCATGTGCACATGCCGGCGAGCGCGACCACACGGCGGCAAATTTTGAGGGACGTACATGTATGCCCATTTGCCTCTCCGTGCCATTCTGCCGACGTAACTGTTCGTGCGGCGGTCGGCAAGTGGTTAAATTCTACAAGTTGCATGTTTTGCGTTACAGAGGAGGTCTAGGGCTAGAATTATTGCCCTCACTCTACCAATCATGAGAATACCTCACATGTGTGGTTTGAACACAGTTTTTATATGGGGGCGCTATTCGCGTATGCGTTTGCTTCTGCACGCAAGGTCGTCAGGACGGGACGCGTTTAAAAAAAAAACTTTTCTTTTTTATTTATTTTACACTTTTTTTTTTTTTCACTGTTCTTTAAGAAAAAAAATGGTGTCACTTTTATTCCGATTACAAGGAATGTAAACATCCCTTGTAACAGAAAAAAAGCATGACAGGACCTCTTAAATATGAGATCTGGGGTCAAAAAGACCACACACAGTGAGGAGTGACATCAAAAATGTATGCCCTTAGAAATCCTGAAGGTGGTGCTGGGTTTTCGGGGCCCCGTACGCGGCTAGGCTCCCAAAAAGTGCCACACATGTGGTATCCCCGTACTCAGGAGAAGCAGCTGAATGTATTTTGGGGTGCAATTCCACATATGCCCATGGCCTGTGTGAGCAATATATCATTTAGTGACAACTTTTTGTAATTTTTTTTTTTTTGTCATTATTCAATCACTTGGGACAAAAAAAATAAATATTCAATGGGCTCAACATGCCTCTCAGCAATTTCCTTGGGGTGTCTACTTTCCAAAATGGGGTCATTTGGGGGGGGTTTGTACTGCCCTGCCATTTTAGCACCTCAAGAAATGACATAGGCAGTCATAAACTAAAAGCTGTGTAAATTCCAGAAAATGTACCCTAGTTTGTAGACGCTATAACTTTTGCGCAAACCAATAAATATACGCTTATTGACATTTTTTTTACCAAAGACATGTGGCCGAATACATTTTGGCCTAAATGTATGACTAAAATTTAGTTTATTGGATTTTTTTTTATAACAAAAAGTAGAAAATATCATTTTTTTTTCAAAATTTTCAGTCTTTTTCCGTTTATAGCGCAAAAAATAAAAACGGCAGAGGTGATCTAATACCATCAAAAGAAAGCTCTATTTGTGGGAAGAAAAGGACGCAAATTTCGTTTGGGTAGAGCATTGCATGACCGCGCAATTAGCAGTTAAAGCGACGCAGTGCCGAATTGTAAAAAGTGCTCTGGTCAGGAAGGGGGTAAATCCTTCCGGGGCTGAAGTGGTTAAAGTGAAAAAAAAGTGAAATATTCCTTTAAATATCGTACGTGGGGGGTGTCTATAGTATGCCTGTAAAGTGGCGTGTGTTTCCCGTGCTCAGAACAGTCCCTGCACAAAATGACATTTTTAAAGGAATAAAAGTCATTTAAAACTGCTTGCGGCTTTAATGTAATGTCGGGTCTCGGCAATATGGATGAAAATCAGTGAGACAAACGACATGGGTACCCCCCCAGTCCATTACCAGGACCTTTTGGGTCTTGTATGGATATTAAGGGGTACCCCGCACCCAAATTAAAAAAAGGAAAGGTGTGGGGCCCCCAGGCCCTATATACTCTGAACAGCAGTATACAGGCGGGGGAAACAAGACAGGGACTGTAGGTTGTTAAGTAGAATCTGTAATTTTGAACAGGTACATTTTTACGTGTTTAGCCCCAGCCAAAAAATCTATTTTAAGCTTTTTGGAAAACATAGGGAAGGGTTATCACCCCTGTGACATTTGTTTTGCTGTCTGTGCACCTCTTCAGAAGATTTCGCCTCACTTTCTGTCCCAATGACAAATATTTTTTGAAATTTGGGGTTTTTATTGAAACAAGGATTGCTGATAAAGCATCAGTGGAGAAGAGACACGTTTTTCCCATATTAACTCTTACAGGAGAGAATTTCCCTTCCTAGGGGTAGATTTCATCTCACTTCCTGTTGTCTACTTCCGTTTGCAAGTAGGAGTCATTTGTAAGTTGGATGTTTGAAAGTAGGGGCCTGCCCTATATACTCTACAGAAATTGGGGCCTTAGGTGTTGGTGTTGCCACAACACTGTAAGCCCTCACAGGGCCCTGCTGTGAAATATTAGATCAAGAATTGTAATTACATGCACCTGTTGAACAGGGGCAGAAAAATTGGGCCTTTGGTGGTGTTGCCACAACACTGTAAGTCCTCAGTTACTCTTGGTGGGAGCTGGAACGGGCCCTGCTGTGAAATATTAGATCAAGAATTGTAATTACATGTCCCTTTTTGAACAGGGGCAGAAAAATTGGGCCTTGGGCACTGGTGCCACAACACTGCAACCCCTCACAGATACTCTAGTTGGAGCGCATGAATGAGCCCTCCTGCAAAATATTGCATCAAAAATTGTAATTCCACTCCCCTGTTAAACAGGGGCTGAAAAATTGGGCCTTAGCCACTGGTGGCGGCGCCCAGAACCAAATATATTCTTACAAGCTATCAGCATTATCATTGAGAAAGAGAGGATAATTACTCAGTATAACAGGATAGTCACTTAGCATCAGCATAGGCAGTCTTGAAGGGATCTGACATTTAAAAAAAAAATATTCGGTTACATTAACATCAGGTGCTTGGTAGCTGGTGGTGATCCAAGTCGATCGACTGAGTTGGTGGACAGGCGCACCCTGTGATCGGTTACAAAGCCTCCAGCAGCACTGAATGTGTGTTCCGAAAGAACGCTGGATGCAGGACAGGCCAGTAGCTCAATTGCATACTGTGCAAGCTCTGGTCAGTGATCCATCCTCAAGACCCAGTAACCCAGAGGATTTTCGGTGGGAAAGGTGTCCAAGTCAGATCTTGCCCCTAGGTATTCCTGCACCATGTAAAACAGACGCTGGCGATGGTTGCTGGAACCGATCATACCTTGGGGCTGCGGACTAAAAAATTGTCTGAACGCATCGGTCAGACGGCCACCTTCTCCACCGCTCCTTCTTTGACTGACCGAAGCTTCAGCAACATGTTGTCCAGGAACAGGAGTTTGTAACCTCCCAGTCTCTGGGAACGCATTGCACAGACCTTTCTGCAAGGCCTCCCGAAGATGTTTCATCCTCTGCTCCCTCTGTGACGGCAAGATAAGGTCCGCAACCTTACCCTTGTAACGTGGATCAAGGAGGGTTGCCAGCCAGTATTGATCCCTCTCCTTGATACCACGAATACGAGGATCCTTCTGCAGGCTTTGCAGGATCAGGGAGGCCAAGCAGCGTAGGATTGCTGAGGCATTCGGTCCGGAGTCCTCTGGGTCACTAAGGACGACCTGATCCGCAGCCACCTCCTCCCAGCCACGTACAAGTGCATGGGTTTCTTGGGACTGTAAATGATCCCTTAAAGACTGCTGCTGATGCTGAGTGCCAGGCTCCACCTCCATGCTGACACAATCCTCCTCGTCCTCGTCCTCCTCGTCCTCTTCCTGTGTGACCGGCGGGCACGCAGGAACATTGTCTGAATAAAGGGGGCCTTGAGAGCTAAGGAAGTCCTCTTCCTGCCTCTGTTCTGCTTCAAGTGCCCTGTCCATTATTCCACGCAGCGTGTGCTCCAATAGGTGGACAAGGGACAGTGTCACTGATGCATGCACTGTCACTGCTCACCATCCTCGTGGCCTCCTCAAATGGTGACAGGACAGTGCATGCATCCCTGATCATGGCCCACTGGCGTGGGGAAAAAAAACAAGCTCCCCTGACCCTGTCCTGGTGCCATAGTCTCACAGGTACTCATTGATGGCCCTCTGCTGCGTGTGCAGCCGCTGCAGCATGGCCAACGTTGAGTTCCACCTGGTGGGCATGTCACAGATTAGGCGGTTCTTGGGCAGGTTAAATTCCCTTTTGGAGGTCAGCCAGCCGAGCACTGGCATTATATGACCTGCGGAAATGCACACACATTCCTGGCCTGCTTCAGGACATCCTGTAAGCCCGGGTACCTGGCTGCACCACTAAGTTTAAGGATGTGAGCCAAACAGGGCACATGGGTCAGTTGTCTCTGTCGGAGGGCTAAGAGGAGGTTGGTGCCATTGTCGCAAACCACCATACCTGCCTTAAGCTGGCATGGCATCAACCACCTCTGAACCTGCCCCTGCAGAGCTGACAGAATCTCTGCCCCAGTGTGGCTCCTGTCCCCAAGCATACCAGCTCAAGCACCGCATGGCATCTTTTTGCCTGCTGGTTCCGAAGAAAAATCCGCACAGGAAGAGGCCATGGAGGAAGAAGTTGAGGAGGGGATGGAGGAGAGAGTTGTGGCAGAATCACCACTAGTAGTATTTTGGAGGCGTGGTGGTGGAACAACCTCCAACACTACTGCACCCTGTCCTGCATCCTTCCCAGCTGCCAGAAGAGTCACCCAGTGCGCGGTGAAAGATGGGTAACGTCCCTGTCCATGCCTGCTGGACCATGAGTCAGTGGTAATATGCACCTTATCGCTGACCTCCCTGTCCAACGAGGCTAAGACATTGCCTTCCACATGCCGGTAGAGAGCCGGAATCGCCTTCCGTTAGAAAAAGTGGCGTTTGGGAACCTGCCACTGAGGAACCGCACATTCCACAAACTCACGAAAGGGGGCAGAGTCTACCAACTGAAAAGGCAGCAGTTGAAGTGCTAGCAAATTAGCCAAGCTAGCATTCAACCGCTGGGCATGTGGATGGCTGGGAACGAACTTCTTTCGGCGGTGCAGCAGCTGGGGCAGGGAAATTTGCCTGGTACAATCTGATGTCGGTGTACCGAAAGCAGATTGCCCACAAGTACTTGGCTGTGACACACCTAATTCTACACCTTTTATTCCTCTCAGTGCAGGTCTCAGAGAGGACTGAAGGTATAGCAGGGTTGGAGATCTCAGCTGATGAGGAGCAAATAGAGAGATCCTCTTTGTTCTTTGGTGTGGGTCTTTTAGATACGCTTGCTAACGAACTGCATGGCAGGTCACCATATGTCTGGTCAAGCATGTGGTGCCCAAGCGGAAGATGTTTTGGCCACGCGAGATACGCTTGAGACATATGTTGCAAATAGCAGCGGTGCAATCTGAGTACTTGGCTGTGACACACCTAATTCTACATTGCAGGCAGCTGTAGTATTTACATGTTGGTGTGGTGCGCCCTATGCACAGTGTGCACCTAAAGCTACCTGAAGAAAATTGGTGGTGTTAGTCTGATCCTATTAGTACAGTACCGCAGGCAGCTGCAATATTTACAAATTAGTGTAGTACATCCTCTGCACAGTGTGCACCTAAAGCTACCTGAAGAAAATTGATGGTGTTCTTCTGATCCTATTAGTATCGCAGGCAGCTGTAGTATTTACAAGTTAGTGTAGTGCGTCCTCTGCACAGTGTGCACCTAAAGCTACCTGAAGACAATTGCTGTTGTTCTGCTTCTATTAATACCACAGACAGGCAGCTACAGTATTTACAGTTATGCCCCGTACACACGGTCGGATTTTCAGACGGAAAATGTGTGATAGGACCTTGTTGTCGGAAATTCCGACAGTGTGTAGGCTCCATCACACATTTTCCATCGGATTTTCCGACACACAAAGTTTGAGAGCAGGCTATAAAATTTTCCGACAACAAAATCCGTTGTCGGAATTTCCGATCGTGTGTACACAAATCCGACGCACAAAGTGCCACGCATGCTCAGAGTAAATAAAGAGATGAAAGCTATTGGCTACTGCCCCGTTTATAGTCCCGACGTACGTGTTTTACGTCACCGCATTCAGAATGATCCGATTTTCCGACAACTTTGTGTGACCGTGTGTATGCAAGACAAGTTTGAGCCGACACCCGTCGGAAAAAATCCTAGGATTTTGTTGTCGGAATGTCCGATCAATGTCCGAACGTGTGTACGGGGCATTAGTGTACTGTGTCCTCTGCACAGTGTGCACCTAAAGCTACCTGAAGACAATTGCTCTTGTTCTCATACTAATACTACAGGCAGGCAGTTGATTCTGCTAGCTGTAGTATATATATATATATATATATCTCCCAGCTTTGTGTAGCTACATCTCATTGCAGGCCATTAGTATGTCTGGAAGGCCAACAAGGAGAGGCAGACAGTCACAAGCCAATAAAAGAGGGCAAGCAGGCTCTGTGTCTAGAGGCAACAGTGCTGGTCGTGGAGACGGTGCATCCTCATCAGCACGTGGCCGTGGGACACGCTTGTCCTTTTTTTCGGCAGCTGGCCGTGTTGAGCCGCAACATGCGGAAGACTTGGGAGTGGATGACCAAGCTGTTATCATCTACCTCATCCTCGCACACCCAGGCTCAGGGTACTTTGTCTGGCAAAGCAGCTGCCAACGCGGCCTCTTCCCTCGGCTCAATGGCATCAGTCACTCCTTCCCTAGCCCCTCCATGTCCTCCTGAGGAGTCCCCCGAACTGTTTGACCACAGTGTTGGGTACATGCTCCAGCAGGATGCCCAGCGTTTTGAAGGCTCCGATGATGAGCCCAGAGAGAGGGGGTGCCCAAGAATGACAGCAATCTGGCAGTCCTGTTCCTCCAGATGCAGCATACTGCCAGCTTTGCTCCAGTGATGAGGGAGGGGATGATGAGGTCACTGACTCCATGTGGGTGCCTGATAGGAGAGGAGGAGGCACATCACCAACGAGGCAGGATGCCCTCCAGGGGCCAGCTTAAGGGCAGCACACCGACTGCATCACACCGCAGAGCTTTGCATGTGCAGGGCGCTGCTGTCTCTGCACGTTATTCCAAAAGTTCTTTGGTGTGGGCCTTTTTTGAGACAAGTGCATCAGATCCCACCGCTGCTATTTGCAACATGTTTTAAGAGTATCTCGCGTGGCCAAAACATCACCCGCTTGGGCACCACATGCTCGACCAGACATATGTCGACCTGCCATGCAGTTCGTTGGCAAGCGCACCTAAAATACCCACACCAAAGGAACAAAGAGGACCTCTCCTTGCTCCTCATCAGCTGGGATCTCCAACCCCACTATACCTTCAGTCCTCAATGAGATCTGCACTGAGAGGAATGGACAAGGAGTGACTGATGCCATTGAGCCGAGGGAAGAGGCCGCGTTGGCAGCTGCTTTGCCAGACAAAGTACCCTGAGCCTGGGTGAGCGAGGATGAGGTAGATGATAACAGCTTGGTCATCCACTCCCAAGTCTTCCGCATGTTGCGGCTCAACACGGCCAGCTGCCGAAAAAAAGGACAAGCGTGTCCCACGGCCACGTGCTGATGAGGATGCACCGTCTCCACGACCAGCACTGTTGCCTCTAGACACAGAGCCTGCTTGCCCTCTTTTATTGGCTTGTGACTGTCTGCCTCTCCTTGTTGGCCTTCCAGACATACTAATGGACTGCAATGAGATGTAGCTACACAAAGCTGGGATGTATATATATACTGATACTGCAGCTAGCAGAATCAACTGCCTGCCTGTAATATTAGTATGAGAACAAGAGCAATTGTCTTCAGGTAGCGTCCTCTGCACAGTGTGCACACGTCGAAAAAAATCCATGGATTTTGTTGTCGGAATGCCCGATAGTGTGTACGGGAATAAGAGTTGTGAAAATTTGGAATAGACTGACTCCAGAGCTGGTTCAGGCAAGTTCAGTAGATTGCTTTAAAAAAGGTCTGGATTCTTTCCTAAATGTACATAATATAACTAGGTACTAACATTTATAGGTAAAGTTGATCCAGGGAAAATCTGATTGCCTCTCGGGGAATCAGGAAGGAATTTTTTCCCCTGCTGTAGCAAATTAAAGAATGCTTTGCTGGGGTTTTTTGCCTTCCTCTGGATCAACTGTGGGTGAAGGATTGTGTATATGAGATTTTATTATTTATTTAATTTTTTTTGGTTAAACTAGGTTTTTTTCAACCTGCCTGACTAACTATGTAACTATGTAAAATTAGAATATTACAGAAGACCAATAAAAAAAAAGTATTTTTAATACAGAAATGGCTTACTGAAAAGTATGTCCGTGTACAGTATAGTATGCACTATACAGGGGTCTCCAAACAACGGTACTCCAGCTGTTGCGGAACTACACGTCCCATGGGGCATTGTAAAACTCTGACATTCACAGAAATGACTAGACATGATGGGAATTTTAGTTCCTGAACAACTGGAGGGTCATAGTCTGGAGACACCTGCACTATTCCAGTACTTGGTTGGGGCTCCTTTTGCATGAATTACTGCATTGATGCGATGTGGCATGGAGGCAGCCTGTGGCACTGCTGAGGTGTTATGGAAGCCCAGGTTGCTTTCATAATGACCTTCAGCCCGTCTGCAATGTTAGGTCTGGTGTCTCTCATCTTCCTCTTGACAATACCCCACAGATTCTCTATGGGATCTAGGTAAGGGCAGTTTGCTGGCCAAGCAAGCACAGTGATACCATGACCATTAACCGCTTACAGACTGCAAGATTTGGCTGCATAATGGCATGGCATGCCATTTTTTGCAATACAGCACTGGTTCAATTTAACTGACAATTGCGATGTGCGACATTGTACCCAAGCAAAATTTGCATCCTTTTTTGCCCACAAATAGAGCTTTCTTTTGGTGGTATTTGATTTAAAAAAACAATACTTTTTGCTATAATAAATATCCCCAAAAATGTTTTTAAAAAACAAATTTCTTCATCAGTTTAGGCCGATATGTATTCTATGTATTTTTGGTAGAAAGAAATCACAATAAGCGTATATTAATTGGTTTGTGCAAAAGTTATATCGTCTACAAACTATGGGAAAGATTTATGGCTTTATTTTTTTTGTAATGGCAGTGATCTGCGATTTTTAGCGGTACTGCGACATTGCGGCGGACAGATTGGACACTTTTGACACATTTTGGGGACCATAGACATTTATACAGCGATCAGAGCTATCAAAATGCACTGATTACTGTGTAAATAACACTGGCAGGGAAGAGGTTAACACTAGGGGGGCAATCAAGGGGTTAAATGTGTTCCCTAGTTAGTGTTTCTAACTGCATGGGGATAGGACTGACTGGGGAGGAGACATATCGTTGTTCCTACTTACTAGGAACAAACGATAAGTCTCCTCTCCCCTGGTAGAACAGGGATTTGTGTGTTTACACACAAAAAATCCCCGTTCTAGCTCAAGCTCTCGTTCCCGCAATTGCGAGTGGCTGGCGGCGATCGCGCCTGCTGGCCACACGCATCTGGTCCCCTGCCGTGTCATGGGAATGCGCGTGCCTCCGATGGCTTTTAAAGGGGAAGACGTACCCGTATGGCAATTTGTGGGAGCGTGCCACTTTGCTGACGTATATTGGCGTGAGCCGGTCGACAAGTGGTTAAACCAGGTATTGGTACTTTTGGCAGTGTGGGCAGGTGCCAAGTCCTGGTGAAAAATGAAATCCACATCTCCATAAAGCTGATCATTAGAGTTGGGTGGCCGGTTTGGGCCGAACATTGGCTGTTCACCTGTTCGAACACCGAAATTATCGGGGTGTTCGACCGCTTGGGCTCGCACAGTGCTTTGAAAGCCCTGATTGGCTGAAGCAATGAATGCTTTGCCCAATCAGGGCACAGTGCACTGTCAGAGCCATGATTGGAGAAAGTAATCGTAACTCTATCCAATGGTGATTTTTGTACACCATAGTTTTTGCCGATATTGCGGGCACACACAATTTTAAACATGGAATGTTTGGTATCTATTTACTCGATGCAACCTCATATTTTATATTTTAACCAAAAATGGGTATTATATGGTGTGGTTTTGCATTAAAATAATTTTATTATTTTTTTTCAGTACATTTTGCGTTTTTAATAAACAGTTGTGCAAATATCACGTGAAACCAAAATTTGCATTGATCGCCTATTTATTCTACAGGGCCTCTGCTTTCAGAAAATGTATAATGTTCTGGGGGTTTATGTAATTTTTTGCCAAAAATTTTGATTATTTTTTTTTTTAATGCTCTGGAGCCGAACTGGGTATACAAAATGTGAATGCAGCCTTACAGAACTGTTGCAGGCTCTTTTACTGATGATGGATTCTTTTTTATCAATCTATAAACATTTGTTGAACTTTATTAACATTGCAGATTCTTTGAAATGCGAAGAATGTGACATGGGTGTTGGTGTATACGATAAACTGTTTTCTGCTCCAAACAAACTGATCACCAATAGGAAAACAAAAAATGAAAAAGTCCTACCTGCCGAAATTACCGGGTAAGTGTTAACTAATCTATCTTTTTTTTCTATATCATCTTTACAGAGAAATACAACAAATGTATTTATAATCACTATCAAAATTAAATGTTGTGTGTGCCTGCCCTATCAACAACAATGCTCCACGCTTAGAACGGTATACCCAACAGTATATATAGCATATAAATAAATCAATAACTAAATCAATAAGTAAATGAATAGCATCTGCTTAAATAATAGGTATTGTGTATGTAGGCAATAATGAGTCAGTTAAATCAATAACGTTCGGAGGAACGTGCGGAGGAACATTTGCAGCGCACATGCTGAGTAACTCTGAGCATTGTAGGCACTTGTTTCATATGAATGGGTCACCTTCCACAAAAAAACGGTATTGATGCGCTCAATGCAACCTATAGGAGGGACGGTCCGGAGTTGGCTGATTCTTCCATGCTGACAGTATTTAGCATTGGGGCGGGAACCTAAGACCTTCCCCGGACCTGTGTCTCTGTTGATTGGTAGCTGCGCCTATCACACACACATAAATACTGGCTTCCTTTCTGGTGTGTCACGCCCTCAGAAGAAGTCCGGGAAGGGGCGAAACGTCAGGGACGTGGCGCACCGGAAGTGACGCATGCGCTCCATCGACCGAGGAACCAGGAAGCATACAGCTGTAGTCACACACAGTGAGCGCTCCTGTCATCCCTGGCAGATAGAAGGACGCAACAGGCACAGTGCACTTTGTTTTCTTTCCTCTTATTCATAGATTATCTGGTACGCATGTTTTTAAAGGGAGATGTTTAGATGTTTTAATAAAAGTGTTTAGCGGTATCACACTATGTGGACATTCTATTTCTCCCACATATTTCACCGAGAGTTAGACTGACATCTGGTGGTCGCTTGGAAAGTGGTGCAGACCAACTAATACTAATCAAGGCTCATATTGGTTGAATTTCTGGTGAGTGAGTTTTTCATTGGGGGTCCCAGCACGTGGTGTATCGCTTGGTGAATGGATTAACTGCCCTCACAGAATACGACAATATTGACTAGTGGGATTCCTATCATCTGTTTCCCCTCTCTGCACTTTATGAACTTAATTGAAAGAAAGGACCCCTTTTTATTTGGGGCACACAGCGCTGCTGCTATACTGAAGGAACGTTATTGATTTAATTGACTCATTATTGCCTACATACAAAATGTATTTATAACATTTTTTTTTGGGGAGGGGGGGGGGGGTGGGGAGGAGCACAGCACCAAACACATTATTTACGCTGTATATAAAATGATCTGTATCCCATCTACCTGCAGGCAGATGCTTCATGTAAAAATCCTCCCTGCAGTGTCTCCTTCATAGCCACCAGATATCTTCTGGCAATATGAGAGTTAAAAGGAGGGCTGTAACTAATTATTATTTTCATAATCAATTAGTTGGACAGTTATGATTTTGTTTAATCGATTTAATCCGATAAAAAAAAAAACTTCAAAAAAAGTTTGGTGTCTAATTTAATTAAAGTTTTCAAAAAAAAGTTAATTCTTGAATAGCTCTGTCATGGTAGATATAAACAACCAGCTATATGGTTGAGGAAAAAAATATCTAATCCACGCCAGAATAACAGAAAAGATATAATATATATATATATATATATAATAATTTCTCGTATTTATCGGCGTATAACATGCACTTTTGTCCCCTTAAAATCAGGGGAAAATAGTGGGTGCGCGTTATACGCCGATCCCCGCTAATTGTGATCTATCGGCGGCGATCACCGCCGACATTCACATAGCGCGTCGTTTTAAATATGGCGCCGCGGAGTTCGGAGGGACTCGGCGGAGCTGAACGAGCGCCGCCGAAATCAGTGACTGCTCGGAGCCGAGATACACATAGTCGAGTGTATTCGGCTCTTTCCGGCGCCGCTCAGTCACGCCCAGTGCCGCCATTTGGACCTGTGTTATGTCCATCATAGGGCGGGACTGTGAGCGGCGCCGGAAAGAGCCGAATACACTCGACTATGTGTATCGCGTCATTCGTTCAGCTCCGCCGAGTCTCCAAACTCCGCGGCGCCATATTTAAAACTACATGAAGCTATGTATATGTCGGCGGCGGCAAGCATGAACACTGGGGGCAAGGCTGCACTGACTACTGGGGCAAAGCTGCACTGGGTCAAGGCTGCACTGACACTGAAAAGGCTGCAATGACACTAACAAGGCTGCAGATGAACATTGATGGGCATTTTAATGTAAGTTTTTTTTTTTTTCCTTAAACTACGATTTTTATATATATATATATATATATATATATATAATATAATGTGTGTACACAGTATCTCACAAAGTGAGTACACCCCTTACATTTATGTAAATATTTTATTCTATCTTTTCATGTGAAAACACTGAAGAAATGACACTTTGCTACAATGTAAAGTAGTGAGTGTACAGCTTGTATAACAGTGTAAATTTACTGTCCCCTCAGAATAACTCAACACACAGCCATTAATGACTAAACCGCTGGCAACAAAAGTGAGTACACCCCTAAGTGAAAATGTCCAATTTGGGCCCAATTAGCCATTTTCCCTCCCCGGTGTCATGTGACTTGTTAATGTTACAAGGTCTCAGATGTGACTGGGGAGAAGGTGTGTTAAATTTGGTCCTATCTCTCTCGCTTTCTCATACTGGTCACTGGAATGAACTGAAAGAATTGTTGCTCTACATAAAGATGGCCAAGCCTATAAGAAGATTGCCAAGACCCTGAAACTGAGGGTCTTGGCAATCTGAACTGCAGCATGACCACACCAAGACCATACAGCGGTTTAACAGGACAGGTTCCAGTCAAAACAGGCCTCGCCGTATTCGACCAAAGAGGTTGAGTGCCTGTGCCCAGCATCATATCCAGAGGTTGTCTTTAGGATAAAAACGTATGAGTGCTGCCAGCATTGCTGGAGAGATTGAAGGGGTGGGGGGTCAGCCTTTCACTGCTCAGACCATACGCCGCACACTGCATCATGTTGGTCTGCATGGCTGTCCCAGAAGGAAGCCTCTTCTAAAGATGATGCACAAGAAAGCCCGCAAATGGTTTGCTGAAGACAAGCAGACTAAGGACATGAATCACCTGAACCATGTCCTGTGGTCTGATGAGACCAAGATAAACGTATCTGGTTCAGATGGTGTCAAGCGTGTGTGGCGGAAACCAGGTGAGGAGTAAAATGTGACTTGCCTACAGTTAAGCATGATGGTGGGAGTTTCATGGGCTGGGCATGCCGGCACTGGGGAGCTAGAGTTCGAGGGAACCATGAATGCCAACATGTACTGTGACATACTGAAGCAGTGCATGGTCCCCTCCCTTCGGAGACTGGGCCGCAGGGCATTATTCCAACATAACGACCCCAAACACTCCTCCAAGACGTCCACTGCCTTGCTAAAGAAGCTGAGGGTAAAGATGATGGACTCGCCAAGCATTTCTCCAGACCTAAACCCTATTAAACATCTGTGGGGCATCCTCAAATGGAAGGTGAAGGAGTGCATGGTCTCTAACATCCACCAGCTCTGTGATGTCGTCATGGAGGAGTGGAAGAGGACTCCAGTGGCAACCTGTGAAGCTCTGGTGAACTCCATGTCCAAGAGGGTTAAGGATAAAAATAATGAAGGGCCACACAAAATATTGACACTTAGAGGCAAATTTGGACATTTTCACTTAGGGGTGTACTCACTTTTGTTGCCAGCGGTTTAGACATTAACAGCTGTGTGTTGAGTTATTTTGAAGGTCTACTTTTGTGAGATATATGTTATATATACTGTGTGTGTGTTTATATATATATATATATATATATATATATATATATATATATATATATATATATATATATATACATACATACATACATACATACATACATACATACATACATAATTTATATTAATATTAGGAGTGTGGAATTTAATTGCTGCATCGATGCATCGTGAGATTCAGGTGTCCCCGATGCGGCATCGATGTAAGCGACCCCAAAAAATCAATGTCGGGTGACGTCATCCCGACTTGCCCCACCCCTCCCGGAAGAGTGCTCCGAGTGTTTTTTGTCAAAATGGCTTTTGTTAATAAATGCAATTATAATCCATTAAGTGGCCACCGCTGTATGTGTTTTTTTTTTTTTTTTTTTTTTTTTTAATATATGCAGCTTCAAGCTAATTTTTTAGTGTGTGTGTGTGTGTGTGTAACTATATGCCGCTCATGTGACTGCTCGGTCCGGCCCGCCTCTCTCCTCTCTCGTCTCTCCTGAGGTCAGCCCGCCCGCCTCTCTTCTGATGTGATAGCTACAGTCGGTGGGCGGAGCTGAGAACTCCCACTGACGTCAGGAGAGACGTAAGAGGAGAGAGGCGGGCCAGACTGAGCAGTCACATAAGCCTGCATATATTTTAAAATGCACATACAGTGGTGGCCACTTAATGGATTATAATTGCATTTATTAACAGCAGTATGTAGAGTACAAATGTGTTTGTACTCTACCTACACTGGCTCCTACACGTGCTCTGTGCTGACATTTCCCCGCCCCCCCCCCCCCCCCCTCAGTTTGCACATTCCATTCCACCGGATTAGTGCACATGTTAAAGCGGAGTTCCACCCGTTTTTTTAGTTTATTAAAAGTCAGCAGCTACAAAAAGTGTAGCTGCTGACTTTTAATAATCAGACATTCACCTGTCCCACGGTCCAGCGATGCGACCGCACGGAGCCCCGCTCCTCTCCCCCTCCTCTCCTCAGCGCTGTCATATCTACTGTGGGCAGTGACACCCGCCCGTGACAGCTTACGGCATCACGGCCAGGCACGCACTGCGCTCTGCCATTGGCCAGCCAATCTTCTGGCACCTGTGTTGTGTCCCAGAAGATTGCTGGCAGGGAGGGGCCGCCTAGTAAATTTTTTGTTTATTAAAAGTCAGCAGCTACAAAAAAAAATGGTATCTTCTGACTTTTAATAAAAAGATACTCACCTGTCCCACAATCCACCGACGTGGCCACCCAAACCCTCCATTCTCTCCCTTGTCTGTCCACAGCGCTGGCAATACTACTGTGGGCATCCGGCTGTGACAGCTGGGTGCGCATGTCTTACTGGGCTGTCCTGCACAGCTGGGCAATCTTCTGGGACCTGTGATGTGCTCCAGAAGATTGCAGGGAGGAAGGGCCGCCTAGGTGGCCCAAGCGGAAGTGGGAGCATGTCAGTAATCGTGATGCATCGCAGAATCGAATCGGATCGTTAACCAGATAATCGTAATCGAATCATGACACCAGTGAAGATGCGCACCCCTAGTGTATGTATATGTGTGTGTGTGTGTGTGTGTGTGTGTGTGTGTGTGTATGTATGTATGGATATAATCATAATAAATATAATGCGCAATACTGGTAAACTTTTATTTGTAAGGCATTACTATTACATTTTAATTACCTCCAGTCTATCAGCCTCCAGCTTCTCTGGGTTCAGATGCTGATCTTTCATACACAGAGCCCTTAAAGTGATTGTAAACCTTGGATTTCTTTTTAAAACGACAAACATATCATATTTACCTGCTCTGTGTAATGCACAGAGGAGCCCCAGTCCTCCTCTTCTGGGGTCCCCCGTTGGTACTTCTGGCTCTTCCTACCTTCAGAGTGCCCCTACAGCAAGCCACTTGTATTAGGGGTACTCGTGTGAGTGTGGCTTGGCCCCTTGCTCCTTCCTCACAGGCTGTGATTGACGCCAGCAGGAGCTAATGGCACTGAGTCCTGAGAGGGAGAGAGATTGCAGCTGATCTCGGGCACAGTGCTGGATTAAGATTGGGATCAGGTAAGTATACAGAGGGGCTGGGGGGGGGGGGTGGCTAGTCACCAAGGATTTTTTTTATCTTCATGCACTAAAGGAAAAAAAGCTTCTGCCTTTTAGAATCCCTTTCAATCACTTCCTTCTCTGGCTGGGTATGGCTGGGGGTGGATGGGATGGCTGAGCATGGATGGATGGATGAGTATTGCTGAGTATGGATGGATGAGTATTGCTGAGTATGGATGGATGAGTATTGCTGAGTATGGATGGATGAGTATTGCTGAGTATGGATGGATGAGTATTGCTGAGTATGGATGGATGAGTATTGCTGAGTATGGATGGATGAGTATTGCTGAGTATGGATGGATGAGTATTGCTGACTAGGGATGGATGAGTATTGCTGACTAGGGATGGATGGCTGAGCATGGATGGATGGATGAGGCTGCAGTGGGCACAGTGATCACTGCTATTTGACAGAGCAATCACATAGTAAACGGCCGCTGTCAGCGCCCATTTACCGTGATCGGGCGGTCACAGATATTCCTGGGTGCACACCCCAGGGGGCGCACGGCAGCGGGATTCTGGGAGGACGTCAATGTATGACCTCCCAGAGTTATCGAGCCGTGCTGTAGCTGTCATTCAGCTATGGGTCGTTAAGTGGTTAAACTGTGCCATCACATTACAAAAGCACGAAAAGGAGCGACAGATAAACCGCTTTATATTCTAGTGAACATCAGCTGAGTATGCCAAATCATGCTAACTAGGTACAGACATTGGCATCTAAATACCTAAAAATATACCAATAAAAACAAGACCTTATTATAAAGGAAGCCCAAAGCAAAGGACGAGATACAAATATATAGATTTCCTCAATGATATTTTGGGGTTCTGAGGTAAAGCCACAATCCTGTAAATGTATTGTCTGTGTTTCTGTAGAGGCCATCAAGAGTTTCTTCCATCGGCTGTCTTCATATGATGATCCATCACTGAGGAGGATATACGAGTATTACAGAGAGGATCTGATCCACATCCTGGAGAACATGGACACTGGGGTCCTCTTGAAACAGCTAAAATCTCGAAATCTCTTAAGCACAGATGTAAGACAAAAATATTTTGAAATAAACTGCAATATATGCACTATGTCAGTAAGAAACCACATTTGAATACTCGTATTTGTTGCCAAAGTTATGTGCAAATCTTGATGACCAATAGGAATATGTTGGGGATTGGGGCCTATGGGGAAGCTTCAACACTGCCTGGAAATGTTGCAGTCAGTTCAGCTTGGGATTCGGCCATGACTGGAAGGTTTGTGAGGCAACTACAGGTAGGCCTCTGAACTTTATAACTGCAACATCCTCCTCCTCCACCGTTTCCCTTCTTAACACAGGATTGTGTACAGCCATGGCTAAAAGTTTTAAGAATGACACATTAATTTTCACAAAATCCGTTGCCTCAGTGTTTTTAGATCTTTTTGTCAGATGTTACTATGGTATAATGAAGTATAATTACAAGCATTTCATAAGTGTCAAAGGCTTTAATTGACAATGACATTAAAGTGGTTGTAAACCCTAGGAAAAGAAAAAAAAAACAAAACAAAAAAACCTGCAAGACAAAGGCAAGATGAGCTAGTATGCATCACATGCAAAAAAAACAAAACAAAAAAAAAAACATACGATCATTCGTCTGATAATCTCATTGTGTGTACTAGCCTTGAGGGCTGAGGCCCTGTGGGCTGATGGCTACAGCTCAGTAGAAGTCATCTGGGTTCCAGATAGAGCTAGGGGACCCATGTCCAGATTCTCTCAAAGCAGTGCGGGAAGTCCACACTTATACCACTTGGAAGCATCCAGTACTGGTACTGCAAGAAACTATTAACGTACCCAGGGCACAGTTAGTACAAGCCTTAACCGCTTGCCGATCAGCTCACACTGATATACATTGGCGGAATGGCTCTGCTGGGCAAAACCCCGTATGGGTATATTGTGACCTTTTAGGAGCCACCAAGGCTGCACAGAGGGGGACCCAGATGCGCGTGGCCGCGATCGCCGCCGGCCATGTGCGATTGCGGGCGCGAGAGCCAGCATGGGGATTTGTGTGTGTGTGTGTGGGTAAATGCACAAATCCCTGTTCTGTCAGGGGAGAGGAGACATATCGTTGTTCCTACTAAGTAGGAACAACGATATGTCTCCTCCCCCAGTCAGTCCTATCCCCATACAGTTAGAACACACATTTAACCCCTTGATCGCCCCCTAGTGTTATCCCCTTCCCTACCAGTGACATTTACACAGTAATCAGTGCATTTTTATAGCTCTGATCGCTGTATAAATGTCACTGGTCCCAAAAATGTGTCCAGTGTCCGATCTGTCCATTAAAATGTTGCAGTACCGCTAAAAATCACAGATCACAGCCATTACAAGTAAAAAAACAAAAAAAATAAAAATGCAATAAATCTTTCATATAGTTTGTAGACGCTATAACTTTTGCGCAAACCAATCAATATACGCTTATTGCGATATTTTTAAAATTTTTTTTACCATAATTATGTAGAAGAATATATATTGTCCTAAACTGATAAAGAAATGTATTCTTAAAAAACTTTTTTGGGGATATTTATTATAGCAAAAAGTAAAAAATATAGATTTTTTTTTTTTTTAAATTGTCGCTCCTTTTTTTTTTTTGTTTTTTTTGTTTATAGCGCAAAAAATAAAAACCGCAGAGGCGATCAAATACCACCAAAAGAAAGTTCTATTTGTGGGGGAAAAAAGGACGCAAATTTTGTTTGGGTACAGCTTTGCATGACCGCGCAATTGAGGGTTAAAACGACACAGTGCCATATTTGTAAAAAGTGCTCCGGTCAGGAAGGGGGTAAAATCTTCCAGGGCTGAAGTAGTTAAAGATCTCTAGAGGCCGTCCTTGCCACCTTTTAGGAGAGCTCAATCCAGTTTTCTGATTCATGCTATACCTTTGGAAATGGGTCCCCTGAGTTGTAGTTCATCAGATACTAAATAGGAAAAGGTGGCTGCACCCTGTAGAGACAGAACAGTTATTGATGTCCTCCACTATATTTCTGCTAGTTTGGAGTATCCTAAGGCTCACCTACACCCTTCCCAAGTTGAACCAGCAAATAAACTACAAAAAGACGTGCACTGTCTGTTTTCTGAGTGGAGTGACTGTAAACTGCTGTGTGCCTGGCTGCCATGTGCTCACAGGGAATGGAACCAGGGATAATACAGCCAGCCCTGTCTGGAGTCTGTGCTACATTTTTGATCAACTTTTTTTTTTTTTTTTTTTTTAAAGAAACGTGTATATGTATTTCAGACCTACCTGGCAAGGGAAAAACATATGAGCAGGACTGCCTTCTCTCACACTTTATTACAAGATATTGAGGATCGGGGGAGAGAAGCTGTGATTGGACTCTGGGAATGTCTCTATGCGATACACAAAGACAATCCTCATCCTAATTTATTGGCCAGTCTGGAAGAAATCAGCCAAACAGGTAATAGAAATTTGTGTGCAATAAAAATTGTGACAATCCTGGGATAAAATGGTGGGATTATGACTGGAGGGAGGAATCATGTCATGAATCAGGGATGTGGATATCTAAAACAATGGAATCTCAGATGCTGAAGATTCTGCTGGATCCATAGCTATTGAAGCTGAGTGAAAAACAGGTAGGTATTCACCTTTTTTTGGGTGTCATTTGATTTTAATGTTTTTATAACTTTGTGTTCTATTTATCAAAGCACATTTGATGGTATTGTTTACGTGGATAATATGTCATTTTCATGTTCCCCATTTGTCAACAGTTTATTTACCCACTACTCTAAAAAAAAAAAAAAGTAACTAACTTGCTTTATTACATGCAGTCTGTTTAGACAATGACATCTTTTCATCATTTCATGGTCATGCCTTCAATGAATGTGATCATGATATAGCTTTCATTTCTTTATTTTCCTATAGGTGAGGGTCTGGTGGATCAGATTCTGCTGGATGAATTTGGACACTCACTGACTCCGGAGCTGAGAGGTAAGTTATCGTATTTATCGGCATATAACACACACAGGCGTGTAACACGCACCTTCATTTTAGGAGAGAAGTTTCAGGAAAAAAACGTAACATTTTAAATAAAGAACATTGAAGCAAAATAAGGGTCTGTGCCCATCAATGCAGCCTCACCATTGCCCATCTGCAGCCTGATCAATGCCATATGCAGTCTCACAATCGCCCATCAATGCAGCTTGATCAATGCCCATATGCAGCCTCACAATTGCCCATCAATGCAGCTTGATCAATGCCCATATGCAGCCACACAATTGCATATCAATGCAGCTTGATCAATGCCCATCTACAGTCTCACAATTGCCCATCGTTGCAGCTTGATCAATGCCTATATTCAGCCTCACCATTGCCATGAATGCAGCCTGATCAGTGCCCATCTGCAGCCTCACCTCAGATTACTACTGCCTCGGAGGGGACAGGGAGGGGGGGCGCCGTCAGATTACATACAGCGAGAATTTCCTGTTTACTCAGCGGCCTCTTTAACAACTTGCCGCCCAGCCGTACAACTGCGAAACGGCGTTATGTAACGTTGCTTCGCCCTGAGGCCACTAGGGGCGCGTGTGCGCCCCCTGCTCGCCCATGGAGTGGATGCGAGTGCCTGGCGGTCGTGATCACCACCGGGCTCCCGCGATCGCTCGGGGCGCACGGGGAACCAGGATCTCTGTGTAAACACACAGTTTCCGGTTCTCTGAGGGGAGAAGTGACAGTTCGTCTGTTCATACAAAGTATGAACAGTGATCTATCTCTTCCCCTACACAGTCCACTCCCCCCTTCAGTTAGAACACACACTAGGGAACACAATTAACCCCTTGATCGCCCTAGTGGCTAACCCCTTCCCTGCCAGTGACATTTTTACAGTAATCAATGCATTTTTATAGCACTAATCGCTGTAAAAATGGCAATGGTCCCAAAAATGTGTCAAAATTGTCCGTGTCCACCATAATGTCGCAGATTGCAGATAGCCGCCATTACTAGTAAATAAAAAAATTAATAATAAAAATGCCATAAAACTATCTCCTATTTTGTACACGCTATAACTTTTGCGCAAACCAATTAATATACGCTTATTGCGATTTTTTTTTTTTTTTTTTTTTTTTTTTTTTTTTTTTAACCAAAAATATGTAGAATACATATCGGCCTAAACTGAGCAAAAAAAAATGTTTTCTGGGTAGGGGTACGATGTACCCCATACTCGTTCACGTAGGTTGGGGGGCCGGGATCTGGGGGCCCCCTTTTATTAAAGGGGGCTCCCGGATTCCGATAAGCCCCCTGCCCGCAGACCCCGACAACCAATGGCCAGGGTTGTTGGGAAGAGGCCCTTGTTCTCATCAACATGGGGACAAGGTGCTTTGGGGTGGGGGGGCCGCAGGGTGCCCCCCTCCACCACAGCACCCACCCCCTATGTTGAGGGCATGTGACCTGGTACGGTTCAGGAGGGGGGGGGGGCGCTCCCTTGTCCCCACCCCCTTTCCTGACCGGCCAGGCTGCGTGCCCGGATAAGGGTCTGGCATGGATTTTGGGGGGACCCCCACACTGTTTTTTTGGCATAGGGGCTTCCCCTTAAAATCCATACCAGACCTAAGAGCCTGGTATGCTCTGCACTGGCTCCCGCGATGGGGCTCGCAAGGTGTCAATCTCGCCCATAAAAGCGGCGAGATTGACTTCCTTTTCTAGTCCCGTTGTACCACGGCGTTCGCGGCTCCTCCCCGCATCGGTAAACCCCCTAGGAGAAGCGCTCTCTCTGGGGGTTATCGCAAGGGCGCACTCGAGTCCAGCATTTGCGTCCATAGACACAGAATGCTGGACCCGCCCCCCCCCCCCCCCCCCTGGGCCATTGGATTTGGTTAACAGTAGCGGGAGCCAATGGCTGCGCTGCTATCAAACTATCCAAACAAGAGCCGAGAACCCCTGCCAGAGAGGTAGAGCGCGTCTCCGGTGTGGGAATCACGGGGCTCAGGTGAGTAAATTGGGGGGGGGGGGCGGTCAGTGACAGAGGTTTTTTCACCGTAATTAATAGTGTGCATTAAAGCAGAGTTCCACCCATATTTTCAAGTTCTCAGTATCCCAAGCTACTCTGTGCGCTTAAAACGATTTGGCATTTTTTTTCTGTGTTTTCATTAATCACTTCCTCCTCCCTGGCCGTGGCCACGTGCATCATTTCTGGTTTGCAATGCCTCCTGCGAGATGTGTGTCATCAATCCCAGGAGGCAATGGGGATTGCTGGGCTGTAGCATTGCGTTATTTCCAAACCGGAAATGACGCGATGCAAGGCCAGCGCCATTTTTAAAAAGGGTAACTAGGCTTTTGTTGCCATGGTTACCATAGTTTCTTATATACAGTGATGGGCAGTGGGGGAGGCGGCTGGAAAATCTCAGCTCTGATTACATACAGATCCCGGGGGACAGCACAGCCACACCATTACTAATCATTTATAATAGAGGAATATGATGGGGGCAATATGATGGGGGCAGTTTTGATGGGGCAATTTTTGTTGTTTAACTTTAAGCATTATTAACCACCTCAATACAGAACACTTACACCCCCTTCCTGCCCAGGCCAATTTTCAGCTTTAAGTGCTCTCACACTTTGAATGACAATTACTCAGTCATGCAACACTGTACCCATATGAAATTTGCGTCCTTTTTTTCACACAAATAGAGCTTTCTTTTGGTGGTATTTAATCACTAGTGGGTTTTTTTATTTTTTGTGCTATAATTAAAAAAAGACTGTCAATTTTGTGAAAAAAATGCCTTTTTCTTTGTTTCTGTCATAAAATTTTGCAAATTAGTAATTTTTCTTCATAAATTTTGCCCAAAATTTTATACTGCTACATAGCTTTGGTAAAAATAACCCACATTAGTGTATATTATTAGGTCTTTGTGAAAGTTATAGAGTCTACAAACTATGGTGCCAATCACTGAAAATTGATCACATCTGATCAGGCCTTCAGTACATCAGGTGTATCTCATTTCTTGAGACACTAACAAGTCAGGAAAGTACAAATGACCCCTTTTTAGAAAGTAGACATTCCAAGGTATTAAGTAGCATGGTGAGTTTTTTTAAGTTGTAATTTTTTCCCACAATTCTTTACACACAGCATATGCATACAACAAATTACACCCTAAAATACATTCTGCTACTCTTCCCGAGTATGGCGATACCACATGTGTAAGACTTTTACACAGCTTGGCCACATACAAAGGCCCAACATTGAAGTAGCACCTTCAGGCGTTCTACGAGCATAAATTACACATTTCTCAACCATTTTTGAAGGCCCTGGAGCACCAGGACAATGGAATTACCCATAAAATAACCCCATTTTGGAAAGAAAACACCCCAACATATAATCTATAAGGCATAATGAGTCTTTTGAACGGTTCATTTTTTTCCAGAAGTTTTTGTGTAAAAAGTTCACACATTTTCCAAAATTGTCAATTTTAAAAGATATTTCTTACACATAGCATGTATATAGCAAAAATTATACCCCAAAACACATTCTGCTACTCTTCCCGAGTATGGCGATACCACGTGTGAGACTTTTACACAGTCTGGCCACATACAGAGGCCCAACATTGAAGTAGTACCTTCAGGCGTTCTAGGAGCATAAATTACACATCTCATTTCATTCCTACCCATCACACTTTTAAAGGTCTTTGAGCACCAGGACAGTGGTATTACCCACAAAATGACCCCATTTTGGAAAGCAAACCCCCCAACATATATTCTATGAGGCATGGGCTGCAGATAGGTACTCGGGTACTCTGATGGGCTGGTGACAGGTACTCTGATGGCCTGGTGACAGGTACTCGTGTACTCTGATGGCCTGGTGACAGGTACTCGGGTACTCTGATGGGCTACAGATAGGTACTCGGGGACTCTGATGGGCTGGTGACAGGTACTTGTGTACTCTGATGGCCTGGTGACAGGTACTCGGGTACTCTGATGAGCTACAGATAGGTACTCGGGGACTTTGATGGGCTGGTGACTGGTATTCGGGTACTCTGAAGGGCGGTGACAGGTACTCAGATGAACTGTGACAGGTACTAGGGTACTCAGATGAACTGTGACCGGTACACAGGTACTCGTTTGGACTGTGACAGGTACTCAGGTACTTGGGTACTTAGATGAACTGTGACAGGTACTCAGATGAACTGTGACAGGTACTTTCATGGGTGGTGACAGGTCCTCTTTATTGGGGGGCAATCAGTGTGATTGGTGTACACTGTAAGCGGTAACGAGATGTTACCGCAATCTCCTCACACACGATCGGTGTGTGAGGAGGAGAACCCGGTAACATCTCGTTACCGCTCTGTTTACATTTAGTAAATTTTACATTTAGCCGCCGGCCAATGGCTGTTTACCAGCATCGGTGACGAGCAGTGTTCCTGGGAAAATGCTACCACCGACGTGCATGCGCCATGCAAAGTGGGGCGGTACCATCTAAGATCGCCGTGACTTTATCGCGGCCGATCAAGTGGTAAACAGCCATGCCCAATGGCTGTTCACCCCCCTCGGTGGCGAGCAGTGTCTCCATGACACGTCGTCACTGAAGGTACAGGGCTGCGCGCACACGATCGAGCAAATGCCCTGTTTAAATGGACGGACGTCATATGTCGCCCGCCCAGAACAAGAGCGCGCTGGGCCGTCGTATGACGGCCGGCAGTTAAAATCATTTTTTTACATTGATACATGTCCCCTGGGGCAGGACTCGGGTCCCTAAACACTTTTTATGATAACTTTCATATAAGCCTTTAAAATTAGTACTTTTGATTTTTCATGTTCGTGTCCCATAGACTTTAACGGTGTTCGTGTGTTCTTCCGAATGTTTTGCCTGTTCGGATGTTCTGGTGCGAACCGAACCGGGGGAGTGTTCGGCTCATTATATACTACTTTTATCAGTGTGTTTAAAATTACACGTATTAGTAATACATTGCCAAAGATCTATGTGCAGAATACGACACAAAGTTTTGCTTAGACTAAACATTACATTGTCCATTTCTGTTTTAACTTGAGTCATAAAATTTCATTATATTCCCAGATATTCAGAAAAAGCACAAACAATATCTAATGGAGAGGTCTGAGACTCTAGTGGAGCATAGACCCCCAGGAACTACCCTGGAACCACAAAGATTCCCCATCAATGAGCGTTACGTGAACCTGATTGTAGTCTCCACCGATCAGTTCAGGCAGCGTCCCCAGAATGAGCTAATACAGACTGGGGTAAAACATGAGGAATGCTTGAAGAAAACACAAACTGGACTGGAACACATTACACCAAACAGGCTGTTCCGATGGAGCCACCAGTCACAATGTGTACCACATGCAGTAATGGTGATCGGAGTGCCGGGAATAGGGAAGACCACACTGATGCAGAAGTTTGTATATGACTGGGTGACTGGTAAACACTACCAGAGATTTGCCTTTCTCTTCTTCTTCAGATTCCGGGACCTTAATAGACTGGGAGAGGTCAGCTTGGAGGAGATGATTCTTCATCAATATCCACATCTGCAGAGTCAGATTGGAGACATTTTACAGGATCCAGAGAGACTTCTGTTTATATTTGATAGTTTAGATGAAAGTGTTCACCAAATGGATTTCATATCAAGTAAATTGTCCTATCAAAAATGGACAACACATGTTGGTGAGATTGTGGTCAGTTTGGTGAGGCAGAGTCTTCTTAAGGGTTGCTCTGTACTGATAACCAGCCGCCCAACCAGACTGACATCAGTTGATACCAGTGTTTTCCAGAGAATAGCTGAGATCATGGGATTTCTCAATGAAGACAGACTGATCTTCTTTAATATTTTCTTTGGAAATGAGGAATTATCAGAAAAGGCTTTTCAGTATGTGCAGCAGAATGACACACTGTACACTTTCTGTTATATCCCATCATACTGCTGGATCATCTGTACAGTTTTATCAATGTGCTTCAGATCCCAACCAACAATCACTGATCAGCTGATGACATCATTACCCAAAACTGTGACACAACTCTTTGTGACTTTTGTCTCCAACATTCTGGCCAATCACAGCACAAATAAAGATGGTGGTCACACTGACTGGGAACTGCTGACATCTATTGGGCGGATGGCAGAACATGGAGTCATGAATCACCTGATTGTATTTGATGAGCGTCATCTGGAGTCATTCAGTGTGAGAAATGATAAACATCTCTTTTCGTCTTTCATGATGGAATCTGGTCAGCCTCCTGATGTGGATTACACCTTCATACATCTCACTCTTCAGGAGTTTTTTGCTGCTTTAGTTCATTTTATTAACTATAATCCTGACAGGTTACAGGAAACACTTGATAAGGCTGAATCTTACAAAGACGGCCGCGCTGAGATACTCCTCCGTTTCCTCTGCGGTCTCTCAGACTCTTCCACTAGATCCATCTTAAAGTCTCATGTGGGAGAATTGTCTACTCAGGCTGCCAGACGTGTCATCACCTGGATCCAGAACAAAATCACAGAACAAAGATCTGACAAATCCATAAGAGGTGACAGAGCACTTCTTAGTGTATTCTACTATCTCCATGAGAGCAGGAATAAGGCTCTGGTGTCACAATGTATTGGATCAAATAAAGTTGAATTTTCTGGTGTCCCCCTCAGCCCTCTGGACTGCTCTGTGCTGTCTTTTATCCTTCAATCCTGCAGAGAGACAGAAGAAGTAAATTTAAGTTCATGTAATATTCAGAGTGAAGGATTGACAAAATTGATAACAGCTCTACACAACATCAAGAGTTTGAGGTAAAGAATAATCACATTTCTGTGTTAAATTGGCATGCTCTGCAAAATATTTACAGGAATAACTAATAAATTATTGGTGTTATTTTCTATTAGGCCCCTTTCACACGGGGTGGATCCGCTCAGCCGAGTCCGCCAGCTCAGCGGGGGGATCGATCCATTGATCTCCGCTGAGCCGGCGGATGACAGGTCCATCTCTGCTCACTGAGCAGGGATGGACCTGTCAGAGCCCCGCTGATTTCTATGGGGAGAATTGACAGCATGTCAGTTTTTCATCACATCTCATCCAATCAGATCCGCCAGACGGATGGCTGAATGTATCGCCATATGTCTGTTTTGAGCGGATCGTATGGCAGACAGATGTCAGCAGACACATGTTCGCTGACATCCGCCTGCCCATAGGAGGCAATGGGCGGCATGCTTGGATCCGCCTGAAAAACGGACAGGCGGATCTGAGCGGGCTTATCGTGTGAAAGGGGCCATATATGTAAAACTTGCATGTATTTATGTGATAATTTCTGTGATGTATTTATTTAGATAAGTGCACACACTGAGCAGATGCATAGAGGCAGCAAGATCCAATCTATGGGAGTCACATAGAAGTGATAGCATTGGCCCAGTGTCTGTGGGGTCTCTGCTTTGAGCTCAGTGTTACAGGAGCTCAACACTGTCTGCATATTCCCTCTAAAGCTGGCCATACATTATGCAGTTTTATTTTCTTCAACCTCAGGTGGCTATAGCCACTGGCAGTGATCGTAAAAAAGAAAACCCTTAAGGCTGGTTGTACTGAAGCTGATCTATAGATTTCCTTCAGTACAACCAGCCTGCCCATAGATGGATTGAAATCCGGCCAGTTCCTGCTCAACCAGCCAAATTTCGATCCATCTATGGCTGGCTTTATGTGTGACCCAAGAGGGAAAGTCTTTTCTACATTTCCTACATATACATAATATAATTGGATACTAACACTTATAGGTAAAGTTGATCCAGGGAAAATCCGATTGCCTCTTGGGACATCAAGAAGGATTTTTGTCCCCTACTGGATTAAATTGGATCATGTTTCCCGGCTTTTTTTTTTTTTCCATCCTCTGGATCAACTGTGGGTATAGGATAGTGTCCATGGAGGTTTTCTATTTGAGGGTTGTGGGTTTTTTTGTTTTTTTTTTCTCTGTTGGTTGAACTGGATGGACTTTTTTTTTTGTCTTTTTAGCCAGATTAACTACATAACTATGTAATAAAAAGAAAAGAATTTGGGACTAGTTAACTACATAACTATGTAATTTATTTACTGATGGAATCACTGAGAGATCAACTTAGAGGAGGAGTTATTTGAAATGCTTGTTTTTTTTTGTTATAAAAACAGAGTGAATGCATATTTAATATTGAAGCAGAAATATGATTTCAATTTAAATCCTTTAGCTGTTGGTATCCCTGTGGGCTGCACTAAAAATAAAATTATACTTTGTATTTATTAGGGCTGCAACTAACGATTATTTTCATAATCAATTAGTTGGCCTATTATTGTTTCGATTAATCGGTTAATAACCCGTGGTGTATAATTTAGTTAATATGTAAAGTTTAAAAAAAAGGCAATTTATTCTTAAATATCTCTATGCAGTGATAAATATAAATAACCAACTATATTGTTAGGGAGCAAAATCTCTAATCCGCTTTGAGAATAACAGACAGAAGAGATATACTGTATACACTACTAGAGGAGATATATACTATTAGAGGTTGAATCTGGTAAATATCGTCAGACTCAGAGATCAATTGTTTTTATTTTAAAGAATAAAAAAGTAATGCCGCGTACACACGAGCGGACTTTTCGACCGGACTGGTCAGACGGTCTATCCGACAGGCTTTCGGCGGACTTCCGACGGACTTTCCATACGAACAGACTCGCGCACACATGACCAGACTTTCCGGCAGAATAGGTCCAACGGTCTTCCCGACGAACTTTCGACGGAGTTACCGCGGACTGCCGGACTTGCCCACACACGTTCATTTTGAATGTGATGAAGTACGATGGGACTAGAAGAGGAAGTCAATCTCGCCGCTTTTATCGGCGAGATTAACACCTTGCAAGCCCCATCATCGAGCATACCAGGCCCTCAGGTCTGGTATGGAGTTTAAGGAGAGCCCCCTACACCGAAAAAATGGCATGGGGGGTCCCCCCCAAAATCCATAACAGACCCTTATCCGAGTACACAGCCCAGCCGGTCAGTAAAGGGGGTGGGGACGAGCGAGCACCCCCCATCCTGAACTGCACCAGGCTGCATGCCCTCAACATGGGGGGGGTGCTTTGGGGAAGGGGGGCGCCCTGCGGCTCCCCACCCCAAAGCACCTTGTCCCCATGTTGATGAGGACAAAGGCCTCTTCCCGACAACCCTGGCCGTTGGTTGTCGGGGTCTGCGGCAGGGGGATTATCGGAATCCGGGAGCCCCCTTTAATAAGGGGGCCCCCAGATCTCGGTCCCCCGCCCTATGTGAATGAGTATGGGGTACAACGTACCCCTACCCATTCACCTGGGGAAAAAAGTGTCAATAAAAAAACACTTCACAGGTTTTTAAAGTAATTTATTAGGCAGCTTCGGGGGTCTTCTTCCAACTTCTCCGCTCTCTCCGGCCTCTTTTCCCCGTTGTCCGGTTCTTCTCCCGCTCTCCGGCCTCTTCTCCGCTTCTTCTCCCGCTCTCCAGTTCTTCTGCCGGGTTCCTCCGCTATCTTCTGCTCTTTTGCCGCTCTCTTGCTAGTGGTGGCCCGGTCTTCTCCATCGTCTTCTTCCTTCTTCTCTTCTTCCGATGTTGACACGACGCTCTCTCCCGCTGTAATGCTGTGTTCACAGTGCGCAACGACTTGTATAGGCATGGGGCGTGGTCACCCGGGACTGTGACGTCATAAGGGGCGGGGTCACCGGGTGACATCACCCGGCGACCACGCCCCATGCCTAATATAAGTCATTGCGCACCGTGAACACAGCATTACAGCGGGAGAGAGCGTCGTGTCGACATCAGAAGCAGAGAAAAGGGAAGAAGACGATGGAGAAGACCGGGCCACCGCTACCAAGAGAGCGGCAAAAGAGCAGAAGATAGCGGAGGAGCCTGGCAGAAGAACCGGAGAGCGGAGAAGAGGTGGGAGAAGAACCGGACACCGTGAGAGAAGGCCGGAGAGAGCGGAGAAGTCGGAAGAGACCCCCGAAGTCGGAAGAAGACCCCCGGAGCTGCCTAATAAATTACTTTAAAAACCTGTGTAGTGTGTTTCTTTTATTGACACTTTTTTTCCCCAGGTGAATGGATAGGGGTATGATGTACCCCATACTCATTCACATATGGCCGGGATCTGGGGGCCCCCTTATTAAAGGGGGCTCCCGGATTCCGATAAGCCCCCGCCCGCAGACCCTGACAACCAATGGCCAGGGTTGTCGGGAAGAGGCCCTTGTCCTCATCAACATGGGGACAAGGTGCTTTAGGGTGGGGGGGCCGCAGGGTGCTCCCCTTCCCCAAAGCACCCACCCCCCATGTTAAGGACATGCGGCCTGGTACGGTTCAGGAGGGCGGGCGCTCGCTTGTCCCCACCCCCTTTCCTGACCGGCCGTCCTGCGTGCTTGGTTAAGGGTCTGGTATGGATTTTGGGGGGACCCCCACACTGTTTTTTTCGGCGTAGGGGGTTCCCCTTAAAATCCATACCAGACCTAAGGGACATTGTCGCCTCCCTCTCGTGCTCGCTGCAATAGGAAAATGTGTTTTTCCCATTGCAGTGAGCACGAGATGCATAGTACCCTGTCGCCGAGAACCAACGCGATAGGATCGCGCTGGAAACATACTCGCGGGCAGGTGCTATAGCTGCCCTTGTGTCGTATTTGGTCCGACGGACCAGCATACAGACGAACGGGCTTCCCGATAGGAACTGGGTCCGGCGGAGTTCCGGCAGAAAGATTTGAAACCTGTTTCAAATCTAAAGTCCGTCGGATTTTCGACCGAAAAGGTCCGTCTGAAGTCCGATGTAGCCCACACACGGTCGAATCCGTCGGACCAGTCCAGGCAATAGAAAACTTCTTGGTAAAAGGAATTTTCAGACAGTGTATGTGGTTTTCATTCAGAAATTACATTAATTTTAAAATGGATTGTTAAAAGCAAGTGACATTTTCAAACAAAATTCTTTCATTCAGCGAATGTAAAAAGATTTTACGTAATGAATATTCTCGTCTGAAAATCGATCCATATGGCCAGCATAAGGCTTGGTTCACACCAATGCAGTTTGCTTTTGATCTGTTTCTGCAGTGCTTCTTGCTGTGCGTTTATATTTTTGTGCAAGTGATTTTGCTAAGATTCGCGTTTTTTCCTTTTTTTTTTTTTTTTTTTGGCCAATTTGTTGTTGGGCAGATTAAAAAACACAAATTACTGCAAAATGCATTACATGCTTTTCTTCAGCTTCTCCATTGAGCCAAAAAAGCACCGTTTTGTGTTGAAAAAAGTCCTTGGCCCTTTCCAATTATGCAGCAGCTGAAAATAGCATAGATGTTAAAGTGTCCCATAGGAAACCATGTTAAATAAACTGTAGTGAGTTTCTGCAAAAAGCACCAAAAAACACATATGTGTGATCCAGGCCTAAGACATTTAGTAACATAATCTGGGTGACCACTTGCAGGCAACTTGAGGAGGTGCTGGAAGCAGTCCTCAAGGAGTGTGGACAGGATACAGGGCGTAGGGTATCCAGGGAAGTCAGCAAAGGCCTGGCTGAGGATCCAACACCGGTGATCATACACAGGTAGGTAGGCTGGTGTAGGAAATGGCAAAGTCTCTAAGGCAGGCCAGGGTCACACACAAGTAGCAGAGGTATTCAGAAAGAAATTCCAGAAAGTCCTTTAAATAGGCCAAGGTCATACATAGGCCAGCAGGCAGGTTAGGCAGAAGAGTAGACTTTAGAGTAAGCTGGGTCACAGCGAGACAACAGGAAAGAGGTGCAGGTTCAGGAACTCAGGGAAAGCTGATGACAATCCAGCAACTTGGGTCAGACAGAGGCAGCCTTGTATAGGCCAGCAGGGGGAACCATCTGTCACATGATGCGCCTGTGGCCCACATTTCTTCTACTGGCAAGATTGCCAGTACTTCCATGGCCTATTCACTGACAGTGCCCCCACTAATGGCCAGCCTCCGGATGCCCAATCTAGCCATTCTCTCGGCGTGTCTGCTGTGGAAGGCTTGTACTAGTTTAGGGGCATGTATATTACTTGAGGGCTCCCAGGAATTATCCTCTGGAGGGTACCCCTTCCACTTGATGAGGTACTGTACTTGTCTCCCTCTTTTCCTGCAATCCAAGATTGTCTCTGCCGCAAATTCAGGCTCATCTCCTACTAAGACTGGAGGTGGTGGTAATTCTCTTTCCGGGAAGGGACTGGGAACTGTTGGTTTCAACAGTGAAGCATGAAATACTGTGTGAATCTTGTAGGAACTGGGCAATGCCAATTCAAAGGCTACTGGATTTACCACCTCCTTGATCTTAAAAGGACCAATGAACCTTGGTCCCAGTTTTTGTGATGGACATGAGAGAGTTTGAGGTAGAGGTCGACCGATATGGGTTTTTCTCTGGCCAATGCCGATATTTAGAAATCGCGGTGGCCGATGGCCGATATGTGATGCAGATTTTTTTGGGCCAATATATTTGGCCGATTTTATTTATTTATTTTTTTTCCCTTCATCTCATAAAATCTAATGCCCCGTACACACGGTCGGATTTTCCGATGGAAAATGTCCGATCGGATCGTGTTGTCGGAAATTCCGACCGTGTGTGGGCTCCATCTGACATTTTCCATCGGATTTTCCGACACACAAAGTTGGAGAGCAGGAGATAAAATTTTCCGACAACAAAATCCGTTGTCGGAATTTCCGATCGTGTGTACACAAATCTGACGGACAAAGTGCCACGCATGCTCAGAATAAATAAAGAGATGAAAGCTATTGGCCACTGCCCCGTTTATAGTCCCAACGTACGTGTTTTACGTCACCGTGTTTAGAACGATCGGATTTTCCGACAACTTTGTGCGACCGTGTGTATGCAAGACAAGTTTGAGCCAACATCCGTCGGAAAAAATCCTAGGATTTTGTTGTCGGAATGTCCGAACAAAGTCCGACCGTGTGTACGCCCTATAACAGTTAGACCCCTTATACACTGGGGCGTTTTTCAGGCGCTTTTGGGCTAAAAATAGCGCCTGTAAAGTGCCTGTAAAATGGCCCCCCTGCAGTCTCAGTGTGATATCCTGAGTGCTGTCACACTGAGGCGATGCGCTGGCAGGATGTAAAAAAAAGTCCTGCAAATGGCATCTTTGGAGCAGTGTATACCGCTCCTCCACCACTCCTGCCCATTAAAATGAATGCGCACCGCTGCCGAAGCGCCTGCAAAGCGTTTTGGCAGTGGCACTTCAGGGGCGCATTTAACCCCTTCCTCGGCCGCTAGCTGGGTTATAAGCGCCCCGCTAGCAGCCGAATAGCGCCGCTAAAATGACGGTAAAGCGCCGCTAAAACTAGCAGCGTTTTACCATCAACGCATGCCTGCTCCAGTGTGAAAGCAGCCTTAAGTAATAAGTGATACAGAATTTTTTTTACATTTAAACATTAAACAAAACAAACCTCCAATCAGTTCACTTGTATGTATAATTTAGAAAACAAAACAAAAAACTATCTTAAAAATTAAATACACAAAAACAGGTAATCAAAACTTTTGGACGAAAAAAAAGGGGCTAACTTTACTGCTTAGTGTTTTTTTTTTTTAATTCATTACTGTATTTTTTTTTTTTAAAATTGCGTTTGAAAGACGGCTGCGCAAATACCGTGTGACATAAAATATTGCAACAACCACCATTTTATTCCCTAGGGTCTCTGCTAAAAAAAAATATATATATAATGTTTGGGGGTTCTAAGTGATTTTCTAGCAGAAAATACAGGATTTTTACTTGTAAGCAACAAGTGTCAGAAAAGATTTAGTCTTTAAATGGTTAAACTGAGAGCTTCTACACACACAGTTCAGTCTATTGATAAAAAGAACCAAAAGATACAATGTATCTTCTTATCAGACTTGGCAGGCTGCCCAGAGGAGGAGAGAAGAAAACTTCAGACAACTTGCATTGACTTCTATTACAGAAGTCATTTGCAAGTCACAGCTGAAGTTACAATCGGCCTTTTTTATCAGCACAATCGGCCGATGCCGATTAAGTAAAAAATGCCAAATATCGGCCGATATATCGGTCGACCTCTAGTTTGAGGTTTATTGCGGACAGCCAAACTTCAACTTGCATGGCTTCCCGAAGTTGTTGATAATTGGATTGGATGAATTTTATCCTGTCCTGGACTGCAGGTACAGATGTTTCTGGAATGGAATTGGGTAAGAATGATGGGTGAAAGCCATAATTGGCCCAGAAGGGAGTTTGATTAGTGGTAGTATGTAGAGAGTTATTGTAGGCAAATTCCGCACAAGGGAGAAGAGAGGACAGGTGCAGTAACAGCAAAGATATTGTTTCAGGGTCTGATTTGTCCTTTCAGTCTGGCCATTGCTCTGTGGGTGATAGGGAGATGAAAGGCATACTTCAATTGCTAAAGATTTACAGAGATCCTTCCAGAATTTAGAAGTAAATTGTACTCCTCTATCATATACAATGTTATCTGGTAATCCATGTAACCTGACAATTTCTTTAATGAAAATATTTGCTGTGTCAACAGCAGAGGGAATGCCAACCATAGGTAAGAAATGTGCCATTTTTGAAAGATGATCCACCACTACCAAAATAGTGGTGAAACCTTCAAAAGGGGGCAAGTCTACGATGAAGTCCATCAAAATCTTTCTCCAGGGCTGTTCTGGGATGGCCCATGTCATAGTTCTTCTCCGGTGGACTCCATGAGGCAAAGGTTGAAGGAGTGACTTAAGCTCTTGACGTTGGGGCAAGATCGCCCCTGTGGCTATTTCTGAGGTGTCTACCTCCAGCACATAAGGTAGAGCCAGATCAGGATGTTGCAGTGGATGCTGGAGCGGAAATGAACAACTTCTTCAATTTATCAAAGGACACTTGGACTTCTTGGGGCCACTGAAACCGAACCTGCTGGCGAGTCAACCAGGTAATGGGTGCTATTATAGCAGAGCATCCCTTCACAAACCTTCAACAGAAATTGTTGGACACCCTTCTTATCTACAGGGGTTGGCCACTCCAGAATTGCCTTGACCTTTTATGGATCCATTGCAATTCCCTCGGTGGAGATGACAAATCCTAAAAACTGAACAACTGGTCTTTCGAAATCGCATTTCTCTGCTTTTACATAACGACCATGTTCCCTGAGAGTTGAAAGTACCTTCTTTACATGGTTTTGATGAAGTTCCAATGTGGCAGAGAAGATGAGGATGTCATCAAGATAGACAATCATAACGTTATCAAGATATTCCCTAAAGATATATTTTACCATATGTTGGAAAGTAGCCGGAGCATTACAGAGCCCAAATGGCATGACGAGGTACTCAAAATAGCTAAATCGAGATCTGAAAGCTGTCTTCCACTCGTCCCCCTCCCGGATTTTTACAAGATTATATGCTCCTCATAGGTCCAGTTTAGTGAAAATGGGGGCAGTTCAGAACCTCTGGAATAGTACAGGAATGAGGGGGAGCGGGTAGCGATTTTTGATGGTAAACTTGTTGAGAGCTCTATAATCTACACAGGGTCTCAAGGTGCCATCCTTCTCAACAAAAAATATTCCAGCTCCGGCCGGGGAGGAGGAAGGGCGAATAAAGCCCTTCTCAAGGTTTTCGTCAATATAAATCCGTAAAGCTTCTAGCTCGACCTCTGATGGGGGGAATATTCAACCAAATGGGATTTCAGCTTCGGGTAATAATTAAATTGGACAATCCTAAGGCCGATGTGAAGGGAGTTTGTCTGCTTTCTTTTTATCAAAAATGTCCAAAAACTCTTGATATGCTGGAGGAACATTTTGATGTTTATTAGAGGTAGGTTGAATTGTCAGGCAATTGGCTGATTTGAAAGTCCTTGGGACAAGACAATGTTGGGAACAATAAGCAGAGGGGAAGGATATCTCTTTTGTTCCCCAATCTATGTGTGCATTATGGGCCTGTAGCCATGGAAGTCCTAGAATAATAGGAAACATAGGTGAACAGATGATGTCAAAACGGATAAATACTTGGTGGCCGGAATCTGTAGTAGTGAGAATGGGCCTAGTTTCCTGGGTAACGAGTCCAGAGCAGGGTAGAGAGCCATCTGCTAGGTGTATTTAAAAGGCTCTGCTTTTTCTCGTGGAGTGGAATACAAAGTCTCTTTGCCAGGGAGGAGTCCAGGAAGCAGCTACATGCCCCGGAGTCAACGATGGCTTGGGATCGAATCTCCTCTTCCGCTACCGGCAGGGATACTGGGAGGATCAGATGAGAAGCTATAGAACTAGCCACCTGACAATTTACCGTATGCTGTCGACGAGACTTACTGGGTCTCACAGGGCAAAGATTGGCTTGAGGGCGGCATTGCTTCTCATAAAAAGTCAAGGGAGAACGGACCAGATCAAGTTGCATGGGTTCACATTTGGAAGCAGGAGAAGAGAAAGGGGCACGTAGAGTGGAATGAACTGGTGGAACTTTAGGTAGCATCCAGGTAGGCCGGTAAGTCTGAAAAACATTCAGACTGCCGCTCTCGCAGGCGCCTGTCCAACTTGATGGCTGGTTGGATTAGGCCTTCCAGGGTAGCAGGGGTCTCAACTGGGGCAAGTTCATCCTTAAGAGCCTCTGAAAGGCCATGGCGATATTGATACTTGAGAGCGGACTCGTTCCACCCGGTGTCAGCAGACTATTTACGAAAGTCCACAGTATAGTCCTCAACTGCACGTTTACCTTGGGTCAGTGTGTGCAGGATGGTTTCAACAGTGGCCGTACGCTATGGGTCGTTGTAAAGCTGAGCCATTGATTCCAAGAAAGTATATACAGAATCAAATACAGGGCTTTTCTGTTCAAGCAGGTTGTAGGCCCAGGCTTGGGGCTCTTCTGACAGCAAAGAGATAAGGAATCCCCCCTTTACAGTCTCTGCTAAGAAAGTTCTGGGTTGGAGAGCTACAGTGGGGACGGAAAGTATTCAGACCCCCTTACATTTTTTACTTCTGTTATATTGCAGCCATTTGCTAAAATCATTTAAGTTCATTTTTTTCCCCCTCAATAATGTACACAAAGCACCCTATATTGACAGAAAAACACAGAATTGTTGACATTTTTTGCAGATTTATGAAAAAAGAAAAACTGAAATATCACATGGTCCTAAGTATTCAGACCCTTTGCTGTGACACTCATATATTTAACTCGGGTGCTGTCCATTTCTTCTGATCATCCTTGAGATGGTTCTAAACCTTCATTTGAGTCCAGCTGTATTTGATTATACTGATTGGACTTGATTAGGAAAGCCACACACCTGTCTATTTAAGACCTTATACAGCTCACAGTGCATGTCAGAGCAAATGAGAATCATGAGGTCAGATGGACCGCCTGAAGAGCTCAGAGACAGAATTGTGGCAAGGCACAGATCTGGCCAAGGTTACAAACAAATTTCTGCTGCACTTAAGGTTCCTAAGAGCACAGTGGCCTCCATAATCCTTAAATGGAAGATGTTTGGGACGACCAGAACCCTTCCTAGAGCTGGCCGTCTGGCCAAACTGAGCTATTGGGGGAGAAGAGCCTTGGTGAGAGAGGTAAAGAAGAACCCAAAGATCACTGTGGCTGAGCTCCAGAGATGCAGTCGGGAGATGGGAGAAAGTTGTAGAAAGTCAACCATCACTGCAGCCCTCTACCAGCCGGGGCTTTATGGCAGAGTGGCCCGATGGAAGCCTCTCCTCAGTGCAAGACACATGAAAGCCCGCATGAAGTTTGCTAAAAAACACCTGAAGGACTCCAAGATGGTGGGAAATAAGATTCTCTGGTCTGATGAGACCAAGATAGAACTTTTAGGCCTTAATTCTAAGCGGTATGTGTGGAGAAAACCAGGCACTGCTCATCACCTGTCCTATACAGTCCCAATAGTGAAGCATGGTGGTGGCAGCATCATGCTGTGGGGGTGTTTTTCAGCTGCAGGGACAGGACGACTGGTTGCAATCGAGGGAAAGATGAATGCGGCCAAGTACAGGGATATCTTGGACGAAAACCTTCTCCAGAGTGCTCAGGAGCTCAGACTGGGCTGAAGGTTTACCTTCCAACAAGATAATGACCCTACGCACACAGCTAAAATAACGAAGGAGTGGCTTCACAACAACTCTGTGACTATTCTTGAATGGCCCAGCCAGAGCCCTGACTTAAACCCAATTGAGCATCTCTGGAGAGACCTAAAAATGGCTGTCCACCAACGTTTACTATCCAACCTGACAGAACTGGAGAGGATCTGCAAGGAGGAATGGCAGAGGATCCCCAAATCCAGGTGTGAAAAACTTGTTGCATCTTTCCCAAAAAGACTCATGGCTGTATTAGATCAAAAGGGTGCTTCTGCTAAATACTGAGCAAAGGGTCTGAATACCTAGGACCATGTGATATTTCAGTTTTTCTTTTTTTAATAAATCTGCAAAAATGTCAACAGTTGTGTTTTTTTTTTTCTTTTTCTGTCAATATGGGGTGCTGTGTGTACATTATTGAGGAAAAAAATTAAGTTAAATTATTTTAGCAAATGGCTGCAATATAACAAAGAGTGAAAAATGTAAGGGGGTCTGAATACTTTCCGTCCTCACTGTAGGTACATTTAGCAAGCATTCCTGAAGGCTCTGAACTTTTTTCCAATCGCCCCTGAAACATTCAGGCGTGGGGACTCTTGGTTCAGGGGGAGTCATTACCACAGTAGGATTTGAGCTGCCCTGCTCTTGTGGAGAGGAAGCTGGGGCCGCACTGGCGGATAAGGGGCCTGGGTCTGCAGGCTCCGGTGATACAGTCAGATGTTGCAGCTGCCCCTCTAGTTGAAAATAGCCCTCTTGAAGTCTCTGTACTGCCTAGGTAAGGGTGGTAACCTGCTGAAATAGGGCCTGGAGTGGGGAGCCAACTCTGTCGGCCTCTGACATGGCTGGATTGTACTGTCAGTTTGCCTTTCCGAGGCAGAGATGCTGAGAGCGGCTCCCCTTGTTGCTGTGCGCAGTATACCCCTGAAGTTAGCACAGAGGGTATAATGCTCAAACAAGGACGGGATGCCAGCAGGATGTGCAGGACTTGAGCAGATGACCACTTGCAGGCAACTTGAGAAGGTGCTGGAAGCAGTCCTTAAGGAATGTGGACAGGATACAGGGCGTAGGGTATCCAGGAAAGTCAGCAAAGGCCTGGCTGAGGATCCTACACCGGTGATCATACACAGGTAGGTAGGCTGGTGTAGGAAATGGCAAAGTCTCTAAGGCAGGCCAGGGCCACACACAAGTAACAGAGGTATTTAACCACTTCCCTACCCGGCCATAGTAATATGACGTCCACAGATGGGATCTCCCATCCCGGGTGGACGTCATATGACGGCCTGGGATTCCCGGCCGTCTAGGGGGCGCGCGCGCGCCGCATTGCTCGGGACCCGGTGCGTGTGCCCGGCGGCCGCGATGTCCGCCGGGCACCCGCGATTGCCCGTTGGCCGGACTGTGGATCTGTGTGTGTAAACACACAGATCCACGTCCTGTCAGTTGTGAGGAGAGCGATCTGTGTTCCCAGTACAGCGGAACACTGATCGGTCTCCTCCCCTTGTACATCCCCGCCCCCTACAGTTAGAAACACTCCTTTAGGAAACATATTTAACCCCTTGTGTCCCCCTAGTGGTTAACCCCTTCACTGCCTGTCACATTTACACAGTAATCAATGCAAATTTATAGCCTTGATCACTGTATAAATGTGGTCCCAAAAATGTGTCAAAAGTGTCCGATGTGTCCGCCATAATGTCACAGTCACGAAAAAAAAAATTTGCGATCGCCGCTATTACTAGTAAAAAAATAAATAAATATTTTTTTTTTTACAAATGCCATAAATCTATCCCGTATTTTGTAGACGCTATAACTTTTGCGCAACTGAGGAAAAAATTTGTTTTTTTTTTAAAACAATTGGGATATTTATTATAGCAAAAAGTTAAAAATATTGTGTTTTTTTCAAAATTGTCGCTCTTCTTTTGTTGCGCAAAAAATAAAAACCGCAGAGGTGATCAAATACCACCAAAAGAAAGCTCTATTTGTGGGGAAAAAAGGACGTCAATTTTTTTTGGGTACAAAGTCGCACGACCGCGCAATTGTCGTTTAGTGCGACAGCGCTGAAAACTAAAAATTGGCCTGGGAAGGAAGGGGGTGAAAATGCCCTGTATTGAACCGGTTAAATAGAAACAAGTCTTTTAAACAGGCCAAGGTCATACACAGGCAAGCAGTCAGGTTAGGCAGAAGACTAGTCCTTAGGATAAGCCGGGGTCATATATAGGATAGGCAGGCTGATTAGGCAAAGGAGTAGTCCTTAAGGTAAGCTGAGTCAGAGCCAGGGGAAGATCACGGTAAGCCGAGGAACAATACGGGTCTCAGCGAGACCACAGGAAACTGATGCAGGTTCAGGAACTCGGGGAGAGCTGAAGACAATCCAGCAACTTGAGTCAGACAAAGGCAGCCTTATATAGGCCAGCAGGGGGAATCATCTGTCACATGATGTGCCTATGGCGCCCATTTCTTCTACTGACAAGATTGCCAGTACTTCATCTTCTTCTCTCGCTCCTCCGATGGACCAGAAAAAAAAAAAAAAAAACCCGCACGCCGCCACCGATCTGCCTCCATGGGAGGCACCCGCCGTAATGACCGTCCTCTCAAGTGACAGTTCTTTTATAACTGAGGGCGGGGCCCCGCCCCCCTCTGACGCCACCGGGAAGCCATTGGGAAGTCCCTGTGTGTCAGAGGGGGGCGGGGTCATTCGGGTATGTAAACGGGTGGCCCCGCCCCCTCAGACGCCACGGGGAAGCCATTGGGAAGCCCCTGTGCATCAGAGGGGGGTGGGGTCACCTAGGTACATCAGAATATGTGGTGTAGTCCCTCGCGCTAAAAATGAGTACCGTACTGAATCAATATAAGATGACTTGAAAATAGAAAATAATACAAATGGTGAAAATCATATGGGTAGTGATGATGTCTCTGTGGACTGCAGCAAAATCTAAAGTGTTTACTTACACTCAGCAAAATAAAAATGATAAAATGATTTCGCGCTTCAAATCTATCACATCCAAAATTGAATATGCATACATCTATATAAATAAATCATAATGTACAGGCATAAAATAGCAGTGCAAAATTTGTAAAGTGCTCAGTATAATAAAGTGATCATCCAAAGCGCTGATGTGCTTAAATAAATCCAAAGTTTATAAAGTGCTTCATCCACTGGGACCATATAGTGGAGGGAAAGGGTGATGGTGATGTTAAAGGTTGAAGGGATCCGGTGGAAACAGGCTCTCTAGACTCTCACCTTAGATAAGGTAAATAAAGGCATCAAACAGGCTCTTAGTTAGATGTTGTATGGTGCCGTTCAGGTGGGGACTTCTCTGGTGGTGCAGCGGTATTCTCAATATGGAGCACCTAACAGATGAAGAGAAAAGAAAAGGGGGGGTTGCCCACCTGGGCTCCACCGCTCGGGTGGAATAAATAGGGAAGGGAGAGAAAGAGACCTCCAATGGTGTAGTATGTTGAGTAGAAATGCTATTTATTCAAGATAAGAAGTGGACTCTTACATTTCAAAAAGTTAAAAACAGTGTAAAAGCATACGTAAGCTGAGGAGCGGCGTCTGAGGCGCCTCCTTACTGACTTCCGGTTTCGTCTGCTCTCTGCCACGCCCTACGCGTTACGTCACCGCTCGTGACTTCAACTGGGGAACCGGATTGGCCCGAGAGGTATGTCTTTTATGTGATGGCACCGGAAGTTGTGTAGCGGCCATTTTTGTTGTGGTAAAGTATACTTGTAATGTTATGGTCATCATAGCAGCCATTTTGGTGGTGGTAAAGTGTACTTGTATTGTCGCGGCCATCTTACAGGTGGCAACTTGTGTTCAATAGCGGTCATGTAGAAGAGAATCAAACCAAATGTGTGGCGTAAATTTGTGCACACTGTGTCTATATTTGCTTCTTCAATAGTTGAATAGAAGCTAGTGTTCAAATAAAGGGAAATGTATGTAGTGTACAGTGTTGTTCCATTACTAATGTGAAACATTTAGGGGAGGATCGTGTTGAGTGTCGGCCATTTTCCTGTAGCCTGTATTGTCATAGATGTCAGTAGGACCACATACAGGGTGGACATTTTTGAGTGGTTGATAATGCTGTTATCCGCCGTATTGCTGTACGCAATGGAAGAATTTGTATTAAGTAATTGAGAAATTGAGAAATATAAAGGTGCATGGAGAGGCAGTCACAAAATTAGAAACATAAGTCAAAGGGAGTCATACTGGATACACACTTTACGTACATTAACACCCAGACATCTCCTTGGGGACTCAGGTCACGACTGACGACCCCGTCCCACAACCTCCCCTTACTTAATACAAATTCTTCCATTGCGTACAGTAATACGGCGGATAACAGCATTATCAACCACTCAAAAATGTCCACCCTGTATGTGGTCCTACTGACATCTATGACAATACAGGCTACAGGAAAATGGCCGACACTCAACACGATCCTCCCCTAAATGTTTCACATTAGTAATGGAACAACACTGTACACTACATACATTTCCCTTTATTTGAACACTAGCTTCTATTCAACTATTGAAGAAGCAAATATAGACAGTGTGCACAAATTTACGCCACACATTTGGTTTGATTCTCTTCTACATGAGCGCTATTGAACACAAGTTGCCACCTGTAAGATGGCCGCGCCAATACAAGTACACTTTACCACCACCAAAATGGCCGCTATGATGACCATAACATTACAAGTATACTTTACCACAACAAAAATGGCCGCTACACAACTTCCGGTGCCATCACATAAAAGACATCCCTCTCGGGCCAATCCGGTTCCCCAGTTGAAGTCACGAGTGGTGACGTAACGCGTAGGGCGTGGCAGAGAGCAGACGAAACCGGAAGTCAGTAAGGAGGCGCCTCAGACGCCGCTCCTCAGCTTACTTATGCTTTTACACTGTTTTTAACTTTTTGAAATGTAAGAGTCCACTTCTTATCTTGAATAAATAGCATTTCTACTCAACATACTACACCATTGGAGGTCTCTTTCTCTCCCTTCCCTATTTATTCCACCCGAGCGGTGGAGCCCAGGTGGGCAACCCCCCTTTTCTTTTCTCTCCATCTGTTAGGTGCTCCATATTGAGAATACCGCTGCACCACCAGAGAAGTCCCCACCTGAACGGCACCATACAACATCTAACTAAGAGCCTGTTTGATGCCTTTATTTACCTTATCTAAGGTGAGAGTCTAGAGAGCCCGTTTCCACCGGATCCCTTCAACCTTTAACATCACCATCACCCTTTCCCTCCACTATATGGTCCCAGTGGATGAAGCACTTTATAAACTTTGGATTTATTTAAGCACATCAGCACTTTGGATGATCACTTTATTATACTGAGCACTTTACAATTTTTGCACTGCTATTTTATGCCTGTACACTTGGGTACATCACCGTGTGGCCCCGCCCTCAGTTATAAAAGAACTGTCACCTGAGAGGACGGTCATTACGGCGGGTGCCTCCCATGGAGGTGGATCGATGGCGGCGTGCAGGTTTTTTTTTTTTCGGTCCGTCGGCGGAGCAAGAGAAGATGAATGGACTTCGTGAGACATTTTTATATTTTTATTTTTTAATAAAGGACTTGTCCCAAAGTGTGTCTTGTGGTTTTTTTAACAATTTGACACTTTTTTTGTGAAATGATACAGGTACAATGTAACAGTTACCATTTCAAATGGGGGGTCGGGATCTGGGGGTCCCCTTATTAAAGGGGGCTTCTAGATTCTGATAAGCCCCCCCATCCGCAGACCCCCACAAACACCGGGCAAGGGTTGTGGGGATGAGGCCCTTGAGGCTACCCCAAACCACCCTCCCCATGTTGAGGGCATGTGGCCTGGTACGGTTCAGGAGGGGGGGCGCTCTCTTGTCCCCCCCTCTTTCCCTGCAGCCTGCCAGGTTGCATGCTCAGATAAGGGTCTGGTATGGATTTTTGGGAGGACCCCCACTCCATTTTTTAAAAAAAATTTTGGCGCTGGGTTCCCTTTAAAATCCATACCAGACCTGAAGGGTCTGGTATAGATTTTGAGGGGGACCCCTATGCCATTTTCTTAAAAAAAATTGGCGCAGGGTTCCCCTTATAATACATACCAGACCTGAAGACCTTTTGATTTCTCCCATGGACTTTTAAAGGGTGTTTCGCGGCTTTCGAATTTGCCGCAAACAGCCCAAATTGTTCGCTATTCGACGAACAGGCGAACATCGGGCTCATCCCTAATTAAATACCTCCATTAGAAAGCTCTATTTGTGTGAAATAAATTATAAATATTTCATATGGGTACAGTGTTGCATGACCGCACAATTGTGACAGTGCTGAAAGCTGAAAATTGGCCTGGGCAGCAAGGGGGTAAAATTGCCCAGTAGGTAAGTGGTTAATTGGACTGTGCCCGGTATTGAAGCGGTTAACTAAAGCTTACAGTCAGAAGTTGTAACACGTGCAGATTTAGGAGATATCCATGGTAGCTGCAGGTAAACCGTATTTTAGGCTTACCTGTAGTCAAAAGTGGTTGTAAAGGGTTTACAACCACATTAATGAGACATCTAAAAGATCCTGTATGTCTCCCCTGGGCTCCACTGATGGCTGGGGAAACTCAACGGGGACCCGAGAGTGAAGACACGCGTCACTTCAGGGTCAGCAACAAGAGGGGCTCTCCTCCCTCCTCTCTAGTCCTTGGCACACGCTATGCTGGTCCCGGGCCTGCAGCTGGGTAACATAGGGGAGGGGGAGGCACGAGGGGTGTGTGGAGCAATCTGGCGGCAGCCCAGGTGGCAGGATGCAATTTCTGGGGTTTGTCAAGCCCTGCATTAGGCATCTTTTCACCCATTTGCTCTCTGTGGAGCAGTGGATGTCAATGGACATGTGTCTGTTGTTGACACCCACCGACATTCAATCTGATGCTGTTCATTAAAACAGACTGATGGGGATCAGATGACAGTCCGATGGAAATAGACAGCGGTCCATTTCCATCCGACAGCCCATAGAGGAGAGTGGGCTGTGTCCGCTCTGGATAGCGGAACGGACACAGATCTGTCATCCACCTGCTCATTGGGAATCAACGGAGAGTTCCCCTGCTGAGTGGGCAGATCTGCTGGTGGACTCTGCCAGTGTATAGCGGCCTTAAAGTAATTGTAAAGTCTCTGATGTTTGTTATTTTTAACAAAAAAAAAACACACTCTCCTGAATCATGATAAAGTAGCATTTATCAGCAATCTTAAACGACAAAATGAAGGTGATTGAGTGTGGGACCCGTGGATTAAATATCTGGCTGGCTGCTGATCCCAGGAAACGACACGCTTAAATTGTTTATTGATCTGTAAAGATTGGAGCGCGGAGTCCCCCTACATTTTCTCCCTCCTCTTCCCCCTTTTTTCTTTTCTTTTTTTTTTTTTCTTCCTGCACCTTTTTCTGGGCCTTCTAGCCTCTCTCCTCTATGGATAACTACAACTTCTCCATTTTGAAAATTCAGGGTACAGGCTTGTTCCAGGTGTTTGCATGCTGCGATTGCCCCCCCCCCCACAAAAGGGGGCGACAACAGTTGCACATGTGACGAGTGTACTTCAGGTCTTGACTAGTGAACACATCTCTTACTACAATAACACTAGGTATGGGCGATATGCTTTGGCGTAACATATTGAGGGTTGCTTGCATCCAGTCCTGGAGCGGACCGTTGTGTTACATCAAAAATGGAAATGTACCCTTGTTACTCGAGCGGCTGGTAATTTTGATAAACGTCAGACAGTCCATGGAGTCTGTGGACAGATGTGTTCTATGATCAGTAACAAAACCTCCAGTAGGACTGCATGCCCATTTGGAAAGCCCTCTGGATGCAGGGCAGCCCAGTAGCTCAATTGCATACTGAGCATGTTCTTGCCAGTGGTCTATTCTCATGACCCAGTAAGACAGTGGATCGTTCACTGCAAAGCTATGCATCTCAGTTTTTGCCCCTAGATAATCATCCACCATGTGATGCAGACACTGCCTATGGGATGTGGAAGCTGACAGCCCTGGGCGGCGAGGACTAAATAAATTGTGAAACGCATCACTTAGATGGGCGTCTTCTCCACCGCTCCTCTCTGGACCAACAGAAGCCTCAAAACTACATTTTCCATGACACTGTAACCTACAAGAGTCGGGGAAAAGCATTTGATAAACTACTACTACTACTTTAAGGTGTGCTCAAGAGATTTTATTTTCTGCACTCTCTGTGGGGATGGGATAAGTCCTGAGGCTTTCCCCTTGTAACGGTGGTCAAGGAGGGTTGCCAACCAATAGTGATCCTTCTCCTTTATGCCACGTATACTTGGGTCTTTTCACAGGCTTTGAAGCATGAGGGAGCCCATGCGCCGCAAATTTGCAGAGGCATGAGAAGCAGACTTCTCGGGGTCACTGAGGATTATAGTATCAGGAACTGTCTCCTCGCAGCCACGTACTACTCCCAAGGGTTCTGGGGATGGAAAACCATCTCTTACTGTTTGACGTATGTCTTCCTCTGCTTCAATGCCTCCAAAACTGCCAGAATCCTCCTCCCTATCCTCTTGTGTGTTCTGTGGCGTAGGAACAATTATGTCTGCATAAAGTGGGCCCTTAGAGGAAAGCAAGTACTCCTCTTTCTCCCGCTGCTCTGCCTTAAACTACCCTGTCCATAATGCCACGCAGAGTCTGCTCCAGCAGGAACACAACAGGGATTGTGTCATTGATGCATACATTGTCACGGCTCACCATCCTTGTGGCCTCCTCAAATGGTGACAGTACAGTGCATGCATCCTTTGTGAGCAGCCATTGGCGTGGGGAAAAAAGCCAAGCTGGCCTGAGCCTGTCGTTGTGCCATACTCACACTGGTAGTTGTTGATGGCCCTCTGCTGCATGTGCAGCCGCTACAGCATTGCCAAAGTCGAGTTCCACCTGTTGGGCATGTCACAAATCAGGCGGTTTATAGGCAGGTGGAATTTGTGCTGAATTTCAGCCAACCGAGCACTGGCTGTGTATGACCGCCTGAAATGGCTACAGACTCTTCTGGCCTGCTTTAGCAGATATTCCAACCCTGGGTACCTATTTAGGAAACACAGCACCACCAAATTGAGGACATGTGCTCAATTTCTTTTGGTGGTATTTGATCACCTCTGCATTTTTTATAAACAAAGACCGACAATTTAAAAAAAATAGATATTTTTTACATTCTGCTATAAAGCATAGCCAATAAAAAAAAAAATCGAATTTCTTCAGAAATTTGAGCCAATATGTATTCTAATACATGTTTTTGGTAAAACCAATCCCAATAAGCGTATATTGATGCAAACGTTATAGTGTCTAAAAACAATGGGATATTTTTTCTTTCTATTTTTATACTAATAATGGCGGCGATCAGTGACTTATAGCGGGACTGCGATATTGCGGTGGACAATCGGATATTCGCTGCCACTTTTTGATACCTTGCAGGAACCAATGACGCTAATACAGTGATCAGTGCTAAAAATATGCACCTTCACTGTACTAATGACACTGGCTGGGAAAAGGTTAAACATCAGGGGCGATCAAAGGGTTAACGGTGTGCCTAGCCAGTGTTTGGGTTTACTACAGTGGGGAAAATAATTTTTTGATCCCCTGCAGATTTTGTAAGTTTGCTCACTTACAAAGAAATGAAGGGTCTATACTTTTTGTCATATGTGCATTTTAGATGATAAAGACAGAATATCAACCAAAAATCCAGAAAAAACACATGATACAAATGTTATAAATTTAGTTGCAGTTCAGTGAGTAACATAAGTATTTGATCCCCAAGTAAAACATGACGTAGTACTTGATGGAGAAACCCTTGCTGGCAGGCACATAGGTAAGACGTTTCTTGTAGTTGGTGATCAGGTTTGCACACATCTACGAGGGATTTTGGTCCATTCTTCTTTACAGATTTTCTCTAAATGTTTATGGTTTCTTTGCTGTCTCTTGGTAACTGGAAGTTTCAGCTCCCTCCATAAATTTTCGATAGGATTAAGGCCATGTCAGCCGCAGCAAAATGGCGCCGGCAGGCTCCATGCTCTGAAGCACAGCCATCCATCCACCTCCCTGACAACCCAGCAGCATCGAGGGAAGGGTGAGTCACAGCATACCCCTGGCAGCAGCCCTGAGGACCCCCTTCTGTTCTCCCCCCCCAAGAGGACACTGACCCAGCATCCCATCCTAACGCTGATGTGGCCGTAGGCCCTGCAGAGCCCTCTTTCTCACAAATAATGGAGGCTATACAGCACAGCCATGGATCTCTCACCACTCAGATGGACTCAATTAAAACTGACTTATCATTTCTACAGCATGATGTGCAAAATCTGAGGCATAGAGTGCAAAATGCGGAGCAGCGCATAGGGGACTTAGAAGATGACATGCGTCCCTTACAGGGCTCTGTCAGGGAGCTGCGCCAGGCCCAAGATTATATGTCTGACAAGCTTACAGATATGGAAGACCGCCTGAGACGCAATAATCTCGTCTTCTTAGGCTTCCCGGAAGGTTCAGAAGGCAGAGCCCCAGAAAAGTTCATGGAGCAATGGCTGACGTCTGTGTTTGGCGCCAACGCTTTATCCACTATGTTTGCCATTGAGAGAGCCCACAGGGTTCCGCTGCGCCCCTTACCCCCTGGGGCACCCTCACGTGCTATGCCTATTAAGCTGCTGCATTTTAGGGACACAGAAGCCATCATCAGGGCAGCCAGAGAAAAGGGAAACATACTTTTCAATGGTAATGGCATTACCATCTTCCCTGACTTTTTGGTAGCCACGTAGAAGCAACGTGCCATTTTCTTAGCTTTTAAACGGCGCCTACGTGATCTACAATTACCATAAAGTATGCTATACCCGGCACGTCTTCGTGTTATCCACCAGGGCAAGGCCCATTTTTTCACTGATCCGAAAGAAGCGGCTCACTGGGCAGATATACTAGGTCCCTTGGAGCAGAGAAACCTGCCACGGAGATCCCCTCCTCGCTGACTACTACATCTCCTCGTTGTTCAAATGCCAGCAGAATTTTCCATTCACTGACATCCTTGATCCAATGCTTTTTTGATATCGACAGAGAAGATTAAAGATCAGCACAAAGAATTTGATATACCCCTATTTGCACCTATCCAACTACAGGAAGGGTGAGAAACCCAATGCTGCTTGACAGAAGATGGAACTGCTGTTATCTTTTTGCGCTGACTATTCTTGTCACCGCCATGTTGGCTTAAACTGAAACTATCCTGTGGCCATTCAGAAGAATATCTTTCTAAGGCCGGACTGCTGTTTATTCAGCTTGGGAAGCGATCACGGGTGGTAGCTTATGTTCATAGCCCCCCCCCCCTTGATATTGTTATCTAAGGTTTATGGACCACGGGACTGTTCTAAACACCCTCTGCTTCGCAGTTCCAGTTTAGGGTACAAAGCTCTCATGAGTTGGGGTATGGGAGCCGGGAGGGTTAGGGTGGTTCGGGAGGGTTGGAAAACCTTCTATGAGTTGTTAAGGTTCTGGTTACATGATTGTTATTCCATGACAATTGTTTACAGGTTCACAGGCCATCAAGGTACTCGGGTATACATGCTTACAAGCATAATGTTTTTTCATAAATGTTTATCGGTTTGCGCCCCCACCTCTCGAGGAGCTTGGAGTTCCATACGTTGGTTGGCTCTGGGGTATCTTGGGAGATGGTCGTGCAAACTTATGTCTTACACCCAGAAATAAATACTTCACGCCTGATATCATGGAATGTAAGGGGGCTTAATTCTAAGGTAAAACGCTCAATAATGCTTGATTACTTAGCACGTCACAAACCGCATGTAATCCTTCTCCAGGAAACCCATCTCCAGGGCTCCAGGGTTATGGCCCTTAAAAGAGCCAAAATAGCATATGCTCTACACTCCACCTATTCTTCCTTTGCCTGAAGGGACGTCTATTCTTATTGCCAAATCAGCACCAATCTCAATTAAACACATTAAACTTGATCCTAATGGCTGTTTTGGCATCCTGGTGATGGAACTCTTAGGTAAACCATATACTGTGACAAACATCCATGTCCCACCACCCTTCACCAAAAAATGTTTTTGAGAAGGTGATGGGAACGATACTTGAAATTGCTGAAGGCCCTTTAATAATAGCTGGGGACTACTGTTCTAGATAATTCTATGGATAGATTCCGATGCTCTACATTACCCCCAACGCCCCTGGGATCTTTCCTATCTCAATTTGACCTAGTGGAGGCCTGGAGATGGAGGCATGCAAATGTGAGGGAGTACTCGTGTCAGTCTGACTCTCATGATACTCTATCACGAATTGATCTCTACTTGGTTTCCTCCGGTATACTTCATTTAATAGCAGGAATCAAATATCTTCCCAGGGCGCTGTCTGACCATTCGCCTTTGATGGTGGACCTCGCCCTGAACACATCTTCCTCGTATAGAGTGTGGAGGCTGAGCCCACTTTGGTTAGCGGATCAGGCTGTGATAGATCAAAGTTCAGCAGATATGAAACTTTACTGGGTAAACAATAAGTATAGTGCAGATATTCCGATGGTTTGGGATGCCTTTAAGGCCGCTACTCATGGTTCCTTTGCAGCTGCAATTGGGCGGGCCCGTAAGGCATCGCAGTCCAGATTGGTGGACGCAGAAGGTGAATTTAGGGTTGCGGAAACTGCGTATTCTACTGGCCCTACCTCTGAAACACACGCTTTTTGGCGACACAAGGCTAAAGAATTGGATCTGGTGCTTTTAGAACGTACACAAAAAAACTATTATATCAGAACCAACGTATATTCGAATTCGGGGATAAAAATAGTCGACTATTAGCATACCTAGCCAGGCCGGATTATCAACCCTGTAATATCCCCAGAATTAAAAATCTAACGGGCATGGTGGTTGAACAGAATGACGACATTATGAAAGCATTTGTTGCTTTCTACTCCGCTATATACCACCAGAGCTCACTATACAATAGTGGAACTAGATGATTACCTCTTGGAAATTTCACTTCCAAAACTAACGGAGCTTCAGGCATCCACACTTGATTCCCCATTAACGACAGAAGTAATAGGGGAGGCGATGCAATCTTTTTCCAGGCATAAAACTCCAGGCCTTGATGGGTTCCCTATTGAGTGATGCATGCAATTTCGGGACCTATTAATACCGCATTTGTTACGGATGTACAATTTTGCCCTTAAAACAGGTTATCTACCGCCCTCCATGTCAGAAGCATTGATAGTTTTAATCCCCAAGCCTCATAAGGATCATCTCTTATGCGAATTGTACCGGCCAATCTCGCTTATCAATTCTGACGTTAAAATTTTAGCCAAGGTACTTGCCAAACGATTAAATACAGTAATTACAACCATTATTGGGGGCGGATCAAACAGGATTTATGCCTGGACGATCAACCTCTATCAATTTACGTAGACTTTATACTAATCTACAAGCAGTCCACGACAAAACCGGTACCCGCGCTGTATTAGCCTTAGATGCTCACAAGGCCTTCGACTCGGTCGAATGGCCGTATCTCTTTGAAGTCCTGGCCAAATTTGGGTTTGGCACTACCTTCATAAAGTGGGTACGGCTCCTATACTCCAAACCTATCGCTAGATTAAGAGTAAATGTGTCCATATCAAATGCTTTTCAGATAAAGAGGGGTACAAGACAGGGGTGTCCATTGTCACCACTCCTGTTCGCACTAGCAATAGAGCCTCTAGCAGCGTTGGTAAAATCCAGTGGGGAAATTAAGGGACTGACGACTGGGGGTCTAGAAGAAAGTGTCCTTATATGCGGATGACATGCTGATATACTTTGAGGACCCCCAGTCGTCACTCCCGGCCCTGCTGGAAATCATCCGGCGGTTTGGCCATTTTTCAGGCTTTCAGGTCAACTGGGATAAATCCCTATTGTTCCAGATTGACCGAGAGACACAAATAACACTACCTCCAGACTGCCCATTACAAATAGTTCACAACTTTCGATACTTCGGGGTTCTGATAGAACAACCTATCTCTTCATATGCCAAGATTAATTTAGACCACCTTATTAGTAGATTGAAAAATACACTGAAAACATGGAATAATCTCCCTCTTACGCTTTTAGGAAGAATAAATGTCTTTAAAATGATTTACCTCCCGAGATTCCTTTTACGTTCTGAGCAACTCACCAATCTATATAACCAAAGCTAAATTTAAAGAAATAGACTCTATAGTCACTAATTTTATATGGAGGGGCGGTGTAGTGAGGATTGCGAAACACACTTTACAACTACCTACCCTGTAAGGGGTACTGGCACTCCCATGTCTCCAAACATACTATATCGCCTCAGAACTGGCACATGCCCATTGGTGGTTCTTTCCAGAGGCCAACAATGCAGCTACTGCTCTTGAGGCAGCCATCCTCACCTCATATGAATCCCTCCAAAACTTAATACATCGCATGTCACTTAGGGGGAGAGAAGGAGTAAAGGTTCTGGCCATGACCCTGCAGATCTTTAGAATTTCTAAACTACTGCCTCCCAGTTCCCGAGCTGTCTTTTCTCCTAACGCTCCACTATAGGGAAACCCATGTTTACCAGAATTTAATCAGAGAACTGACGGGGGGTACTGGTCAAAGAAAGGGGTGAAAACAATATCGCATTTGTTTACAGACAATACATTCCGATCTTTTGTGGAATTCCAAAGAGAATTTGGGCTCCTACGCACGGCCTACTTTCAATATCTACAGATAAGGCATACTGCAGCTGCACAATATGGGCTTCATAATACAGAGATGTAATCTTCCCAACTTAAGCTTTTATTGACTGACCCCTCCCACGTAGGGCTGGGGAAAAAATCGGTTTAAATCTTGAATCGAGTTGAAAGGTCAAATCGATTCAAAATTTAAGCAAATCGATTTTTTTTTTTATTTTTTTTCACCGCGCCGGTCCTGAGGCGCTGCGGGCATGAGTTTTTAGGCGAGGCCGTGGCTTCGGCCGGATACCGCGGACTAGGCCGAAGCCGCGGCCTCGCCTAAACTCCTGCCTGCAGCTCCCCAGGACCGGCGCTGACACCGCGCTCGTCCTGAGGAGCTGCGGGCAGGAGCCTTTAGGTGAGGCCACGGCTTCGGCCTAGTCCGCGAGGCCAGACGCTGCGGACTAGGCCGAAGCCGCGGCCTCGCCTAAAAACTCATGCCTCAGGACAGGCGCGGTGTCCAAAAAAAAAATAACTCTATTCAAATCGTGAATCGAGTTTTTTTTAAGAAAATCGAAGATTTTTTTTTTTAATGAAATTCTCCCAGCCCTACTACCACGTCAAACTAATTTCGTCCTATTATAAAACTCTACTTCACTCTACTACCACTAGGCTCACTGCTATTGAACGCAAATGGTGATCAGATATACCCGAGTTGACGGAGGAGATATGGGGGGAGATTCTTCCCTTGCAGGTCCCCTCCGTCATCTCTTCCAGAGACAAAGTGATCCAGACCAAGCTATTAAGTATGCTCTATATAACACCGCAACTGCTATTTAAACTTGGGAGACTATACAATTCTCTCTGCCTTCGATGCGGGGCGGCCGAGGGCACATTCTTCCACTTAATGTGGGAATGTGCACCGGTACGGCAATTTTGGTCAGAGGTTACGGCCATCAGCTCTATAGCTAAAATACCAAATATTTGTAATCCTCTCAGGTGTCTGTTGGGATACATTGACGACGAAGAGTTATCCAAAAATGTTCAATCTTTTATACGTATAGTGATGTTCTATGCTAAAAAAACAATAACAATGCATTGGAAATCCAATGCTGTTCTGACTGTAAAACTCTGGCTCACCATTGTCAACCAAGCCATACCACTATATAAGCTGACATATGAAGCTAGAGGATGCCCCAAAAAGTTCACTAAAATATGGAACTCATGGGTGAGTTCAGAGAGTACCATACCACCTGCCTAAAAGGACATAACAAACCACAGCAATATTACGATATAGCAAATACCAGAACTTAACCCCTGACAACAATGAAATGTACTGTACGATGTGTTGTATGTACTAATGCACAATGTCAACCTGTATACCTGTCCAATGTATTGAACTTTGAATAATATAATGCTCGCTGTGCTTGTACACCTGTGTAACTACTATTGATACTTTTATAAAAACAATAAAGTTAACCTTAAAAGGTCTGGAGCCTGACTAGGCCACTCTTTGACCCGAATGTGCTTCTTCTTGAGCCACTCCTTTAGTGCCTTGGCGGTATGTTTTGGGTCATTGTCATGCTGTCAGAGACATCCATGACCCATCTTCAGTGTTCTGGCTGACCCTAAGAACAGCTTTGGGGCTGTTTCTCTGCTAAAGGTACAGGCCAACTTTGCCGCATTGAGGGGCCAATAGATGAGGTCATGTATTGTAAAATCTTGGGTGAGAACCTTCTTCCCTCAGCCAGAACACTGAAGATGGGTCGTGGATGACTCTGACAGCATGACAATGACCCAAAATATACTGCCAAGGCAACAAAGGAGTGGCTCAAGAAGAAGCACATTGAGGTCATGGAGTGGCCTAGTCAGTCTCCAGACCATAATCCTATAGAAAATTTATAGAGGGAGCTGCAACTTTGAGTTAATAAGAGACAGTCAAAAAACCTTAAGGATTTAGAGAAGATCTGTAAAGAAGAGTACAACAAAATCCCTCCTGAGATGTGTGCAAACCTGGTCACCAAGTACAAGAAATGTCTTACCTCTGTGCTTGCCAACAAGGGTCTCTCCACCAATAGGTATGGGTGAACGGTTCGGCCTGAGCATGAGTTTGGGCTGAACATTGGCTGTTCGCCCGTTTGACGATTACCCAAATTATCTGGGCGTTTGACCGTTTGTTCGACCTGCCGAATGACCACAATGCACTGCGCCGCCGCACAGTGCATTGCTATCCCTGATTGGCTGAAGCAATTAAAGCAGGAGAGGCCCCATCCAGGCCAGATGCTAGCAAGTAGTTTGATAATTGTTCATACCAGAAATCAATGGCTAGCCATAGATGGTTCACATTATTTAGCTGGAACTGGCCAAGATTCAAATCATGTTTGGGCAGGCTGCATGTACCAAGTTGATCGACTTTCAACTTTGGTACAACCAGCCGGCTGGATTTTACATGTGATTATCACTAACAGCTGGCATGGCCGCTAGCAATAATCACTGTCTTCTCCTGGGGGGGACTATTTCCCTGCCGGGAGAATACGATGGATCGGCGGGAGGGATTCCAGGATTGTAGGATTTGCTCTGTGTATGGCCAGCCAAAGGGCACTGCAGGCTCTCCACTGTGCTGCAGAAACTACTTTTGAGGCTGCACACAGGGTTCAAGTGTACTTGTTGCCATTGTTGTGCCTTAGCAGTGCAGACAGACTGCTAACAGCTATCTTTATTAATCACACAAACTTCCTGCTCCAACTCCTTTTTCTTAAAACTCTTAAAGTGGTTGTAAACCTCAGACATGAAATCTGAACAAAGCCCATATTTCTATAGTGTTTACTTGCCTCTCTCCAATGCACTGTGTCTTTTCTGTCCGCTGTCTAGTTCCTCTGTTATCAGCATGGGTCACTTCTGACAAGTTTGCCTGACACCAAAAGGTGAGAGGAACCTCAAGAACACAGCCTGGGAGTGACAGCCTCAGATCTGTTCCTGTGTACTGTGTGGAGGGGGGTGTGTCTCTTCCCTCCAATCAGCTCCCAGAGCTCTTGTATAGTGTAGTTGCAGCCCCCTGCCTCCTGTTTGTGAGTCTGAAAAATCCTTTCATCTCTGAGTTTTATAAGGATGTACAGGACAAATGGCTGCAGATAAACAGGTACAACTTATACAGGAGGATTTGTTTCATCTCTGTGTATCACACTTCACTGGGTATAGGCAAGGGTGTACAGCCACTTTAAAAAAGACATGCCATAACATTTTCTTAAAAGGGCAATACACAGAAGTATGTTGTCCTCTGTGATATATAAAGGGTTAGATCACCTTTACCAGAAAACTGCCTGTGGAGGTAAGACGAGCCTATAGATAAAAACAAACTGTGCAGGTTTGACCAAAGTTAAATAATGCTCTTGCTAAAGGGGAAGGCCATCTACATACCTCCCAAAGCCGGACTAAAACACTCCCAAAGATTGCATCATCCCATCCTGTCTTGTTCCCAGGGTGTTGCTAAGTCACTCCCATCTGATTCAAACTCCTGTTACAATAGCTCTAAGCTCAGCATTGCTGTACAGAGGAGACCGTGGACCACAAATATGCAGGGATTTGAGAGTTTACTCCTGTAATGGTGGGGGTGAGCAGTAATGGCTGGGAGTGTCTTAGCAACGTCTTACCAACATCCTGGGCAGGTGCACCGCGACCCGGCGCCGCAAGCTGCTGCTGAGGAGGTGCCCCAAAGCTGTGGGACTCACTTGACTTGGGGCCTCTGCTGTGCGCTGCACTGGTTGCTAGAATCACCGGTTGCCCGGCGTCTAGCAACCAGTGACTTTCGAGGCCGCGCCCGCCCCAGCATTCAGAGCGCACCGCGGCTGCCCCAGCATTCAGATCACTTCTGCCTCCACGGCTAGTAAACTAGCTCCACCCACCTTTGCCATGCTCTTCAGGCAGCGTGGCTCAGGAGGGGAGCAGGGCAAATCTGAAGAGAGCTGCCTGAGCCTGCCTTGCTGTGAGTGACTGAGCTCAGCTGAACAGCTGTCCACCTGCACTGCACCACCATAGCACCCGACCCTCGGAATTGACCCTCAGCCTCACCCTGTAAGTAAGTCATGCCATCAAACGCAGCCACTGTGCCCATCAAACGCAGCCACTGGGCCCATTAAGCGTTGCCTCTGTGCCCATCAGATAGTGCCACATCAAATGCTGTCACTGTGCCCATCAAATAGTGCCACTGTTGACCCCGCCCGCTCGCCGTCTGCCTGGCACGTACCCTGTCTCGGTGGCAGCGGCGAGCGGTGGGACCTTGCAGCAGGTCAGACTGCAGCTCCTGTGTCCTCCCGCATCCAATTGTAGCGCCTGTCGTTTCAGCCAATCAGGATTGAAAAGCGAATATTAATTTGCTTTTTGATTTACATGCACTTGACACAGAATTGTCAAAAAATAAAACATTTATTTTGACTTGTCAAAGCCGTTGACTAAGTTATTGTCAAAGCAAAGTGGTAGGGCTTACAGATGGAGAGATGGAGTTGTTGCCATAGAAACATTTGTAAAGGGGAGGAGTTGGTAAGATGACCATGCCCATGTGGGGGCACCAGAAATATTTCTGCACCCAGGCGCCTGTTACCCTTGGATCGGCCCTGCCAACATCCTAGGTAGGAAGGGATAATGCTATCTATGGGAGTTTCCCAGCTGGGAGAAACATATATGGCCAACACCTATAGCAAAGGTACTATTCAATGTAAGTCAAAGCTGCACAGTTTGTTTTTATCTACAAGCACCTATTATCTGCATAGGCAGTTTATTGCTAAATATGAACTAACGCTTTAAAGTATTTTTTAACTTGCATTAATCAGACTACTCTGTGTAAGCTACTTTAAAAAATAAATTTGACAGCCAAGAAAATGCACTTCTTGAGTATAAAAGTATCTGAGGCTCTATGTGAACTGTTCATAAAACACCACATATAGCTTCAATGAATTCCCAAACCTGCAATATAAAGGATTTTTGTATCTTAGTCCTCGAGGCCACATGAAAAGGGCCTTCACATGCTATTCGTTCATTCTTTTAATTATGGAATGTCCTCCATTTTATTGCCTGGCTCCCCTTGCCTTTTTTTTTACAATAGTTTACCATATTTTTCGCTCCATAAGACGCACTACTTTTTCCCCCCAAAAAATGGGGAGATATGCCTGTGCGTCTTATGGAGCGAATACTGACCAGGACCACCCCCCCGCCATGTTATAATACTGGGCAGCCATCTCCCGTGAGCGCTGGGCGATCCTGTCATCCTGAGCCTGTCAGACAGAGCAGGCCGAATGGAGTGCGGCCGCGGCGCCGCATTGGGCTGCTTTGTCGGATGTGTTGACATCCCCGCCAGGCACGGGTAAGGCTGCATTGTATGGAACAGTTCAGGCTGCATTGTATGGCAAAGATCAGGCTGCATTGTATGGCACAGATCAGGCTGCATTGTATGGCACAGGTCAGGCTGTATTGTATGGCACAGGTCAGGCTGCATTGTATGGCACAGGTCAGGCTGCATTGTATGGTACAGGTCAGGCTGCATTGTATGGCACAGGTCAGGCTGCATTGTATGGCACAGGTTAGGCTGCAATGTATGGCACAGGTCAGGCTGCATTGTATGGCACAGGTCAGGCTGCATTGTATGGCACAGGTCAGGCTGCATTGTATGGCACAGGTCAGGCTGCATTGTATGGCACAGGTCAGGCTGCATTGTATGGCACAGGTCAGGCTGCATTGTATGGCACAGGTCAGGCTGCATTGTATGGCACAGGTCAGGCTGCATTGTATGGCACAGACAGGCTGCATTGTATGGCACAGGTCAGGCTGCATTAAACTGCCACTGGTAAATATTTTAGTACACCATTTGGTTCAGAATATTTTTTTCTTTATCGTACATCACGGGACACAGAGCCACATTATATACTGTATGGGTTATATGGCACCTTCAGGTGTTGGACACTGGCAAACCCTAGACAGGAAGTTCAATTCTCTATATAACCCTCCCCTTTCGCCAGTGTCTTAGATGTTGGGCACGAGTAAAGATATGCTGTGCTGAGCTCCGCTGGAATATTCCTTACTGGGGCAAGCTATGCAACCGGATCCATTCAAAGTGTCTTTTCCGGGCCGAATTAATTGGAACCCGGGCCTCGTGACGGAAGAAACGAGGTTTTGCCTGTAACACTTCTCTTTTAGAGAGCTGGACCCCGGGATCCAGTATTTGTTTTTTTTTCAGCCATATTCCTGGCGGGGTGCTTTACAGGCCTAGGGGTGTGGATCCCCCGATTAAAAAGGGGCCCCCATCCCTGAAGGTTTTTTAACGAAGTCCACCATGAGGGGTGGAGATTGGGTCTGTTTTACCACAGTACCCTGCAGCTGGATAAGGTAAGGGAGGTTCCTAAGGAATTTTTCTAATTCTTGTTGGTTTTCTCCTTTTAACCACCTGCCGACCACCTAACGCAGATATACTGTGGCAGAATGGCATGGGCAGGCAAAATCACAGGCAGGCAAAAAATGAATGAAAATCTTCCTCTGCTGCTGTAATGTAAACAGCGGCAGAGGAAGTGATGTCGCCTCTCCTCGTGTCGGTCTTTTTGTTCCGGCGTTGAGAGAAGACATCCAAGTAAGTGTACCAACACTACACATACAGTAGAACACTCTAGGCACACTTTTCACCCCCCGATCACCACCGATCACCCCCTGCACCCCCTGTCACAGTGACACCAATAGCAGTTTTTTTTTTTTTTTTTTTACTGATTACTGCATTGGTGTCATTTGTGACAGTTATAAGTGGTAGGGTAGTTAGTGGTGTGCCCATTTAGGTCTAGGGAAACCCCCCTAACCCCCCCAATAAAGGTTTAACCCCGTGATCACCCCCCGTCGCCAGTGTCGCTAAGCGATCGATTATCTGATCGCTGTATTAGTGTCACAGGTGATGCTAGTTAGGGAGGTAAGTATTTGGGTTCGCCGTCAGCGTTTTATAGCGTCAGGGACCCCCATATACTACCTAATAAAGGTTTTAACCCCCTGATTGCCCCCTAGTTAACCCTTTCACCAGTGATAACCGTATAACTGTTACGGGTGACGCTGGTTAGTTCGTTTATTTTTTATAGTGTTGGGGCACCCACCATTTATTACCTAATTAAGGTTTAACCCCCTAATCGCCCGGCGGTGATACAAGTTGGGTTTTAGGGTCTGCGTCGCCCCAGGCAGCGTCAGGTTGGTGCCAGTACCCCTAACACCCACGCACGCAGCATACACCTCTCTTAGTGGTATAGTATCTGAACGGATCAATATCTGATCCGATCAGATCTATACTAGCGTCCCTAGCAGTTTAGGGTTCCCAAAAATGCAGTGTTGGCAGGATCAGCCCAGATACCTGCTAGCACCTGCGTTTTGCCCCTCTGCCCAGCCCACCCAAGTGCAGTATCGATCGATCACTGTCACTTACAAAACACCAAACACACAACTGCAGCATTCGCAGAGTCAGGCCTGATCCCTGCGATCGCTAACAGTTTTTTTTGGTAGCGTTTTGATACAGTCGCTAACAGTCTGGAGCTTTTTTACCTGTGAGTCTCACTAGTGTACCACTAAATTTAGAGCCCAAAATGGCAAATCGAATGTACACTAGTGAAGAGGCCTACATGTTTCTGAGCATGACAGATAGTGAAGAGGAAGTCACTCATCTGTCAGATTCAGGCTCAGAATACTATCCTGTAGAGGACAGCGGCTCAATGACAGATAGCTCTGACGATGAAGTTATGGTCCCTGCCAAGGTCAGGCGTACCCGACCCTGATCTTCTTCTGTCGTTGATGTGCAAGAACCGCAGGTCTCTCGTATGGAGCAGAGCAGTACTAGCGCCGCTATTCCTTCTGGTGAACTGGCAAGCACCAGCGGCCTAGTACACCCTGGTCGTAGTCAATCCGGCACTGCAGTATCACGTGGTGAGTCCCATAAGTGCAGTTCAAGCTGGTGAGGTAGCAAGCACAAGTAGTGTCCCGCTGCCACCAAGAAGACGAACACAGGCCCATAGTGCCCTTCCTGCTGCATTCGCCAATTCTAATTGGGAACCCACCACTTCTGCAGCACCCGTACTTCCCCCCATTCACTGGCCAACCCGGCATTCAGGTGGAAACAGTTGATTTTACGTCACTTGATTTTTATTCGCAGAAGGTCTCTATAAATTTATTGTGGACCAAAGCAATTTGTACACTGGTCAACACATCACCACTATTACCCAGTCCTCCCTTGCCAGAGATTGGAGACCAATTGCGGTTTCCGAATTTAAGCTCTTTCTGGGCCTTTCCCTCAACATGGGCATAACTAAAAAGAGTGAGTTGCGGTCATATTCGTCCACTGACCCAATTCACCATATGCCCTTGTTCTCTGCCTCCATGACCAGGGCACGATACGAGCAGATCTTGCAGTTCAACCATTGTTTTGCAGACTTGTTTACTCCCCATCAAGTTGTCTGCGTTGATGAGTCCCTGATTAGGTTTTCTGGCCGCTTGTCATTCAAGCATTACCTTCCCAGCAAGCGTGCCAGAGTCATGGGAGTCATGCTTGTACCTGTCAGCCTTGCAATGTCTCATGGGAATTGTAGTTTCGCAACAGCTGGAGGGCCGCCAGTTTGAGACCCCTGCTCTAGACTGCTTTTACAAGCAGTGGAGGGGAATGCCCCCCCCCCCCCCACCATCTTCCATGTTTTTCTCTGGCTCTCCTGTCCCAACAGGGAACCTGAGAATGCAGCCGGTGATTCGGCCAGATGACCATAGAGCTGTTCAGAGACCAGAATGGCTCCAATCATCTCTATGGCCTAAGAAACCGGACGCTACAAGCATTTTATGACTTGGATTTGGCCGGATGTAAACAGTGCCATTGGGAAATTGGGAAAGCATTTTATCACACCAATCTTGGTGTGGTCAGATGCTTTGAGGGCAGAGGAGAGATCCAGGGTCTAATAGACCCCAATTTTTTTTAAAAAAGAGTACCTGTCACTACCTATTGCTATCAAAGGGGATATTTACATTCCCTGAGATAACAATAAAAATGATTTAAAAAAATGAAAGGAACAGTTTAAAAATAAGATAAAAGAGCAAAAAAAAAAAAAAAAAAGCACCCCAGTCCCCCCTGCTCTCGAGCTAAGGAAAATGCAAGCGTCGGTCTGGCATCAAATGTAAACAGCAATTGCACCTTGCATGTGAGGTATCACTGCGAAGGTCAGATCAAGGGCAGTAATTTTAGCAGTAGACCTCCTCTGTAAATCTAAAGTGGTAAGCTGTAAAGGCTTTTAAAAATTTTATTTAATTTTGTCGCCACTGCACGTTTGTGCGCAATTTTAAAGCATGTCGTGTTTGGTATCCATGTACTCGGCCTAAGATCATCTTTTTTTATTTCATCAAACATTTGGGCAAAATAGTGTGTTTTAGTGCATTAAAATTTGAAAAAAGTGTGTTTTTTTCCCCCAAAATAAAAATTGCTGCTCAAATACTGTGTGAAAAAAAAGTGATGAAACACCCACCATTTTAATCTGTAGAGCCTTTGCTTTAAAAAAATATAATGTTTGGGGGTTCAAAGTAATTTTCTTGCAAAAAAAAAAATTTTTTTCATGTAAACAAAAAGAGTCAGAAAGGGCTTTGTCTTCAAGTGGTTAGAAGAGTGGGTGATGTGTGACATAAGCTTTTAAATGTTGTGCATAAAATGCCAGGCCAGTTCAAAACCCCGCCAAATGACCCCATTTTGGAAAGTAGACACCCAAAGCTATTTGCTGAGAGGCATGTCGAGTCCATGGAATATTTTATATTGTGACACAAGTTGCGGGAAAAAGACAAATTTTTTTTTTTTTGCACAAAGTTGTCACTAAATGATATATTGCTCAAACATGCCATGGGAATATGTGAATTTACACACCAAAATACATTCTGTTGCTTCTCCTGAGTATGGGGATACCACATGTGTGAGACTTTTTGGGAGCCTAGCCACGTACGGGACCCCGAAAACCAAGCACCGCCCTCAGGCTTTCGAAGGGTGTAAATTTTTGATTTCACTCTTCACTGCCTATCAGTTTCGGAGGCCATGGAATGCCCAGATGGCACAAACCCCCCCCCCCCCCCCCAATGACCCTATTTTGGAAAGTAGACACCCCAAGCTATTTGCTGAGAGGTATGGTGAGTATTTTGCAGACCTCACGAAGACCTTTTTGCAGACCTTTGTGACCTCACGTCACAAAGTTTTGAAAATTTAAAAAAGAAAAAAAAATACATTTTTCTTTTCTTTCTTCATTTTCAAAAACAAATGAGAGCTGCAAAATACTCACCATGCCTCTCAGCAAATAGCTTGGGTTGTCTACTTTCCAAAATGGGGTCATTTGGGGGGGGGTTGTGCTATCTTGGCATTTTATGGCCTTCAAAACTGTGATAGGTAGTGAGGAGTGAAATAAAAAATTTACGCCCTTAGAAATGCTGAAGGCGGTGATTGGATTTCAGGGCCCTGTATGCAGCTAGGCTCCCAAAAAGTCCCACACATGTGGTATCCCCATACTCAGAAGAAGCAGCAGAATGTATTTTGGGGTGTAATTCCACATATGCCCATGGCATGTTTGAGCAATATATCATTTAATGACAACTTTGTGCAAAAAAAAAAAAAGTTTGTCACTTTCCTGCAACTTGTCGCAAAATATAAAATATTCCACTGGCTCAACATGCCTCACAGCAAATAGCTTGGGGTGTCTACTTTCCAAAATGGGGTCATTTTGGGGGGGTTTCTGAAGGCGGTGCTTTGTTTTCGGGGCCCCGTACGCGGATAGGCTCCCAAAAAGCCCCACACATGTGGTATCCCCGTACTCAGGAGTATCAGCAGAATGTATTTTGGGGTGCAATTCCACATATAACCATGGCATGTGTGAGCAATATATAATTTAGTGACAACTTTTTGTAAATTTTTTTTTTTTTTTTTTTTTTTTATCATTATTCAATCACTTGGGACAAAAAAATTTGATATTCAATGAGCTCAACATGCCTCTCAGCAATTTCCTTGAGGTGTCTACTTTCCAAAATAGGGTAATTTGGGGGGAGGGGGTTGTACTGCCCTGCCATTTTAGCACCTCAAGAAATGAGATAGGCAGTCATAAACTAAAAGCTGTGTAAATCCCAGAAAATGTACCCTAGTTTGCAGAGGCTATAACTTTTGCGCAAACCAATAAATATACGCTTACTGACATTTTTTTTTACCAAAGACATGTGGCCGAATACATTTTGGCCTAAATGTATGACTAAAATTGAGTTTATTGGATTTTTTTATAACAAAAAGTAGAAAAACTGAAATTTGTATCATACTTACCGTAATTTTCCTTTCCTGACGCCAATCTATGGCAGCATACTAGTGATAGGCTCCGCCTTTCTCCTCTCCCTCAGGATCAATGAAATAGCATACATTAAAGGCCAGTTAGGCCCCACCCTATTCTTTGTAACTAGCTAGATCCTGAAACGCACAAGGGTGGGTCCATATGCTGCCATGGATTGGCGTCAGGAAAGGAAAATTACGGTAAGTATGATACAATTTTCCGTTTTTCCTGACGCCACCATGGAAACATACTAGTGATACATATCCTAGCTGACAGGGTGGGTTCTACTTAACAAACCAAAATATTTAATATATATATATATATATATATATATATATTTTCAAATGGGACAGAAGACTGAACAGTCATTCCTCCAAAGCCCACTGATGACAAGGCACCCAGATCTATTCTGTAAAGGTTGAAAAGGTATGCTGGGAAAAGCATGACACTTTCCTGTAGAATGAATCCATAGATTCTTTTAACTGGGCCTCAACCCCTCTGGAAAAGGGTGCAACCTCTCTTGCCTGATGAATTCCATCTGGAACAGTGAAAGACTTATCATATGAACTGCAATTGTGGACAGAAACTTCTTTCAACCTCTGGGAATGACCAATTTGTGTGGTTTTCGTGCTTGAACGTCTGGAAAGTTAGCCAATGGACAGATGATTGATAGATGGATGGCTGTCGCTACCTCTGATATAAAATAAAATAACAGAAAAAATACGGTGCTAAATAGTGTAAGGAGCAGCAACTAAAAACCATATAATATCTCCATGGTGAAAAAGTCAGCTTAAATAAATAAAGTTGCGCTAAAACATATGTGAAAATATCTGAAATTACATATGCATAAATATGAAGCATAACGTGAGCAAAATTCATGAAAAAATAATAATCACAGCGTGCAATGAATAAAGTCCAAAAATATAAGTCATAAATGAATGCACACAGCCAGTGTGTAATAGTTCCAAGGTAGAGAGCAATACAGTGAAAGATAGGGAACTCCCAAGAACTTGAAAGATGGATGAATAAATCACAATGACAGAGCGGCAATCTGTGTGTGTGTGGACCCTTACCAGAAAAGGTGGACCCCCTCCAGCGCAGGGTCATGTAAGCAGACAGATTGCCCTCTGTAAGGAGCTGCAGGTATGTAGATATCCGGTGTCTCCGATCTCCGATTTTCTCTGGTTGATGGAGATATCAAGCGGAACAAAAACCCGATATACTGGTCTCTCAGACTCTGCTCAGAAAACCCACCACTGCTGAGTTATATGTCAGAGTTATACCTCTGATATAAGCTGAACTACATGATGCAGCTCTACTCCTGTGACAAAAGCAATATGCTTTTCTGAAGCTCTAAGGGCTTGAAACTCAAACCGACTTCTGTTTGACGATTTGCGCTAAATACTGGTTAGTAAGCGATGTCTTAAACCGAACACTGCCCTGCCCTCCGTTATTTAAGAACTGTCAGAAGACAAGAAGCGTTACACAGCGGGAGCCTTCCATCATGGTGGATGTGGAGCGGCCTGAGAAGAAGATAAAGAGAAGATGCCGCTGAGGAAGATGCCGGATGAGAACACCGGAGGAAGAACCAGAAGAAGATCGAGGAAGAAACCAAAGGAAGATAGAAGATAAAAGAAAGAAGAAGCATTTAAATAAAGGAATTGTCAAAAACTGTCTTGTCATTTTTGACACTTTTTTTGTGAAATGGTAGGGCTACTTTTGTACCCCCTTACCATTTCACACAGGGGGGAGGGCCGGGATCTGGGGGTCCCCTTGTTAAAGGGGGCTTCCAGATTCCGATAAGCCACCCCGCTGGCAGACCCCCACAACCACTGGGCAAGGGTTGTGGGGATGAGGCCCTTGCCCCATCAACATGGGGACAAGGTGTTTTGGGGGGGCTACCCCAAAGCACCCTCCCAATATTGAGGGCATGTGGCCTGGTACGGTTCAGGAGGGGGGGCGCTCTCTTGTCCCCCCCCTCTTTTCCTGCGGCCTGCCAGGTTGCGTGCTCGGATAAGAGTCTGGTATGGATTTTTGGGGGGACCCCACGCCATTTTTTTTTTTATTTCGGCCGGGGTTCCCCCTTATATCCATACCAGACCTGAAGTGCCTGGTATGGAATTTAGGGGGACCCCCCACGTCATTTTAAAAAAAAATTTGGTTCGGGGTTCCCCTGTGGGGAATTCCCGTGCCGTTTTTATCAATGAACTTTTATGTGTATTGTCGGAACGGCAATTCTTCAATAGCCAGGAGTAGTTTTAAATGACTTTTTTTTTTCCTTTGAAATGTCATTTTGCTGTCAGACTGTTCTAAACACGGGAAACATGTGCCCCTTTACAGGCATACTATAGACACACCCCAAGTACGAAATTTAAAGGAATATTACACTTTTATTGTTTTAGTTTAAGCATTATTAAAATCACTGCTCCCGAAAAAACAGCCGTTTTTAAAACCTTTTTTTGCATTGATCCATGTCCCCTGGGGCAGGACCCAGGTCCCCAAACACTTTTTATGACAATACCATGCATATAAGCCTTTAAAATTAGCACTTTTGTTTCCTCCCATAGACTTTTAAAGGGTGTTAAGCAGCTTTCAAATTTGCCACGAACACCCTAAATTGTTCGCTGTTCGGCGAACTAGTGAACAGCCGATGTTCGAGTCGAACATGAGTTCGACCCGAACTCGACGCTCATCCCTACTCTGGAGCAATCTAGGTTCTGCGGCTTCCCCTTCCCGCCATTATGTTTGCATCTCTGGTCTGTGCATGTGAAGGGGAATCGACTTCTGTATTCTGAAGTGGATAGCCAGGAAGCACCAAGATTCCTACGGTCAGAATGGAGGGGTGGTCGTGACTACCATCCTTATTCTGGACAGCTTCCAGGGGAATTTCATTACGAGAGAAGTTGGGGAAAAACATATACAGTAGGCTTGATTGCAGATTCATGGAGAAACTCAGCTTCTGTTCTCTGCTTTGGGGAGCGGAAACCGAGTCAGACCTCTTCTTAAATGGGCATTTGCTGTGAGAAGCAAAGAAGCCTGTCTGTGGTAGGCCACCTGTGGACAAGCCTCCCCCTCATGCTCTGGCAAGCTTGTATGATGGACAGTATGTCCGTGTATTCCAGTCCCCTAGGAGGTAAATTGCTTCCGGAATTTGCTGGTGATCTTCCTACCCAGACATTCTGGGTTCTACATCTCTCAATAGCATATTGCAGCAAGATCCTCCCTGGAGCTGAAAATACGAAATTGCTGTCGCTGAACCGCAAGATGACTGGTCACCCTTGATTCTGTGTAGCAAGGTCAAAGTGATAAAAAGGGCTGCCTGACCTTCCAGCGCTTTCGAGACTACCTTCTATGGCTAGCAATCTCCACTTGCCTTGACCGACAGACCCTTGCAGTGCGCCTTTCAGGCTGTCTTGCCGATATGATTCATCACATTGATCCAGTCAGATGGTTCGTGACATCCTCAAGGTCTTTCTATCACCGCGGACCGCTATACATGCTGCGTGACACTGACCATAGCTGCGCCGGATCCTGTTTCCTCTGTTGTAGTTGAAACTAGCACCGGTGCCCATGCACCCAAGGAATCATCGGTATGAATGACAACATTACAGCCAGGAGGCTGAGAAACCTAGAAGTCGTCCAAGAAGTAGAGGCATCTGATCTCATAATTCTCCTTATGACCGTCACCGTCCTTTTCTGATGGAAGCAAAACAGAGGAACCAGTAGAGACCCCACAGGCACTTTAACTGTTGGAAAGCAAAAGTTGGCCTTTTTTTTTTTTTTATGTAGAAAGGAATGACGCCCAGGTAGTGGCGCATCTGGAGACCCTGTTCTCCAAGAGGAACTGACACGGCACTGAAACCTCTTTGAACATTCTTAGGGATTTTCATAGGCTAAAATGTAGGCTGATAAAGCGGAGATGTGTCCAATCAATCCCCAAATTTACTTTGGAATAAAAAAGAAAAGAAAAAATTTTGGGATGTAAGGCTAAGAATCCTGACGATCTAGCGAAAGCCTCCAGCCATCTGCTGCAAGCGAATGCTTCTCTCCAACCCCCGCGACCTACAAACAGGGGTGGGTAGGAAACCTACAATCTCTCCTGTGAGATGGGACCAGAACAGCTCCCCTCTGAGTCTGAAGTGTCTAAGTATTGTAACCGCCGTGGTTGCGGTGGATCTGGCAGCTCCGAGGGGGAGAAAAAGGTCCGGAGAAGGAACAGTGAGGAATCCACCGAAAGTGACCATGAGTGCCTATCCTCCAAGGATCTGCACAATCCACTGTCCAGTAACCCGTGATGCGTGCCCACTGGAACTTACCTTAAAAGTCTGGGCATGCGCCCGGTAAAAGGGTTTGTGGGTACCTGCGGTACACCCAAAGATTTTAATTTATGGATCTTATGAACTTATGAAAGTTTGCCCCTAGAGGAGTGGAACCTAGCGGGAGAAACACATTTCTCCCTTTATTTATTATTATTTATTTTTAGTTATATTTATATATCTTGCACTATAAAGTGACTATTCCAATTTTGTTTCTAGGAAGCCAAACACCGCCCCAGGTCTCATCCATAGGGTACCCCCAGCCGTAACAGAGTATAGCATTGCCTTGGCCAGGAACCAGGTTGAGACTATTGCTGCTTCTGCAGTGAAATTTGCCGATACATCTTGGCCGGGTCCCAAGATATCAGTCCTACAGATTTCCTCCCCAACCATATCCTGGAAGCAGAAACCCAAAGTACCCGTCACCAAGGTAAGGGCCTCTGTTGAGTGGCAGGCCCTTCCCAGCCGCCACTATTGGACAACAGCTGGTTTCACTGTAGGCATGGATTTCAGCAATGCTATATCCGCCTTGGATTAAACCAGTTTCCTAATGGAAACGCGATTGCTCATTGAAAGGGTAAATATGACTTTGTCTTTTAACCCATGTAATGGTCTGCATGACTGCCTGGATACACAGTTCTCCAAAGAAAAACTGACACCAAGTAGCTCCAGATCTTCCTCTGGTGCAAGGGAGTTAAAATCATTTGTAGGTGCGCCCCCTCCTCAGGAGTACTGAGAGGATGAGTGATCCATGAGGCAGGTTGTTCTGCTAGTGGCTAGACCCGCAACAAGGGGGCTGGCTAGCTAGAGTAATTACAGCGAGTTTAAAACAGAAGTTTTGTGCCACCTTAAGGACATTCAGTATTACCTGTCAGCTGCAAACTTCAACCAGGCCAACTTCACTCGCCAGCCTCCTGGGCATAGGCACTGTGCCACAGGTCCTGCAGGACTCTTGTTGGGGTGCTGGGTCTGGGAAAGAAGAGCTAAGACGTTTTCCTTGGAACCTCTCTACTGAGTGGGAGCGGCATCCGAGCTAAGCTTCTCTGAAGAACGTCCGCCTTTCTATGGCCTCTGGCTCTGGCCTTTCAGAGCGTGGGCGCGCGGAGCTGAAGCAAATCAAAGCAATCCACATGAGAGGGCACTCTTTTTATGAATACTTAACGGTGGTCCCCACCTAAGTGTTGAAGGTCTTTTGTATGGGTGGTGACTGATACTCGAACCGTGGAGAAATGTGATGACCAGCTGAGAGACAGACAGCCGCACGAAGACTGAGAAGAGGAAAAATAGATAAGGCAACAGCGACTTTGCTTCTCCCTCTATTAATGTATATCTAAATGTATACATACCCATATATACATCTACACACTCTCTCCTTCCCCCTTTTTTTTTTTTTTTTTTTTAAAAACAATATGCATGCATATATAAATACATGCACATACCGCTCCATATAACACCCCCCCATGTACATACATACACACCAACCAACTTAAGAACACACACATATATACACAAACATATACATGAACATATATACATACTGTAGAGGGTCAGCCTGGGGCAGGGTTAAGAAGGAGTTAATCGAAGAGGGCAGGTATTTCCCCTTCAGACCTGCTTATTGTCAGCTGGGCTGAAAGTCTCAGATAGGAGCTGTTTGAGCAGGAGAGAGAGAGACAGCAGCACGCTGCGAACATGAATGAAAGATAGTTATTCCTACGCTATCATGTGTGGGTGTATGAAGGGATGGAAAAGCTGCTTGCACCGAATAGGGTCCCAGTCAGCCCTACACAAACAGAAAACTCAGTGACAGATATGGTGCTGCGCTAATCCAATGGTAAACTGACACTGCTGCTAAAGGTAGCAGTTTACAAAGGAATCCCTAAAGGGGAAATGAATGAGCTGATTATGTTTCACTGCGAACATATCCATTGCAGGATGGTGTGCTGGGTGAGCCCAACCACACAAAGGCTGCAGCTCCGATTGGAGCCATGAACCACCACCTGCAGGCCTGTGTGCCGCTGAACCATACCGGTGTGCACAACCATGCGACAAGACAAGTGCGTCCCACCCCATGTCTATCTTGCCACCCTGCCGAACAAAGCCACTCCTGTCCCAATGGGCTATCTCTGAGCCAGCTGCCCACCCCTCTGATCCCCCACAACACACACATATACATATCTATATATATATATATATATATATATATATATATATATATATATACATATACACATATATACACACACACACACACACACACACACACACCCACCTGCCCCAAACCTATACATACACAACCTACAAACATAAGCTATACCTACAGCCGGCCTAGGACCGTAAAGGACAGAGAACCTGTCTAGGGGGAGCAATGTGCCCAGACCAGTGCCACTGCAGGAGGAAAGGAACAGGAGGTTCAGAAAATGACATGAGACAAAGGTAAGAAGGATGCAAGGCTGGCCTCCCCAAACCCAACAAGCATTGCAGACACCAACCTTAAAGGCAGATTTCATTCCTAAAGAGGAAAAACTGCTGAGCTCCATCGAGACCCACAGAAGGAGCTCCCAAGCTACTCTGGTGCTTTTAGCAGCCTGATACTGGGATTTCGTACTGGGAGAGGCTTAACCAAGCCGGCAGCTGCCTTGAGGCAGAGGGGGAACATAGTACTGCTTACTCTTCACTGGTGCGTGGAGGTATGAGGACAAAAAGAAGAATGGCCTTTTAATTTATGCTATTTCATTGGTCCTGAGGGAGGGGAGAAACGTGGAGCCTATCGCTAGTATGCTGCCATGGTGGCGTCAGGAAATATCATTTTTTTCAAAATTTTCGGTCTGTTTCCGTATATAGCGCAAAAAAATAAAAACCACAGAGGTGATCAAATACCATTAAAAGAAAGCTCTATTTGTGGGAAAAAAATGATGCAAATTTCGTTTGGGTACAGCATTGCATGACCGCGCAATTAGCAGTTAAAGCGACGCAGTGCCAAATTGTAAAAAGTGCTCTGGCCAGAAAGGGGGTAAATCCTTCCGGGGCTGAGGTGGTTAAGTAAATGTTGTCCTGCCTATAGTCACCACCGGGGGCTGTCAAGAGCACCTATCTGATTCCATGCTTGTCAGTTTTGTTCTGTGTCACAAGCCGCACGCTTCCTCCAGCCCAAGCCCCAGGTAAGACGTGGGAAGGGGTTTTTTTTTCTCCTTGGAATGTCCCCCCACCTGGATAGCTTCACTCCAGGAGGCAGAGGGAGCATGGCTCAGTCGGCGGTGTGCTGTGCCGCTCCCGCTGCCGCCGCCATTACAACAGTTCTCCATGGGCAGCTCTCTTCCTTTCCTCCACCCCAGCCCTACTCCACATGTGATCCGGTCGGACCGGAGCCCGCTCGTGCGGGAAAACTGTCTATTTTGAAAAAATGAGGAGGGGGCACGGTAGGTGGTTGGAGGAAGGGGGCGGGGCTTAGCAGCATTGGCGTGCTTCAGCATCTACAACGCGGGCTGTGTAAGCTATAGAGTGCACCTTTTTTCAGGTGCATACAGCTGAAGGAGGGACACAGAGCAGACGGGTGGCATGTGAGTGTTGGTGACACAGGCATTCCCAGGGCACATTTACTTAAGCATCAGGCTGAGCTTAATAGCAGCGGCAGTTGCTGGACTATTGCTTAGCAGTGGGTGTATTTTTTTTGGTAGTACCTCTGCGTTTGTGCTCAGCACTATGACCAGAGGGGGTGGTACAAATACCACAAAAACCAAGGGCACAAAGGGGTTGCCCTCAGGCCCTAAGGACCCTCCCTCTGCACCACCATCCCCCCCCTGAAAGATCTAGGGAGGCTGGTCAGAGTGAGCCATTGGGGGTAATCAGGGGCTGCAATTGCTTCCAACACTTCAGCCCCTGTCTATATAACTAAGGAGGTTTTCTCCTCGGGTATGAGTTGATTTAATCGCATCTTCACAGAGTGGAAGAAAACGCATTAGGTCCCCTTCTACCACCCAGGATCCTCAAACAGAGAAACAGTGGGAGGGGAAAGATGAATCCCCCTCAGGGGATTGTGGAGAGACTGATGACTTCTCTTCTGAGGGATCAAGTGGGGAAGGACCTTCTTCAGCTTCACAAGCTGAGAAGTTGTTGGTGCATTCTCTTACTGAAATGGTCCGCTCCACATTTAAGCTACCCTTAACTGAGTCGATTGAAGAGCCCACTTCTTGTTTGGGCTCACTAAAGCCTCCTCAAGCTTTGCATGCCTTTCCTGTCCATTCATTGCTGGAAAAGCTTATGTATTCTAAGTGGGATCACCCAGATAAGCAATTTTTCCCTCCTAAAAAGTTTTCAACACTTTATCCTATGGAGGAAAAATTTACTAAGATGTGGAGTATACCAGCCATTGACGCTGCTATAACCTCTGTGAATAAGTTTGACTTGTCCTGTTGACAATGCGCAAATGCTTAGGGATCCAACTGATAAAAAATTGGAATTCCTGTTTAAAAACATTTTTTCCTTGGCAGGTCCAGTGGCTCAACCTGCAGTGGTGGCAATTGGGGTATGTCAATCCTTGAGAGACCATTTGAAACAGGTGCTCTAGGTTCTCCCTGAACAGCAGGCCCAGGAGTTAGTGGAGCTGCCAGCGGCTTTGTGTTTTGCAATTGACGCAATCAGAGATTCTATTCTTCAAACCTCTCGCCTTACGCTTGGGTTGGTACATATGCATAGAATCTTATGGTTTGAAAGTTGGTCAGCCGAAGCGCCATGCAAAAAGCTCTTGGCTGGTTTTCCTTTCCGCGGTGAAAAGCTGTTTGGGGATGATTTGGACAAATATATCCAAAAAATATCAAGTGGGAAAAGTACCCCTTTGCCATTTAAGAAAAAGAGTAAACGTCCCTTATTTAAACGTGCTCTTTCTCCAGTGCCGAGGGCATCAGCCTCCAGACAGTCGCGACGGCCTCCACCGTCAGGTTCAAGAGGTAAACCTCAGGGTCAACTCCAGGGACAAAAGAAATCCTGGGGGAGGAAACCCACAAAACAGGAGGCTAAAGCCTCTTTATGAAGGGGCGCCCCCGCTCGTTGGAGTGGGGGGAAGGCTTCTGCAGTTCTCAAGGGTCTGACAGGAAAAATTTCGAGACAGATGGGTGGTCTCCACAATAGCTCTAGGTTTCAAACTAGTTTTCCCGTCTCCTCATTTCCTCAGGTCAAATGTCCCCAAAGATCCAGAGAAAAATAAGTCTCTCTTTCTAGCGTTAGACCGACTCTTGGTGGTCCCCCAAACCTTTTCACGGTGCCAAAACCAAATGTAGATGTCAGAGATGTCAGACCCATTCTAGATCTCAAAGATCTAATACTGGTTCCTGAAAATTCGCTCTTTTCGCATGGAATCAATCCGATCAGTAGTCTCCATCCTACAAGGAGGAGAACTTCTGGCATCAATCGACATCAAGGATGCATACCTGCATTTACCTATTTTACCCGCTCACCAGAAATATCTGCATTTCGAAGTAGAAAAACTTCATTTTCAGTTTGTAGCCTTGCCTTTCGATCCAGCTACTGTTTACAAAACTTCTGGCCCTTCCTCTGGCCAGATTAAGGACTCAAGGTGTAACGATAATGGCATACCTGGACAACCTGCTCTTGATAGACCGGATGGTAGCCTGCAAAGCATGGTCACCACAGTCAACTACCTGGAATACCTAGATTAGGTTCTCAAACTAGAGAAATCTTCTTTAAAGCCAGTAAAAACATTAGAGTAGCAGCGATGGAGGAGTTGATTTGCACCGCCCAAGACAGAATAGCCTACTATTCGGCAACATGGGCTCCCTGGCTTGAATACTGTAACTTGCAGAGCTTCCTGGACTTATCCCTGGATAACCCTTGAAAGGTGTATTAAAGATCGCTATACCTCTCACAACACTGGGGGTTTACTGGGGAGGGTAGCTGGTGGAGATCCCACCCCTTCCTCACAAACTCCCCCTACGGTGCCTCCCTCATCCCTCTCTTCCCCCTCTCCCTCAATCTGTTCTTTCTCTCTCCCTTATTTCCTTGCCCCGTGTTTCTTCCTCTTTTTCTTTTTGTTTTTGTTTTATCTCTCAAAAGAGGATGTGGAGTCAGGCCGACATGGTTGTCGGCCGCTACTCCTACTCCCTGTGTGCTCTTTAGTACCTCCCAGAAGCTGTAATGAGTACCCTGATTTGAAGTATTCCATTCCAACAAGATTCAAACAGGCCTGTTGTACGCTGCAATGTATCTTCTTTAACAGATTACTCCTTAGCAATATAGGTTTTCTTATGTGGCCTTCTTACTAATGGCGCTTAGAGGCAGTATCTTTTACTACCCTATGCCTCCCTCTTGTTGGAACCATGCACTTGTACCTTCTCTATATGTTTTATGGTACTATTTGTATTATGTACTGTCTTTGAAAAACTTTCAATAAAATTTTTGTGGAAAAAAAAAAAAAGATTAGAGTACTTGGGTCTGGTTATAGATACAGCCCAGAAGAGGGTGTTTTTACCCCAGGCAAAGATCAGCGCCATAAAGGCTGGTTCAGGTGGTCAGGGCAATGAAGGGTCCTTCTATTCGCCTTTGTATGAGATTGTTGGGGAAGATGATGGCTTCATTCGAAGCAGTTCCCTATGCTTAGTTTCATTCGAGACTGCTGCAAAACAGTATCCTGTCGGCCTGGAACAAGAAGGTCCAAGCACTAGATTTTCTGATGCGTTTGTCCCCAAAAGTGCGCCAGAGCCTCAGTTGGTGGAGGATATCCGAGAATCTGCCGAAGGGGAAATCCTTCTTACCAGTTATCTGGAAGGTGGTAACAACAGATGCCAGCCTTTCAGGTTGGGGAGCAGTCCTGGAAGAGGCGTCTGTCCAAGGGACAGAACCGAAAGGACCTTGCCCATCAACATTCTAGAGATTCGGGCAGCGTACCTAGCCCTATGGGCCTGGACATTCAGGTTGCGGAATTCTCCTGTCAGGATTCAATCTGACAATGCCACGGCAGTGGTTTATATCAATCACCAAGGGGGCACCAGAAGTCAGGAAGCCCAGGGAGAGGTTAACCATATCCTAACCTGGAAAGAAAAGCCTGTACCGTGCATATCTGCAATCTTCATTCCAGGGGTAGAGAACTGGCAGGCGGACTACTTAAGTCACCAGCAGTTGTTCCCGGGGGAATGGTCCCTTCACCCCGACATCTTCCTGGATATATGCCAAAGATGGGGGATCCCGGACGTAGATCTGTTTGCGTCCAGGTTCAACAACAAAGTTGACAACTTTGTGTCAAGAACAAGGGATCCGCTCGCATGCGGAACAGATGCGTTGGTGACCCCATGGGATCAATTGTCACTAATTTATGCACTCCCTCCTATTCTGCTGCTACCTCGACTTCTTCGCAGGATCAATTGGGAAAGGAAGTCAGTAATACTTTGTGGCCCCAGCGTGGCCCAGAAGATCTTGGTATGCAGAAATGGTGAAGATGGTTGTAGGGGCCCCAGGGCCCCTACCACCACGTCCAGACATGCTATTGCAGGGACCAGTGTTCCATCCTACTTTTACAAATGCTAAATTTAATGGTTTGGCTATTGAAACCCACATTCTAAAGAAACGTGGGCTTTCAGGCTCAGTGATTTCTACTTTGATTAATGCAAGGAAGCCAGCTTCCAGAGTCATTTATTATAGAGTCTGGAAAGCATATGTTTCTTGGTGTGAGTCCAGGGGTTGACATCCTAGAAAGTATATATACAAAGAGCGCAGCGCTGGATTTGAGTATACAGTGAAAAATATTCAAGCAGTAAAATTATTTTGTTCAAATAAAAAACTGTGCATATTAATCTTCAAAAAAATCTTCAAAAAAATGTCCATAAAATACAAAAATATAAGTGATTAAACGTCCGTGAGGTACATGAAACACCAATCTGGATATCTGACTTCCACCGCTGTGAGACCCGTCACCAGAAAGATTGAAGGCTTACCGGACCGCCTTTTTAAAAAGGCATGAATTAATCACCACCATGGATGCTGTCCCTCTCCTGGCTGGATCCTGCTGTGAAGCACTAGATGGTTGATCCCAAATCAGTCAGCCGTGAAGGAGCGCCAATCCCAGTAGCATAAATATCCAAAGAAAAAAGGGGAGAAATGCTCCAATGGTGTAGTAAATTATTGGTTCCTTTATTAAAAAGCCATGAAGGCGTTTAACAATACAAAAGTCCTTGCAAGGAGTGATAAAACAATTCCGATAGAAAATGAAAGTCCGCGCATGCGCAGTCCGTGCGTACGTGTCTACCCTACGGCCGTTTCGTCAGAAATGACATCAGGGGCACCGTGCGTAGTATATCTTTTGAGATGCCCTTGTGGAAAAAAAAAAAAAGAGCAAAGGGATGATTTTGGTCTGGCGTTCTTAACTACCTACTCTAGCCAGCATTGGGCTATAAAACGTATAATAAAAAGACACTGGCCCATCATAAAGAATGATAGGGTTTTAGGACCACTATTGACAGAAAAACCCTGTGTGCTCTTCAGGGGAGCCTCCAACCTTAGGCACTTCATAGCACCTAATGTTCCAGATCCACCAGTAAGACCTTCCTTTTTTGGTGATTTAAAGGGCTTTTATCCCTGTAAAAAGTGCCAAATTTGCAGCATAAATACCTTTTAAGGGCAGAAGGTTAACGGAATTTACATCACAGGAACAGGTATTACATATCCAATAAAATCCTTTATCACCTGTTCTACAAAGTGCGTAGTATATCTTTTGAGATGCCCTTGTGGAAAAAAAAAAAGGTGCCCCTGATGATGTCATTTCTGACGAAACGGCCGTAGGGTAGACACGTACGCACGGACTGCGCATGCGCGGACTTTCATTTTCTATCGGAATTGTTTTATCACTCCTTGCAAGGACTTTTGTATTGTTAAACGCCTTCATGGCTTTTTAATAAAGGAACCAATAATTTACTACACCATTGGAGCATTTCTCCCCTTTTTTCTTTGGATATTTATGCTACTGGGATTGGCGCTCCTTCACGGCTGACTGATTTGGGATCAACCATCTAGTGCTTCACAGCAGGATCCAGCCAGGAGAGGGACAGCATCCATGGTGGTGATTGATTCATGCCTTTTTAAAAAGGCGGTCCGGTAAGCCTTCAATCTTTCTGGTGACGGGTCTCACAGCGGTGGAAGTCAGATATCCAGATTGGTGTTTCATGTACCTCACGGACGTTTAATCACTTATATTTTTGTATTTTATGGACATTTTTTTGAAGATTTTTTTGAAGATTAATATGCACAGTTTTTTATTTGAACAAAATAATTTTACTGCTTGAATATTTTTCACTGTATACTCAAATCCAGCGCTGCGCTCTTTGTATATATTCTTAGTGGTGCCCCCTATCAGGGTTATAGCGCATAGCCGCAGGATACTTCCTCATAGGTTTATTATTATTTTTGCACACTTGAGCACAATATCATTTTTCATTGATTTACATTTTTCACTTTATACCTAGCGCAAATTTTTCCTTTTAGAAAAATCCTAGAAAGTATGTCATAGGTAGAATTCTTGCCTTTCTGCAAATGGGGTTAGAGATGAAACTGGCCTTGAGTACTATCAAGGGCCAGGTCTGCCTTATCGGTATTGTTTCAATGTCCGCTTGCTTCGCATTCTTTGGTGCGAAGCTTTATACAGGGAGTAACGCGGCTTAATCCACCGGTTAGAGCAGGGTTTTTCAACTCCAGTCCTCAAGGCGCCCCAACAGGTCATGTTTTCAGGCTTACCATTATTTTGCATGCACAGGTGATTTGATCAGTTTCACTGCCTTAGTAAATACCACAGCCATTTTCATCTAAGGGAAATCCTGAAAACATGACCTGTTGGGGTGCCTTGAGGACTGGAGTTGAGAAACACTGGGTTAGAGCACCCCTGAACCCTTGGGACTTAAATTTAGTTCTGTCGGCGTTACAGAAACAGCCTTTTGAGCCGATACGACATATTCCTTTGGTCCTTTTGACAAGGAAGCTAGTTTTTCTGGTAGCCATTTCTTCTGCAAGAAGAGTAACATAGTTGGCAGCTCTTTCTTGTAAAGAACCATATTTAATCATTCACAAGGATAAAGTAGGATTGCGACCTTATCCTAGCTTTTTGCCAAAGGTGGTTTCAGGTTTTCATCTAAACCAGAACATTGAAATGTGTCTGCTGTATACATAAAAAGACTTGAGCAAAGCAAAGTATATTAGAGTGTACGTAGAGTCTCTAAGTGGGTAAGTAGAGTGTGTGTAGCAGGTTTGACGAGTGCACCATTCACCATACGATTTATCACCTCGTGCTCCACACACCCCCAGAGGGTATCTGTGTGCAGCACCTGGGCTCCTGATACCCCTGGGATAGGACTTATACAAAGATGAGGAATTCTGGCTTGACTCTGACCCACCTATCCGCATGCTTGTCCTAGTCACTCACTGAGAAAATATTAAAGCCAGCCAGGAAATTGGCATTCTCTGGAGGAGGAGTGACCGGACCATAGGAAGCTGTTAAAGGCCTATTAACCCCCGGGTTCTGGTGAGTTAGAACCCCTTGTGGGGGTGTGTGGAGCACGAGTTGATAAATCGTATGGTGAATGGTGCACTCATCAAACCTGCTACACACACTCTATTTACCCACTTAGAGACTCTACGTACACTCTAATATACTTTGCTCAAGTCCTTTTATGTATACAGCAGAGACATTTCATTTACCCGTCAGTCGGCATAAGCTTTACTGAGAGGAACGCCAATGTTTTTGTTTCTCTTATAGAGTTATAACTATACATCTATTTTATTTTGTTTATATTTTATTTTTAAGTGGCTGCTGAGAGATATCTCATTATTTGTCAATTTTTTATCTCACTAGTTATTAGTCTCCTTTTTTTGTGTTTCATACCTGATATTACATAGCGCTGAGATGGGAGGAGTGTGGTAGGGCGGGTTCCTTCCTTTTGGTATTAAACCAGGATATTGTTTTACCTCCATTTTTTCCAGAACCCTGTTCTAAGGAAGAAAAGTCTCTACATTCTTTGGATGTAGTGAGAGTAGTCAAAATCTTTTTGAAGGCGACTGCTCTGATTCGGAACAGACACAAAACAGATGTTTTGTTTGTGTTGCCTGAAGATCCTAGGAAAGGACAGGCAGCGTCGAAATCCACTATTGCCAATTGGATTCTGCAAGTAATTATTCAAGCTTATGGTTTGAAAAGGAAAGTTCCACCTTTTCAAATCAAAGCACACTTCACCAGGGCTGTTAGTGCTTCGTGGGCAGTACATCACCAAGCCTCCATGGCTCAAACCTGCAAGGCCGCAACTTGGTCTTCAGTCCATACATTCACCAGATTCTATCAGGTGGATGTAAGAAAGCATGAGGATATTTCCTTTGGGTGCAGTGTGCTTGCAGGCAGCAGTATAGGTCCTCAGGTCTGATTGCACCCTACTTTTTTTGGTGTCTCCTCCCCTCACATAGCATTGCTCTGTGACATCCCATACAGTAATTACTGTGGCTCTGTCTCCCGTGATGTACGATAAAGAAAATATGATTTTTATAACAGCTTACCTGTAAAATCCTTTTCTTGGAGTATTTATCATGGGACACAGAGGTCCCTCCCCTCTTTCTGGTTACACGTGTATTGCTTTGCTACAAAACTGAGGTACTCCCAGTAAGGGGAGGGGTTATATGGGGAATTGAACTTCCTGTCTAGGGTGTGCCAGTGTCCATCACCTGAAGGTGCCATATAACCCATACAGTAATTACTGTGGCTCTGTGTCCCGTAATGTAGTCCAAGAAAAGGATTTTACAGGTAAGCTGTTACAAAAATCCTATTTTTCTTGTTTTCCTCCTCTAAAACCTAGGCGCGTCTTATGGTCAGGTGCGTCTTATGGAGCGAAAAATATGGTATTCACCCACAAAATAAACAAATTGAATCTTTTTTGTATTTTTTTTTCCATACTTTATTAAAGAAAAAAATATATAGTAAATTTAATGCAAAGAATTCTGGTAGGGAGAGGAGGCTCCAGGTCCACTGAACATCTTGGACTTGCAAAACCAATGATTTAGAAATAGCCTGGTGTATTGCATAATTGAATAACAATATTTGTCCTCCCCCATAGACTTCAATAGCGTACAGAGAAAGGTTTGAATTTTCTGAATGAGTACACTCTGCGAAACGGGTCTCAAATTAAACTCAGGCATCATCCATAATCACTAGCAATGCTGATTTCAGCCTCACACTGTCTGCTGATACCATTCATGGTCCATACACAAGGCGATTATAGCACAATACGAGTCATGTCAGTGGTATTCTGTGCTCATCCTGTGTATGGAGATATCACCGTCTCTTCACATGGAGGACAATATTGGGGGGTCTACCTTATTATAACATTTTTCTTATAAAATTCTATTCACTGGAGTTTTATAAAGTGATCTAATATAAATAATTCCAATAAAGAGAAACAAGTTCCATTCATGCAGAGAATAGTTACATTCATTCCTGGGGGAGAAATTCATTTTTTTCTGGTAAGATTCTTCTATTTTTCTGCAGATTGGATAATAATCAGCTGACAGACAGTTCCTGCCCCCACCTGGCATCTGGAATAAGAAATAACCAGACACTGAGGACACTGAGCCTGCCTAAGAACAATCTGGAGGGTCCCCATTTCAGGGATCTGATGGAAGCTCTGACAACAAGCCGGATAGAGGAATTACAGTGTGTATAACAGGACTGACTGAGACAATAATATTCTGGGACAGTTTACATCGAAAACTAATATAAAATATGATAATGTCATCAAAATGGTTCTGTGGACTCCATAAATAGCTGATTACTGAAAGTTTTCTTGTTCTTGGAACTTAATAACGGGAGGAGTAGTGGGAGGAATAGTACCCCATCATTGATGTCAGTGGAATAGTAACCCATCATTGGTGTCAGTGGGAGGAATAGTACCTCATATTAGTAGAAGGAAAATAGCCCCAAGGGCAAGATAAAGGTAAACGAAGGGCCACATTCAGCCTGCGTGCCGCAGTTTGGAGACCCCAAGCTATACCATTACTCTTGCTTCTTATAGATTTTGCCTGAAGGCCAGGTAGGGAGCCAATACATTCTCATGCTAAGTATTGGTTACTTGATGTTTCCAGGCCGAGGGCCAAATGACAGTAACCCAGATGCCCAGGGGGTGCATCTCAGACCACCTAGGCCGCCCCGCCATGGGGCCCCTTTATCACCCAACCACCACTGCTCTCACACAGAGCTGACTACTCCTCTTATTATCATAACATTACTCTTTAACTACCTTAATAAAGGGCACTTTCACCCACTTACTTCCCAGACCAATTTTCAGCTTTCCCTGTTCTCGCACTTTGGATGACAATTACTCAGTCATGCTATACTGTACTCAAATAAAATTTTTATGATTTTCTTCACACAAATAGAGCTTTCTTTTGGTGGTATTTATTCACCACTTCTTTTTTTGCGATATAAAACATTTTGAAAAAAAAACTTTTCTACTTTTTTGTTTTAAAAGAAATCCAATAAAATCAAATTTTGTGAAAAGTTTAGGCCAAAATGTATTCTGCTACATGTCTTTGCTAAAAGAAAATCCTGATAAGTGTATAATAATTGGTTTTTATGAAAGTTAGAGTCTACAAGCTATGGTATGTTTTACTGAAAATTGATCAATCCCGATGCTCTGATGGCCTATATCATTTCTTGAGGCTCTAAAAAGTCAGGACAGTACAAATACCCCCCAAATTACCCCTTTTTGTAAAGATGACAGTCCAAGATATTTAGTAAGAGACATAGTGAGTTTTTTGAAGTTGCAATTTTTTGCCCACAATTGTTTGAAAAATTAAGATTTTTTTTCTCCATAAATCTGTCATATTAACAAGTTATTTCTCATACATGGAATAGGTAAACTTGCAATTACACCCCAAAACACATTCTGCTACTCCTGAGTATGGCGATACCACATGTGTGAGACTTTTACACAGCCAGGCCACATACAGAGGCCCAACATGCAGGGAGCACCATCAGGTGTTCTAGGAGCATAAACTACACATGTAGTTTCTTGAGTACCTATGACACTTTTGAAGGCTCTGGAGCACCAGGACAGTGGAATTACCCACAAAATGACCCCATTTTGGAAAGCAAACACCCCAGTATATATTCTACGAGGCATAATGAGTCCTTTGAACATGTCATTTTTTTTACACAAGTTTTTGGAAAATGTGTAAAGAAAATTAAAACTTATTTGTTTTAGCCATGTTGACAGATTACTGGGACAAATGTGGCAGATGATCAGACAGATGTGTGTAGATGTGCACTGGGTCAGATGTGGCAGATGATCATGGACAGATGTGGCAGATAGTTGGACAGATGTAACAGATGTTTAGTGGGACAGATGTGGCAGATGTTTAGTGGGACAGATGTGGCAGATGATCATGGACAAATGTGTACAAATGATCACGGACGGATGTATGAAGATGATCATAGACAGATGTGCGCCAGATGTGCACAGATGATCACGGACAGATGTGGCAGAAGATGAGACATCCCACCTCACAAGACTTACATTCATTTAAAGTCCATAGCGAAGTATCCCTATTGGGTACGTTAGAGTGGGAAAATTTTGAAAATTATTTTGATTGATTTTGATGTTTCAAGGCATACAAAAGAGGGTATCATACGATACCAAGAAAGAAAAAACCTATTACAGAAACTATTACTGGCGCAGCCAGATGCAAAAGAAAAACAGTAAGACAACAAAAACACGATTGTATAAGTGCAATACCTGCGAAAGCATATGAAGACATTCACATCTGAAATGCAGCCTAGGAAAATTACCCATACAGGAGCCACACAGCAATGATAACATACCTCCAGGAACTCAACAGGATTACCTCCACAATCAGACATTATCCCTGTCTCTCAATATAGACAACCAACCCAACCCATGTTAAACCAGGACCCCCTTAAGTAAGGGTGGGTGAGTCAGAAGTCCAACCTTACCATACCTTCTCAAACTTTTTGGGACAACCTCTATTTTGGTAAATGGCTTTATAAAATGGCAATGCCTTTTTGATTAGGACCTTCGAAAAAGTCAGTGAAGGTGCCTCAGATTTCTTCCAATATAGAAGAATTGCTTTGCGTGCATAGAACAAAGCGAGAAATAGTAAGGTCCTCTGCACCCTAAAGGTGTTGCTAATCCTTCCACCAGCCCAAGTAAACACACAGCAGTAGTCAAGGGCACATGAATAGCTGTAACATCCTCAAGGGTCTGAATTGCCTCCTGCAGAAGAGCTGTATTAATGGGCATTGCCAGAATATATGCTCAAAGTCTGCTGGGAAATACTGGCAGCGCCAACAGTTTGCCGAGTCAGAGGCATAAATAATGGCAAGTCTGGCTGGAATGTAATGAATCAGATGGAGAATTTTATATTGGATGAGGCAGTCCCTGGAAAACACCAGATATTTAAAAGGGCAATCCCACATATCATACCAATCGTCACCTTGGAAATTGGGTATCACAGACATCCACCACTCCCTGCACTTTTCAATAGATTTTGGTCTAACCATAAACAATTCTTTATATACTTCCGACAGCATCTTACTAAGTTGTTCTGATGCCAACAGCTGCTCCAAGTCTGAGGATTGGTTCTGTAAAGTGGTGCTTCCAAATTGAGAAAGGAAAGCATGGTGCAGTTGCAGGTAGCAGAAAAAATATCAAATTGGAATTTGGATTTAAGTTCATTAAATGTAAGCAGCTGCCCACTTCCTACAATATCCTTGAGCTGCCTGACCCCCTTCTCTCCCCATATAATGGGATCCGGTATTGTGGCAAAATGGAATAAATGGTGATTATACCAAAGTGGTGTAGAAGGGGAATATTTGGTACCCTCTGGCTAATGTGTTGTGCCTTTTCCCATGCCTTAACAGTTACCCGCATAGAGCCAGTCAGTACCTTGTAGCCCTAAGTCTCCCCGGAAGAGTAGGTGATGTAATCCTTCATATGAGCCTACCAGATCCGCCTCCAACACAGTGGCTGCATCCCCATCAACTTTAATCGGCCATCTACAGTACATGCATATACCATCTGACTTGCTAGAAAGTACTTATGTAAGTCAGGCAATGCTAGGCCTCCCTGGTCTAAAGGTTCTTGAAGGGCTCACAAGCCTATTCTTGGCTGGAAAGAGGACAACATAAAGGAGCTAAATAGGCCTTCAATCTTTTTAAAGTAGGAACAAGGAACCCACACTGGGGAGATTCGAAGGCAGTACAAGATAACAGGTAAAATCTTCATTTTAACCACTTACAGCCTGGAAGCCCCCTTAATGAAAAGGCCATTTTTTTGCGATACGGCACTGTGCCGCTTTAACTGATTGCACGGTCCTGCGACACTGTACCCAAACAAAATTGACGTCTTTTTTTTCCCACAAATAGAGCTTTCTTTTGGTGGTATTTTATCACCTCTGTGGTTTATCATTTTTGCGCTATAAACAAAAAGAAAGCAACATTTTTGAAAAAAAAACAACTATTTTTTACTTTTTGCTATAATAAATATCTCCGACTTTTTTTTTTTTTTCAACAAATTTCTTCCTCAGTTTAGGCCGATATGCATACTTAAGTAATTTATATGCATGTTTATTTAAGTTATTTAAGTTATACAAAATAGGGGATAGATTTTTTTTTTTATTTTGATTTCATTTTTATTATTTAATTTTTTTACTAGTAATGGCGGCGTTCTGCGGTTTTTAGCGGGACTGCGACATTGCAGCGGACAGATCGAACACTTTTGACACTTTTTTAGGACCATTGACATTCATACAGCGATCAGAGCTAAAAATAGCCACTGATTACTGTATACAAGTCATTGGCAGTGAAGGGGTTAACACTAGGGGGCAATCAAGGGGTTAAGTGTCCTAGGGAGTGTTTCTGACTGTGGGGGGGGGGGGGGGGACTAACTGGGGGAGGAGACCAATCCCTGTTCCTAATCAGTAGGAACAGATCTGTCTCTTTTCTCCTGACAGAACAGATCTATCTGTTTACATTGACAGACCTCCGCTTTGTCCCTCTCAGGAGTGATCACAGGTGCCCGGCGCGTACCCCCTAGTGCTCTTAAAACAGTTACAACGGTTCGCCCAGGGGAGCCAACCTCCCGCCGGTGGCTGGTCCTTAACTGGTTATGCAGGTTAATTCTTCCTAGTAATGATGGGGGCAAATTTTTCTCCGCCTCTAACCGCCTTTTAAATTTAGGAGTTAGGGGATGGAGATTAAGGGCCCAAAAATCTGTTACTTTAGCAGAGATGATAATCTTGAGGTATTTAATATGAGAAACCCAAGGTATAGGTATATCAAGAGCCTGGGCACCACTATCAATAGGTAAAACACTGGACTTCTGCCAATTTACCCTAAGCCCAGAATAGGTAGAGAAGGTGCTTAGTATTTTGAAAGCCGTCTGTAGGGAGGGATCAGGGTCCTGCAGGAATAGGGGAAGATCACCTACATAGAGGGCTGTACATTCTCTGACTCCACCCACCAACAGAGCTCCCACTTCAGCGGACCTTCTAAGAGCAAAAGCTATGGGCTCCATCACGAGAGCAAATAAAAAGTGTGAGAGAGGGCACCCCTGTTGCATCCCACATCTCACTGCAAATGTAGAGCGATAGTTGTCGCCTAGCCTCCAACAGTTTGGCATAAGTATCAGGGGTAGGAGCCAAAGCATGAGCAAGCTCACAGCTCTGTTCCTCCTCCTGCAACCACCTCATGGTAGCATTATGATGCTGTCTGGTTGCCTTTATTGCCGAAATGTACTGCCCTCTCATGTAGGCCTTAAAGGCATCCCAGACTACAGGAAGGGTAGCCGAGGAGATTATCCTCCCAATAGTTGGCAAAAGCTGGGGTCACATTATCCACTTCGAGCCAGCAAGGACTCAACCTCCATGCACTGCCCCAAACCCGTAAGGGGAATCCAAGAATTACAGACAGTGGGGTATGATCACAAAGGCCTCCCGGAAGATATTCCGTGGATCTAACTACAAAATTAATCGGTGAGGAAGACCAATGGGTTTTGGAAAGATAGGAGAAACTGACAATTTCTGGATGTCCCTCGTTTGAGGGATACCTAGTTGGCTCACTCTGAAAGCTCAGAGGAAGGGGAACAGGAAGGGTTAGAGGCTCCAAGAATAGCATCTAATATTGCATTGAAGTCCCCAGCTGAGAGGGAGGTGCATGAAGGGAGCCAGTTTACTTACCATATCATTTAGTACCTGCACCTGGAAAGAAGGAGGAATGTAAACATTGACCAGAACCAATTTGCAAGTGAATAAATCTGCTACCAAAATTAACAGCCCCCTGGATCTGTGATTACCTGGTGCACAGTACATGGGACCGACTTGCCAGTTAGTATAAAGACTCCCTGGGCATAAGTTGAATAAGGAGCATGCAGCGCCCTCCGCACTCATGGACGGCAAAGGGCTAGGACTCTATCATGATCCATGTGAGTCTCTTGCAAAAATACCACATGAGGTCTGAAAGGTTTAAGATATTGAAATACCTGGGTTCTTTTGAATTTGTAATTTAAGCCCCTGACATTCCATGAGACTAGTTGTAGGTTAGTGACCAACATTTAAGACCATAAGAAAATATATATGCTAACATATTATGTGACTCGTGCCCTGGGGCACCACAAGTATAAGATGTCATGCAGAAAATTACAGAGTGATAATGATAAAGGCATTGCACTAGAAATTCATAAACAGTCCAAAAAAGACAAACTCCCTGCTGCAGTATAATCCCCAAAAAGCCATTTGACTAACTTTACACGCAGCCTTAGCCCAAAACCAAACTGTAATGAAAAGATTTAACCACACCTGAGACAGCTAAAAGTCTGCAACTGTCCACCTGAAGAGGCCAAGCTCCCGCTATAGGTGTACAGTGAGCAGTTATCCCATGATAGGAGCATGCAGGATAATGGCCACATAACTGTCAGTAGAAATCTGTGTATTCATACCCCCAGTGTCACATAACAGGTGAAATGGTGAGATGCCAGCCATGTAGCAGGAAGCCAGTCATAAACAGGTTAGTTACTATTCCAGGATAGATTGGTAGTGCAATAAGATTAGGCCTGGAGCATAATAGTCAGAAAATAACTAGAGAACTGTGCAGAACATTTCTCAGAGGACCACAGGGGACAGCCCAGAGGCATTACTCAGTGTATCCAACCAGCCACTGACTTCCAATGGGGTATCAAAGAATTTAACCACCCCACAAAGCGGAACTCGAAGCCTGCTCAGGTAAAGCATGCTGTAGCCGATGTTTTTTTTTCTCTCGGGTGTTGTCACACCTCTGTGAAGGATCTTCTACGCTTTTGAGTTTCAGGGGAGCTCCTGCCATTTCCTAGCTTCTGCAAGAATCATGTCTCTATCTCTGAAATTCAGGAGATGCACGATGTGCCCTTTCAACAATATAGATAGGAGTCATATCAAGGATTTGTTTAAAGAATGCTTCTGCAAACACTGCTGGTTTAGGGCCCTCTCACCCTCTGGTAAGCCCACAACTCTCATATTATGCCACTGTCAGTTTTCAGCATCCTCTACCTTATTGACCAAGGAAGAAACTTGTAACTCTAGCTCAGCTATTTAAGCTGAGTGAGAGCCCTGTAGATCCTCCACAGATCCAATGTGATCCTCTGTCTCAGTGAGCCTCCCCCGGAACTTATCCAGATCATGCCTGATCAGTGTACATTTTGAGGCCAGATGTTCAATGCACAGCATAAGGGCAGCTTTACACCCCTCTATGGCATCCAGGATAGGTTTAGTTATCCCCTCCTGCTGCTTCTGCCTCGCCTGCAGCTATGGATAAGGAGCAAAAGGGGGTGACTCACCCGTTCCAGCCATGGGGGTGATGGAGTCTTTGCCACGTGCAGAGAGTGCCGACCTGCCTTGCAATCCGAGGAGGACAAGATGGCGCTGGCCAGACCGGAGGCCCACCCCCTGCCCTGGAAGGTTTCTGAGGCTTCGGATCCTTTGCCTGCTTTACCAGGCCCTTAGAGGACATGTTAGGCGGCACAGAAAAGTTCCTGGTTGTCTAGGAGACTGCCATGCTTGGGATAGATAAACCATTCGCTTGTCAGGCGAAAAGAGACGGATGGTCCTTGAGCTCTGCGCCTGTACGTGCGTCTGGCTTACATCCTGGCCACGCCCCCCAAAACTTGCATTTAAAGCCTCAGGACAGAGGGGTGCAGAGAAACAAACCTACAAACTCTTATGCTCAAAAAATAGAATATCAGATAGAAATCATCCCATCCAATTACTAGCAATGCAGATTCTAACCTCACATTGTCTGCTGATTCCATTCATGCTCCATACACAAGGATATTATAGCACAATACGAGTCATGTCAGTGGTATTCTGTGGTCATCCTGTGTATGGAGATATCTGGTAACATTCTTCTCTTCTACAGATTGGACAATAATCACCTGACAGACAGTTCCTGCCCCCACCTGGCATCTGGAATAAGAAATAACCAGACACTGAGGACACTGGACCTGTCTGGGAACAATCTGAAGGGTTCTCATTTCAGGGATCTGATGGAAGCTTTGACAACAAGCCGGATAGAGAAATTACAGTGAGTATAACAGGACTGACTGAGATAATAATATTCTGGGATCATTTAACATTACAACCATGATACAAATTCTTTAACTCAGTACACAGTTGGACAAAATGTGGTCATTTCAGCAAGGATCAGCTGAATTTCTATTTGGGTGTAGTCCTCCCAGTTAGTCAGAGACTGATCGTTAGATCAGCTTCTGTGGAACGGTCCTGCTGAAAAACCTTCTTCTATTAACAGCTTGCAGCCTATCAGCTGCAATCAGCTCTAATCAGTGTAGTCTGACAGCACCAAGTCCTTGCTGTCAGCATACAATGTCCTAGAGGAGGGATTCCTGCATCTACCTCGTGTGTGGATGCAGGAATGTATTAATTATTTTTTCAGTTCAGCTCACTTTCTGAATAAAAAAATTATGTGTGTGTATTCAGCTGTAGAATGTAAACAAAATTGATCTAATTTTTGGACGCTCAAATTAGTCAATCCCAGACTGGTATCTAAATCTTAGAATCTTATCACACTGTTATTAGCTATACAAAAATACTATTTTTAAAAGCTTTACAAATTTGAAAATTACTTTTACTCTGATATTTATTAGTCCCTTCTTGCCACCACTTCCCAGCCCTTTTAGTGGATCAAAAAGCCAGAAGTTGGGTATTTGGGGCGCTTACCCCCAAAGGAGCCGCTGGTGATGATGGATCTTCTGTTCCACCATGCCTTTAAACTTGCTCAGTCCCAAACTGACACACCCAGTTGGAGCTGGAGGACTATTTACACCTGGATAACTTCAGCGTTAGTAAGTCACAGTTGTATAATAATGCATGGAAATTAGGCCAAAGACTACCAGAAAATGCGTTAAAGCAGGTACACAATGCAAAACTTGGAATCAAGCAATAAACAATTCAAAGTTGCAGAACTAATAAGCAAATTCTGGCCTAACACAGGAGAGAATACCTTACGTGCATCAATATACGTTTAAACTTTATCTGAAGTAACTATTACTAAGCAAAATAAGGCCCAAAGTAACTTAATGTAAGCAGCTGTCCACTTCCTACAATATCCTTGAGCTGCCTGACCCCCTTCTCTCCCCATATAATGGGATCCGGTATTGTGGCAAAATGGAATAAATGGTGATTATACCAAAGTGGTGTAGAAGGGGAATATTTGGTACCCTCTGGCTAATGTGTTGTGCCTTTTCCCATGCCTTAACAGTTACCCGCATAGAGCCAGTCAGTACCTTGTAGCCCTAAGTCTCCCCGGAAGAGTAGGTGATGTAATCCTTCATATGAGCCTACCAGATCCGCCTCCAACACAGTGGCTGCATCCCCATCAACTTTAATCGGCCATCTACAGTACATGCATATACCATCTGACTCGCTAGAAAGTACTTATGTAAGTCAGGGAATGCTAGGCCTCCCTGGTCTAAAGGTTCTTGAAGGGCTCACAAGCCTATTCTTGGCTGGAAAGAGGACAACATAAAGGAGCTAAATAGGCCTTCAATCTTTTTAAAGTAGGAACAAGGAACCCACACTGGGGAGATTCGAAGGCAGTACAAGATAACAGGTAAAATCTTAATTTTAACCACTTACAGCCTGGAAGCCCCCTTAATGAAAAGGCCATTTTTTGCGATACGGCACTGTGCCGCTTTAACTGACAATTGCACGGTCCTGCGACACTGTACCCAAACAAATTTGACGTCTTTTTTTTCCCACAAATAGAGCTTTCTTGTGGTGGTATTTTATCACCTCTGCGGTTTATCATTTTTGCGCTATAAACAAAAAGAAAGCAACATTTTTGAAAAAAAACAACTATTTTTTACTTTTTGCTATAATAAATATCTCCGACTTATTTATTTTTTTCAACAAATTTCTTCCTCAGTTTAGGCCGATATGCATACTTAAGTAATTTATATGCATATTTATTTAAGTTATAGCGTCTACAAAATAGGGGATAGATTTTTTTTTTTTTTAATTTCATTTTTATTATTTAATTTTTTTACTAGTAATGGCGGCGTTCTGCGGTTTTTAGCGGGACTGCGACATTGCAGCGGACAGATCGAACACTTTTAACACTTTTTTAGGACCATTGACATTCATACAGCGATCAGAGCTAAAAATAGCCACTGATTACTGTATACAAGTCATTGGCAGTGAAGGGGTTAACACTAGGGGGCAATCCAAGGGGTTAAGTGTCCTAGGGAGTGTTTCTGACTGTGGGGGGGGGGGACAAACTGGGGGAGGAGACCGATCCCTGTTCCTAATCAGTAGGAACAGATCTGTCTCTTTTCTCCTGACAGAACAGATCTATCTGTTTACATTGACAGACCTCCGCTTTGTCCCTCTCAGGAGTGATCACAGGTGCCCGGCGCGTACCCCCTAGTGCTCTTAAAACAGTTACAACGGTTCGCCCAGGGGAGCCATCCTCCCGCAGGTGGCTGGTCCTTAATTGGTTATGCAGGTTAATTCTTCCTAGTAATGATGGGGGCAAATTTTTCTCCGCCTCTAACCGCCTTTTTAAATTCAGGAGTTAGGGGATGGAGATTAAGGGCCCAAAAATCTGTTACTTTAGCAGAGATAATAATCTTGAGGTATTTAATATGAGAAACCCAAGGTATAGGTATATCAAGAGCAGCAAGAGCCTGGGCACCACTATCAATAGGTAAAACACTGGACTTCTGCCAATTTACCCTAAGCCCAGAATAGGTAGAGAAGGTGCTTAGTATTTTGAAAGCCGTCTGTAGGGAGGGATCAGGGTCCTGCAGGAATAGGGGAAGATCACCTACATAGAGGGCTGTACATTCCCTGACTCCACCCACCAACTGAGCTCCCACTTCAGCGGACCTTCTAAGAGCAATAGCTATGGGCTCCATCATGAGAGCAAATAAAAAGGGTGAGAGAGGGCACCCCTGTTGCGTCCCACATCTCACTGCAAATGTAGAGCTATAGTTGTCGCCTAGCCTCCAACAGTTTGGAATAAGTATCAGGGGTAGGAGCCAAAGCATGAGCAAGCTCACAGCTCTGTTCCTCCTCCTGCAACCACCTCATGGTAGCATTACGATGCTGTCTGGTTGCCTTTATTGCCGAAATGTACTGCCCTCTCATGTAGGCCTTAAAGGCATCCCAGACTACAGGAAGGGTTGCCGAGGAGATTATCCTCCCAATAGTTGGCAAAAGCTGGGGTCACATTATCCACTTTGAGCCAGCAAGGACTCAACCTCCATGCACTGCCCCAAACCCGTAAGGGGAATCCAAGAATTACAGACAGTGGGGTATGATCACAAAGGCCTCCCGGAAGATATTCCGTGGATTGAACTACAAAATCAATCGGTGAGGAAGACCGGTGGGTTTTGGAAAGATAGGAGAAACTGACAATTTCTGGATGTCCCTCGTTTGAGGGATACCTAGTTGGCTCACTCTGAAAGCTCAGAGGAAGGGGAACAGGAAGGGTTAGAGGCTCCAAGTATAGCATCTAAAATTGCATTGAAGTCCCCAGCTGAGAGGGAGGTGCATGAAGGGAGCCAGTTTACTTACCATATCATTTAGTACCTGCACCTGGAAAGAAGGAGGAATGTAAACATTGACCAGCACCAATTTGCAAGTGAATAAATCTGCTACCAAAATTAACAGCCCTCTGGGTCTGTGATTACCTGGTGCACAGTACATGGGACCGACTTGCCAGTTAGTATAAAGACTCCCTGGGCATAAGTTGAATAAGGAGCATGCAGCGCCCTCCGCACTCATGGACAGCAAAGGGCTAGGACTCTATCATGATCCATGTGAGTCTCTTGCAAAAATACCACATGAGGTCTGAAAGGTTTAAGATATTGAAATACCTGGGTTCTTTTGAATTTGTAATTTAAGCCCCTGACATTCCATGAGACTAGTTGTAGGTTAGTGACCAACATTTAAGACCATAAGAAAATATATATGCTAACATATTATGTGACTCGTGCCCTGGGGCACTAAAAGTATAAGATGTCATGCAGAAAATTACAGAGTGATAATGATAAAGGCATTGCACTAGAAATTCATAAACAGTCCAAAAAAGACAAACTCCCTGCTGCAGTATAATCCCCAAAAAGCCATTTGACTAACTTTACACGCAGCCTTAGCCCAAAACCAAACTGTAATGAAAAGATTTAACCACACCTGAGACAGCTAAAAGTCTGCAACTGTCCACCTGAAGAGGCCAAGCTCCCGCTATAGGTGTACAGTGAGCAGTTATCCCATGATAGGAGCATGCAGGATAATGGCCACATAACTGTCAGTAGAAATCTGTGTATTCATACCCCCAGTGTCACATAACAGGAGAAATGGTGAGATGCCAGCCATGTAGCAGGAAGCCAGTCATAAACAGGTTAGTTATTATTCCAGGATAGATTGGTAGTGCAATAAGATTAGGCCTGGAGCATAATAGTCAGAAAATAACTAGAGAACTGTGCAGAACATTTCTCAGAGGACCACAGGGGACAGCCCAGAGGCATTACTCAGTGTATCCAACCAGCCACTGACTTCCAATGGGGTATCAAAGAATTTAACCACCCCACAAAGCGGAACTCGAAGCCTGCTCAGGTAAAGCATGCTGTAGCCGATGTTTTTTTTCTCTCAGGTGTTGTCACACCTCTGTGAAGGATCTTCTACGCTTTTGAGTTTCAGGGGAGCTCCTGCCGTTTCCTAGCTTCTGCAAGAATCATGTCTCTATCTCTGAAATTCAGGAGATGCACGATGTGCCCTTTAAACAACATAGATAGGAGTCATATCAAGGATTTGTTTAAAGAATGCTTCTGCAAACACTGCTGGTTTAGGGCCCTCTCACCCTCAGGTAAGCCCACAATTCTCATATTATGCCACTGTCAGTTTTCAGCATCCTCTACCTTATTGACCAAGGAAGAAACTTGTAACTCTAGCTCAGCTATTTAAGCTGAGTGAGAGCCCTGTAGATCCTCCACAGATCCAATGTGATCCTCTGTCTCAGTGAGCCTCCCCGGAACTTATCCAGATCATGCCTGATCAGTGTACATTTTGAGGCCAGATGTTCAATGCACAGCATAAGGGCAGCTTTACACCCCTCTATGGCATCCAGGATAGGTTTAGTTATCCCCTCCTGCTGCTTCTGCCTCGCCTGCAGCTATGGATAAGGAGCAAAAGGGGGTGACTCAGCCGTTCCAGCCATGGGGGTGATGGAGTCTTTGCCACGTGCAGAGAGTGCCGATCTGCCTTGCAATCCGAGGACAAGATGGCGCTGGCCAGACCGGAGGCCCACCCCCTGCCCTGTAAGGTTTCTGAGGCTTCGGATCCTTTGCCTGCTTTACCTGGCCCTTAGAGGACATGTTAGGCGGCACAGAAAAGTTCCTGGTTGTCTAGGAGACCGCCATGCTTGGGATAGATAAACCATTCGCTTGTCAGGCGAAAAGAGACGGATGGTCCTTGAGCTCTGCGCCTGTACGTGCGTCTGGCTTACATCCTGGCCACGCCCCCCAAAACTTACATTTAAAGCCTCAGGACAGAGGGGTGCAGAGAAACAAACCTACAAACTCTTATGCTCAAAAAATAGAATATCAGATAGAAATCATCCCATCCAATTACTAGCAATGCAGATTCTAACCTCACATTGTCTGCTGATTCCATTCATGCTCCATACACAAGGAGATTATAGCACAATACGAGTCATGTCAGTGGTATTCTGTGGTCATCCTGTGTATGGAGATATCTGGTAACATTCTTCTCTTCTACAGATTGGCCAATAATCACCTGACAGACAGTTCCTGCCCCCACCTGGCATCTGGAATAAGAAATAACCAGACACTGAGGACACTGGACCTGTCTGGGAACAATCTGAAGGGTTCTCATTTCAGGGATCTGATGGAAGCTTTGACAACAAGCCGGATAGAGAAATTACAGTGAGTATAACAGGACTGACTGAGATAATAATATTCTGGGATCATTTAACATTACAACCATGATACAAATTCTTTAACTCAGTACACAGTTGGACAAAATGTGGTCATTTCAGCAAGGATCAGCTGAATTTCTATTTGGGTGTAGTCCTCCCAGTTAGTCAGAGACTGATCGTTAGATCAGCTTCTGTGGAACGGTCCTGCTGAAAAACCTTCTTCTATTAACAGCTTGCAGCCTATCAGCTGCAATCAGCTCTAATCAGTGTAGTCTGACAGCACCAAGTCCTTGCTGTCAGCATACAATGTCCTAGAGGAGGGATTCCTGCATCTACCTCGTGTGTGGATGCAGGAATGTATTAATTATTTTTTCAGTTCAGCTCACTTTCTGAATAAAAAAATTATGTGTGTGTATTCAGCTGTAGAATGTAAACAAAATTGATCTAATTTTTGGACGCTCAAATTAGTCAATCCCAGACTGGTATCTAAATCTTAGAATCTTATCACACTGTTATTAGCTATACAAAAATACTATTTCTAAAAGCTTTACAAATTTGAAAATTACTTTTACTCTGGTATTTATTAGTCCCTTCTTGCCACCACTTCCCAGCCCTTTTAGTGGATCAAAAAGCCAGAAGTCGGGTATTTGGGGCGCTTACCCCCAAAGGAGCCGCTGGTGATGATGGATCTTCTGTTCCACCATGCCTTTAAACTTGCTCAGTCCCAAACTGACACACCCAGTTGGAGGTGGAGGACTATTTACACCTGGATAACTTCAGCGTTAGTAAGTCACAGTTGTATAATAATGCATGGAAATTAGGCCAAAGACTACCAGAAAATGCGTTAAAGCAGGTACACAATGCAAAACTTGGAATCAAGCAATAAACAATTCAAAGTTGCAGAACTAATAAGCAAATTCTGGCCTAACACAGGAGAGAATACCTTACGTGCATCAATATACGTTTAAACTTTATCTGAAGTAACTATTATTAAGCAAAATAAGACCCAAATAACTTACCAGTATTGTTCTTCAGTTATCCATAAGTGTTCCTAAGTGGGGTACATATTAAAGGTGGTGACAAAGTGCCTGATGCACTAATGCCAGCATTGGCCAGCTTGCAGTGGGGCTCTGTCTTTGGCACGCACTATCCTGTTACTTTAAAAGTAATTGTATAGCTGCAGGGCTACTAAGTAAGGGGCATGTGAATGAAATGTAGCAAAGGGTTAAAGCTGTGTCTCCTCTCACTATTCTTGCCATGTGCAGTTCCACATGCTGAGCAGTTAGTGGTTTCAGTCATCAGTTCCCCAAGGCTCAGTCTCTCAATGCTGGATTACACACATGCCGTCTCTGGCGTCCTCAGTAGAAGGCCCATACTCTCTCTGATGTAGGCAGGCACCAGCAGCAAGACCCCTCTGTGCAGCACTCTTTTGCAGTGTACACACGAGCGGATTTTCCGTCGGAAAAATCTTGGATGGTTTTTCCGCCGGAATTCCGCTCAAGCTTGGCTTGCCTACACACGGTCGCACAAAAGTTCACTGAGCTTTCGACCGTCAAGAACGCGGTAACGTACAACACTACAATGAGCCGAGAAAATTTAAGTTCAATGCTTCCGAGCATGCGTCGAATTGTTTCCGAGCATGCGTAGGAATTTTGCGCGTTGGAATTGGTACAGATGATCGGAATTTCCGATCGAAACATTTTCCGACCGAAAAATTGAGAACCTGCTCTCATGCCCCGTACACACGAGCGGCATCAATCTTTTGCTGGTGGGAATTCGGCTAGCAAAAGTCCAATGGAGCATATACACGGTCGCATTTTCCGACCAAAAGCTCTCATTGCTCTTTTGCTGGCTGAATTTCCGATCGTGTGTACGCGGCATTTGTCTCATTCAGTGCTGGCATGTCCCACAGCAGGTCCTGTCAGCTTGTCTTATTCTGGCAAAAGACCCCCAGTGTCTCTCAAATGGGAGGCACAGACTCTGTCCTCGTTGCTCTCTTCCCTTCACTTTTTAATCCTTTAATTGGCTAACTCCTGAGGGCAGGAAGGGGGGAGTGGAGAGCTAGTGGAAAAATATGCAGAGCCCACTGTACACAGATCCTGACATGGGGGGTTAGGGTGGAAAGCAAAACACGCAGACAAGTTCTCAGCCTGCAGCCATGCACACAGTTGAGAGGAAAGCCAGCATCCATATCCACAGTCTGCTCTCTCTCATCGGCAGTACAGTGTGGGGGAGAGATGAGTGGGCTGCAGAAACACACAGGAAACCCACGGGGCTAATTTGATCATATAACCGCTGTGATTGACTGTCACAGCTGTCCCATGATCTAATGCTCCCAATCACAAGTATGCATCAGAAATTATTCCAGTAAAGAAAAATGAGTTCCATTCATGTAGAGAATAGTTCAAAACAACAATAAAATACGTGAGCGTTAATTTTAAATATGCAGCTGACACTTAAAGGTGAACATGCAGGCTTCTATTGAACAATCTAAACAATAAAAGTGCAGCACTGAAATAATGAATAAAAGTCCAAAAATATATAAAGTCCCAGGTGAATCAATAATACGAAGAAAAACTACTGGACTTCCAGAATTCCATTGTGACAGTGCATTGTGCGAACACTCACCAGAAAGTGAAATTAAATATGCCTGAAATTCCAAAATAATCCATAGTTCACCTTAGTGATGGTAACCCTTCCCCATTCTATGCGCTCATCAGAGATAAAACCTTTGAAAGCCTTGTAACCATATCCTGAAGCTTGGCATTGTCTCATTCAAAGTGGTGGGCGGTAAGGGAGAACATCTCATGAGACCAGTACTGGGTAAAAAAGCTCACACGAAGGTGCCCAAATAAAGCTTATATGGTGTAGTATTTATTCAAAATCTTGCTGCAGCATAAAAACACGAGAATGCCAAAGAACTTACAAAAAAAGGTGGCCGCCACCCCTGTGCACGGGGGCTCGGCGGTAATGGTATCAGTGTGTTGACCTTTTCCGATGCGTTTCATACAAAAGCACCCTCTCAAATGATCTACTTATTTAGATGAAGAGAATAGTTACATTCATTCCTGGGGAGAAGTTCATTTTCTTCTGGTAATATTCTTCTCCTCTACAGATTGAATAGAAATCACCTGGCAGACAGTTCCTGCCCCTACCTGGCATCTGGAATAAGAAATAACCAGACACTGAAGATAGTGGACCTGTCTAGCAACAATCTGGAAGGTCCTTATTTCAGGGATCTGATGGAAGCTCTGACAACAAACTGGATAGAGGAATTACAGTGAGTATAACAGGACTGACTGAGACAATAATATTTTGGGACAGATTACCTATTCAGTTGTCTAAACCTAGACTCTTATCACACCCTGTTATCAGTTCTAAAATTGAGTTTCTGTAAAGCTTCATGCACACAGGGTGTTTTCCCTGTCGCTTTTAGCAGTGTCAGGCATTTTTTTGACAGCTTAAAATGCCTTACCGTGTTATTCTATGTGCCCATGCACATTATGGCTTTTCTGCAAAAAAGCTGCTGACTTCTAGAAGAACTAAGGATTTTCCTCCCCAAAACAATAGATGCATTGTTTATGTGAAAAGATCATATTCACACTGTCAATTTATGTGTAATCTACCTCTTTTACAGTGGTAGCCGCTCCTTCAGGTGCGCAGCGATGCCCCCCTCAATCCATGTGCCTGGCCCCTAATTCACATGCAGGGCACCAGATGCATGTATTTATTTATTTTTTATTTGAAGCACATGATTAGAGCCTGAGGCTTTAATTGGCTTCAGAAAAGGGTGGTCTCGGGGTGTGAGCACTGTGCCCTGAGCCCACCCAGTTGTGTGACATTAGCAAATTATTATTCGCTAATGTCTTTCTGCTTCTCCTCCCAGGCCCAGTGGCGTGACACCCACGAGAGGGGTGACACTGGGACCGCCGCTAAACACTACTATAGCTTGCAGCGGAGCGGTGCGAGCAGGGCATCCAGCAGTGCGGGGTAAGCTTCCTATAACACACCCCTTCAGGTTAAGCTGTCACTCGGGGATCTCCAATATCTCCCGAGGCAGCCAAAGTTGGTGGGCGGAGCTGGGGGTGTGGCCTCCTCCACTCCTCCCACAGACCCATTCCCACTGGCTGATCCTGCAGCTGAAGGAGTTGGAGGCCAGGACACAGCAGACCCGCCCAAGTCTTCATCTGCAGGCATGAGGCATGCTGTAAGTTACTGCACAGCACACTCTCACTGCATAGAGTCCTAACCTGCTCTGTGCCACCCCAACCTGCTCTATACTACCCCAACCTGCCCTGTGCCACCCCAACCTGCCCTGTACCACCCCAACTTGTCCTGTGTCACTCCAACCTGCCCTATACAACTCCAACCTGCCCTGTGCCACTCCAACCTGCCCTGAACCACCCCAACCTGCTCTATACCATCCACACCTGCCCTGTGCCACCCACACCTGCCCTGTACCACCCCAACCTGACCTGTACCACCCCAACCTGCCCTGTACCACCCCAACATGCCTTGTGCCACCCCGACATGCCCTGTGCTACTCCAACTTAGCCTGTGCCACCCCAACCTGCCCTATGCCACTCCAACCTGCCCTGTGTCGTTCCAACCTGCCCTGTGCCATCCAAACCTTCCCTATACCACCCCAACCTGCCATGTGCCACCCCAACCTGCCCTCTACCACCCCAACTTGCCTTTTACCACTCCAACCTGCCCTATACCACCCCAACCTGCCCTGTACCACCCTAACCTGCCAATATACCACCCTAACCTGCCAATATACCACCCTAACCTGCCAATATACCACAACAACCTGCCAATATACCACCCCAACCTGCCCTATACCACCCCAACCTGCCACTATACTACCCTAACCTGCCACTATATCACCCTACACTATAATTTACAGGGGCCGGTTTGGGGTGTGCCCCATGACCGTGCGCTACATGCAGGGTGCTGGGCAACCTAGACAGGAGGGGGGTGACACTATGTTTTACCGCACCAGGTGACACCAACCCTAGTGACGCCACTGCCCAGGCCAATCGGTAAGCGGGTTCTGAGACCCGATAGGCTGGGAGTCCTGGCCAATCAGGTCTTAGGACCCACTTCCTGTTGGGCCGAGAGGGGAAGCAGCGGCCCCTGCTCTTCCTTCAGCAAGCTGGAGCGAGGGGCGGATGGGCAGCAACAGCCTCTTCCAGCTTCCAGGAGCCCTACCCATGACCCAGCACCACCCCATCATCGGCCTCCTAAGGTAAGGCCGCATTTCGCCGGCCTTCCCGGGGGGGGGTAGTGCGAGTAGGGGGGCCAGGTTTGTCCCCCCCCCCCAAATATTGAGCACCAGCTGCCACTGCTCTTTTAGCTGTATACAGCCGGTTTCTATGTCTGTGATGTCGCTCCTGGCTGAATTTCAAAGTTCTCTGACTTCTTGTTTCCTTCCTTTACCAGTCTTGATACTACATCTCCCATCATCTTTGAAGCCTCTGTTTCAGGGTGGGCTATAAGAATCACTTGTACCAGATCTTGGAGTTTATGTGGGCGGGTCTAATGGTTACTGTATCTGGGCCTTCATGTGGGTGGTGGATAGGGAAGGAATGGAATTGTATTATGCCCGCCCACGCTCCATTCTTCTGTGCAGTGAATAGGGAAAAAGCAGGAAGCATGGGTGTCCGCAGAACTTTTTTCAGGGGGGGGCATCATTTTAAGGTCACCCATGCTCCACCCCTTTTCGACAATGTCATGAAGGGAAGGGGCTTAGTCATTATCACATACAGTAAAGCACATGCATGCAAAGGTTTGAGAAACCTGATGCAAAAGCTTATTAGAAGGATCAAGCTGCTATTGTCTGATTAGCAATTTCTAATCTGTTTTTACGTTCACAGAAGTTTCCACCACTGACTTTTCTTTCTGAAAACGCCAGCACCATGGCTCTGTTTCAATATTTATATTCATTAACCCGAAGGAGGTATGCAGATAAGAATTTTTAACTTTCCTTAAACTTTTCTGATGTGCATACAGGCTCTGGCTTAGAAAGCATTTAGACCCAGGGGTCAGCATTACAGCCAGGTAAAAAGCATTTTTAGAAGGTTAGCAATGATATCTCCCGCATATCTATCATGAAATAACTAATTTAACACCTTGACCACAATTATACAAGTAGTGCTGTTAGATGAGCTCCAGAACGTGGACACAGGCTTCCTCACCTCAGGCAGGTGTTGGTGCAGGTGGACATCTCAGTGTCAGCTCTTCAGGCATCTTCTCTTCCTTCCCTAAGGCTCTGAGCCACGCTGCTTGGAGGAGGTGGGTGGAGTCAGGCACGAAGGAGGAAGTTCCTCCTCCGCTCTGAATGTTGGAGCCTCGCCTTGGCCTTATGCTGTGACGTCACTGGTTGCTAGACACCAGGCGGTTGGCGAGTCTAGCAACCATTGCAGCAGGCAGTAGAGATGCCAGGGAATGGTGCAATAAGAGAGTCTAATGATTGGGGGCAGCTCCGCTACTGCTGAATGTAAAAGTAAGTCACTGCCACAGCTTTGGTGTCCAGGATCGGCCCTGAGTGTCCGTGTGTGGACACCTTGCTCCAGGCAGGGGCGGATCCAGAGTCTAGTAACGGGAGGATCACTGCTAGAAAATAAGGTGTTGCTTACAGAACAGTATATCGTGCCATCCCCTCTGTTAAATAATGATATGTGTCCCAGTGTCTGTGCTATATAACAAAGATGCCTATTTCTACCTTATATCAGAGCATCTCCTGGTGCTGACGTGACTCCTTCACCCCTCTCCTCCCTGGTTGATGTCAGTGGGAGTGCGTGGCCACTCCTGCTATAGCTGTCAGCCTGGGAGCGGACGCTCTGATATAAGGTAGAAATAGGCCTTTTTTTTATATAGCAGAGACACTGCTATTGATATTCAACAGAGTGGATGACATGAATTTACTACGGTGGTCTAAAGATCGGCTTTTGTCTAACAGGGAGGGCTACACAGAGATCAAATTTGGCTGATCCCTGTAAAACTGAATATTGATCTGTGTGTACCCAGCTTTACCTAATTCCTTGCTTCAGCAGGCTTCTTCCAGGGCTGTTACTGGTTTCCCACAGCACCCGTGTATGTTTTACTGACTGCAGTCACACCCCAGCCCCCATATCATACCATACAGGGTTAATGTTACTATGTGGATTGTGATGAGGCTGAGGTTTTGGTGGAGGAAGAGAGCACTGCAGCTGGCTGTAGCATTGGAAACAGGTAAGTGAAAGTGAAATTGTGACTCACAAGAGAAGAATGCCATCTGCCATCGATCCTGTTATCTTGCCTTGGGGAGAGCACCGGTGACTGCTTTATGGGTAGCAATGATAAGTTACTGTGTTGTCCTGCTTGCTCTGTCCTCCCCAGGCAGGGGGGCCGGAGGCTCGGGTGCTGACAGGAACACAAGACTGGTAGAGATTGAGTTTCCCCTTTCTGGACATTCCTTTGCATGCTAACAACCAGCCACCTGCTCCTCCCTTGTCCATGGACCTGAGGAGTGTCTTATCTGAACAGTAGCAATGTCCAGGCTCCTGGGGTAACACTCTCCTCCTCCCTTGCTCAGCCCTGTGACAGTTCAGTGTCCAATCTGTGCCAGTTGTCACCGCTGACATTTTCTGTCCTCCCTCTAGCTAGCTCCTCTCCAGCTCAGGACTCAAATGGCTCAAAAAATTCAGAGCTTCTCCAGAGCCAATGAGAGAGGAGGGATGTGGATTGAAGGCGGAAGACCAGTATCTAAACCATTTCACCACTACAAACGACCTCCTGTTGGTTTGGTACACCACTGCTTGGAGTCAGCAATATTTTCTTGGGGGGAGGGGGGGGCATTGCCTTGTTGCCCCCCAGCCCCCCCTCCCCTGATCGTCCCCTGGCTCCAGGGGGGGACTTGCCCCCCATGTGGACGCCCATGGCAGGAACAGGAACTTTAGTCAGAAAATTAAATTCTAAAGGCAATTATTTAACTTTCTTTAAATAATAAACATGTTCTACTTACCTGCTCTGTGTAATGGTTTTGCAGAGGGCAGCCCTGACCCTCTTTTTCCCCCACTGACGCTTACTGAGTGGGCACTCATGCATGCTTGGTCACGCAACCTGCACAGAAAACACATGGCAACGCTCACCAAACATGTGTCGCTCTCACAGTGCCATTTTGTCTGGGTTTTCACCTGCATGTTTCTGAATGCATGGCAGCCCACACGGAAAGCACACACTTTACTGTGCATTTCTAAAATGCGCCGCAATGCGCGTCGAACTTGCATTACCACTTGGGCTGCATGTTTCTGACTGCCATTCATTCACATCTGCACATTTCCAAAAGCATGGCAACCTGCAATATAAACACATGTTTTGCTATGCATTTCAAAAACACGCAGCAATGTGTGTCATGCTAGTGTTGCCATTTTGGCTATGTTCTCATTTACATGTTGCTGAACATGCATCTACTAGCAAAAAAAGTGCAGTGTCAAGCGCTTCGAAAACACACTGCAACATGCAACACGCTTGCATTACCATTCATTCGCATCTGCGCATTTCAGAATGCATGGCAATCCACAAGAAAACACTTGCCATGCATTTTGAAAACAAACAGCTACGAGTGTCACGCTTGTGTTACCATTCGTTCGCATCTGCGCATTTCTGAATGCACGGCAATCCACAAAAGTATACACGCATTGCCGTGCGGTTAGAAAACACGCTTCGATGCACATCACGCTTGCATTACCAGTCACTCACATCTGAACTCATGGCAACCTGCAACAAAAAATGCATTAGAAAACGTGCTTTGTTGTGCGCTTCAAAAATACACTAACATGCAATCACGCTTGTGTAGCGGGTGCTGCTCCACCTGTCCACCGCCGTTCCAACACAAACACACTGATGGGCTCTCAGGGAGAGAGAACCTGTCAGCTGCGGGGGAATTCCCCCCTCACTGAACTTCACAGCGCACCAAGTGGCACTCACAGGGTACCCATCCGCCCGCTCTGCTCCCTCTCTTTCCTCATTGGCAGGAGGAAAGGAGCCAATCACCAAACAGGATTGCAGGAGCAAGGAACTGTGGGACATGTAGTCCCCAGCACAAGCCCCCCCCTGTAATCCTATGGAGGCAGAACTACACAGTCCAACATGCCCTAAAGAGAAAGGAGAAAAAGACCCCAGGAGGCTGCCTGGGAGTTAGGGAGAGACTACAAGACAGGGGTCGCCGCTTCCTCCCACATATCCACGGCCGGTCAGGGACATTCTGCCTGAGGGGGGATCCTAGTACAGGCTTTGTGAAGCGTTTTGGTTGTGGGGTAGCCAGTCAGGCAGCCCGAAGAGCCTGTCTGAAAGGACATCTCCTTTGGAGCCTTGGTCGCAGGATTGGTGAGCGGGCACTTGCTCAGTCCTCCACAAGAGAGAGCACTGCACGCAGACACCAGTGTAGTTTCTTCAGTTCACCTTCCGGGAGGATTTGTGCCACATTTACACTCTGCTGGGCAGTTACAGTACCCACCCTGCTTACCTGGGTACTGCCAGTACACTACACACCACTTTTTCCAAACAGGACACCAAATGCATCAGCTCAGAGCTAGCTGAAGACAAAAGGCCTTTCTTCTTTTTCGAAAAACTACAACCCATTTCCCCTCAAAGGATTGGTCCTGTTAGTGCTTTGTGGGACCCGCACCTGTACTCAGGACTCAATTGATTTAGGAGTGAGTGTAGATCGTAAAGGACCATATTGTTAACTCAGTGCACCAAACCAGATATTGTGTTTGAATGGTTCTTTGGGACTGTGGTGTTGAGGTACAGTGGGGCAAAAAAGTATTTAGTCAGCCACCAATTGTGCACTTAAAAAGATGCGAGAGGCCTGTAATTCATAGCTATACCTCAACTATGAGAGACAAAATGTGGAAACAAATCCAGACAATCACATTGTCTGATTTTTGAAAGAATTTATTTGGTCACCTACAAACAAGCAAGATTTCTGGCTCTCACAGACCTGTATCTTCTTTTTTAAGAGGCTCCTCTGTCCTCCACTCATTACCTGTATTAATGGCACCTGTTTGAACTTGTTATCAGTATAAAAGACACCTGTCCACAACCTCAAACAGTCACACTCCAAACTCCACTATGGTGAAGACCAAAGAGCTGTTGAAGGACACCAGAAACAAAATTGTAGACCTGCACCAGGCTGGGAAGACTAAATCTGCAATAGGCAAGCAGCTTGGTGTGAAGAAATTAACTGTGGGAGCAATAATTAGAAAGTGGAAGACATACAAGACCACTGATAATCTCCCTCGATCTGGGGAAAGTACTGTAAGTATTTTGTCAATATCAAAAGTTCATCTCAATACTTTTTTATATATAGCCTTTGTTGGCAATAACAGAGGTCAAACGTTTTCTGCAAGTCTTCACAAGGTTGTCACACACTGTTGCTGGTATGTTGGCCCATTGCTCCATGCAGATCTCCTCTAGAGCAGTGATGTTTTGGGGCTATCGCTGGGCAACACGGACTTTCAACTCCCTCCAAAGGTTTTCTATGGGGTTGAGATCTGGAGACTGGCTAGGCCACTCCAGGATCTTGAAATGCTTCTTACAAAGCCACTCCTTCATTGCCCGGGAGGTGTGTTTGGGATCATTGTCATGCTGAAAGACCCAGCCACGTTTCATCTTCAATGCCCTTGCTGATGGGAGGAGGTTTGCACTCAAAATCTCACGATACATGGCCCCATTCATTGTTTCATGTACATGGATCAGTCGTCCCGTTCCCTTCACAGAGAAACAGCCCCAAAGCATGATGTTGCCACCCCCATGCTTCACAGTAGGTATGGTGTTCTTTGGTTGCAACTCAGCATTCTCTCTCCTCCAAACACGACGAGTTGTGTTTCTACTAAACAGTTCTACTTTGGTTTAATCTGACCATATGACATTATCCCAATCCTCTTCTGGATCATCCAAATGCTCTCTAGCAAACCTCAGACATGTACTGGCTTAAGCAGGGGCACACGTCTGGCACTGCAGGATCTGAGTCCCTGGCGGTGTAGTGTGTTACTGATGGTAGCCTTTGTTACGTTGGTCCCAGCTCTCTGCAGGTCATTCACTAGGTCCCCCCGTGTGGTTCTGGGATTTTTGCTCACCGTTCTTGTGATCATTTTGACCCCACGGGGTGAGATCTTGCGTGGAGCCCCAGATCGAGGGAGATTATCAGTGGTCTTGTATGTCTTCCACTTTCTAATTATTGCTCCCACAGTTAATTTCTTCACACCAAGCTGCTTGCCTATTGCAGATTCAGTCTTCCCAGCCTGGTGCAGGTCTACAATTTTGTTTCTGGTGTCCTTCAACAGCTCTTTGGTCTTCACCATAGTGGAGTTTGGAGTGTGACTGTTTGAGGTTGTGGACAGGTGTCTTTTATACTGATAACAAGTTCAAACAGGTGCCATTAATACAGGTAATGAGTGGAGGACAGAGGAGCCTCTTAAAGAAGATACAGGTCTGTGAGAGCCAGAAATCTTGCTTGTTTGTAGGTGACCAAATACTTATTTTCCACCATAATTTGCAAATAAATTCTTTCAAAAATCAGACAATGTGATTGTCTGGATTTGTTTCCACATTTTGTCTCTCATAGTTGAGGTATACCTATGATGACAATTACAGGCCTCTCTTATCTTTTTAAGTGGGAGAACTTGCACAATTGATGGCTGACTAAATACTTTTTTGCCCCACTGTACAGAAGGGAGAGAGCTGACATAAGAAAGGGTCATTCCTCTGCCCTCCTCCTGCCTGGGCTCATAGAACCCAACTTAAGTAGGGCTGGTGACTAGGGATGAGCCGAACACCCCCCAGGTTCGGTTTGCACCAGAACCTGCGAACGGACCGAAAATTTGCATGGACGTTAGAACCCCATTGACGTCTATGGGACTCGAACGTTCAAAATCAAAAGTGCTCATTTTAGAGGCTAATTTGCATGGTATTGTCCTAAAAAGGGTTTGGGGACCGGGTCCTGCCCCAGGGGACATGTATCAATGCAAAAAAAACTTTTAAAAATGGCTGATTTTTCGGGAGCAGTGATTTTAATGATGCTTAAAGTAAAAAAAAAAAGTGAAATATTCCTTTAACCACTTCAATACCAGGCACTTATGCACCTTCCCGCCCAGACCAATTTTCAGCTTTCAGCGCTCTCACACTTTAAATGACAATTACTCAGTCATGCTACACTGTATCCAAACATAATGTTTATCATTTTCTTCTCACAAATAGAGCTTTTATTTGGTGGTATTTAATCACCACTGTTTTTTTCATTTTTTGCGATATAAGCAAGAAAACAGCGAAAATTTTGAAAAAAACGTACTTTTTTTTTAGTTTCTATTGTAAAATTTTGCAAACAAGTCATTTTTCTTCATAAATTTGTGCCAAAATTTATACTGCTACTTATCTTTGGTAAAAATAACCCAAATGAATGTATATTATTTGGTCTTTGTGAAAGTTATAGAGTCTACAAACTATGGTGCCAATCACTGAAAATTGATCACACCTGATGTACTATCTCACCTGAAGGCCTATCTCATTTCTTGAGACACTAACAAGCCAGGAAAGTACAAATACCCCCCAAATGACCCCTTTTTGGAAAGTAGACAGTCCAATGTATTTACTAAGAGGCATGGTGAGTTTTTTGAAGCTGTCATTTTTTCCCCACAATTCTTGGGAAAATTAAGATTTTTTTTTTTTACACAAATTGGTCATATTAACAGGTTATTTCTCTCACACAGCATATGCATAATTGCAACTACACCCCAAAATACATTCTGCTACTCCTCCTGAGTATAGCGATACCACATGTGTGAGACTTTTGCCCAGCCTGGCCACTTACAAAGGGCCAACACTGAAGTAGCACTTTCAGGCGTTCTAAAAGCATAAATTGCACATATCCTTTCTCAACCACCTATTACAGTTTTGAAGGCCCTGGAGCACCAGAACAATTGAATTATCCACAAAATTAACTCATTTTGGAAAGCACACCCCCCAACATATAATCTGTGAGGCATAATGAGTCTTTTGAATGGTTCATTTTTTTCCAGAAGTTTTTGGAAAATGTGGAAAAAAAAATGGAAATGCATTTTTTTTTTACACAAAGTCCATTTATAAGATATTTCTAACACATAGCATGTACATAGCAAAAATGACACCCCAAAATACATTCTGCTACACCTCCTGAGTATGGCGATACCACATGTTTGAGACTTTTACACAACCTGGCCACATACAGAAGCCCAAAATCCAAGTAGCACCTCCAGGCATTCTAGCAGCATTAATTACACATATCATTTTCTGACTACCGATCACATTTTTGAAGGCCCTTCATATCTCTAACACATAGCAGGTACATACCAAATAACAAAAGATTACCTGTGGTTTTAGAAGTGCAGTGGTCCACAGAGGAGAGCATCGGTCCAGGCAGCAGGCAGGAATGAGGTCAGCGACAGCAAAAGCAATCATCCAGGCAGCAGGCAGGAATACTGTCCATAGTTCGTACAGGCAGAGATACTGTCAGCACAGCCAAAGCACAGCTAGAGCACAGGTCCAGGTAGCAGGCAGAGGTGTCCCGGCAGAAATCCTGTCCAAAGTCAGTAGAGGCAGCAGGCAGATATATGGTCAACACAGCCAAAGTATTGGTCCAAACAGCAGGAAGAAACATGGTCCATAATGTCATGGGTCTTTACAGGCAGCAATATGGTCAGCACAGCCAAAGTATTGGTCCAGGCAGCAGGAAGGACCATCAAGCTTGGGGCCAGGGGGACAGGGGTAGAGGCTTTTCCCACCCAAATCGCTTTGAAGCCTCCGGGCAACCAGACCCTGTTCTGGGAGCACAGAAAACGAAAAACTGGTTTTCTCTACTCAGAACGCTATTCTGAAGCCCCTCACATATGTGAGACCCCTGTGTACTAAAGTAGATGGCCAAAAGATCAGTCCAAGTGGCAGGCAAAAACATGGTCGATTAACAGGCCAAGGTCGGTACACGTGGAAGTCAGAAACGTTGTTTAAATCGGCAGGCAGAGGCATCGTCGGTAAACAGGCTGAGGTTGGTGCACGTGGTTGGTAAACGTGGTTTAAATCGGCAAGCAAAGACATCATCGGTAAACAGGCCAGGGTCAGTTAATTAACATGGTAGCAGGCAAATGGGGAAATGGCAGTCTGGTAATAATACAGGGAACTAATATTGGATGGATGTATGATCATTTTTGAAGCAATCTCCGATGCACAGGCCAGGTTGGGAGGGACATTGGGGACAATAATAGCTGGAATCTCTTCTTACTCCTCCTCTGCTGCATACACGGCATTTCAATTGGCGTCTTCTTCCAGATTCTGTGGGGGGCATGCTATAGGGAAAGTGTTGCTCGTGAAGTCGACTCACATTATCCGAGCGAATGCTTCCTGGGGCGGGACCTTGTTGGTAAATGAGGGCAGTGACGATATATTCAATATACTTGAGGTAGGTGACTTGTTGGTTTTGAGTTGCTTTTTGGTATCAGACAAACGAATTAAAAAGGGCCATGTGAAACAGGTGAAAGGCAACTTTCTTAAACCAGTAACAGCACTTTCTGTTTGATAAATAGGGCGGGTGGATCGTTTAAATCCACCCCCCTTCCATATACATATTGTAGTCGTTTACACATTCGGGCTTTACAATGGGGCCGCGTCTTCTTTGGATCCCCACTACAGTGTCATTGTGGATGGTAGAGAGGATGTGGACATCTTTCTTGTCCCTCCACTTCATGGCCAACACCTCCTCGTTCTTCATGAATGCAGATTCTCCCTTTTGTAATTTTTTTGCCAACAGATTTTGTGGGAATCCCTTACGGTTTTTTTTTTTTTTTTTTTTGAAGGTACCACAGGCATGGGTTTTTTTACTATAAAGGTGACGAAAAATTGGCAGGCTGGTATAATAGTTGTCGACATATAAATGGTATCCTTTGTCGAATAGGGGGTATGCCAGCTCCCAGACAATTTTCCCACTGGTTCCAATATATGTGGGGCAATCATGGGGCTTGAGCTGGGAGTCTTTGCCTTCGTAGATCCAGAATGTGAAGACATATCCAGTGGCTCGATCGCATAATTTATTTAACTTCAGCCCATACCTGGCTCTCTTGCTTGGTATATACTGCTTGAAGTGCAGTCGACCAGTGAAATGTATGAGGGACTCGTCCACACAAATTTTTTGGTCTGGGATGAAAACTTCTCTAAATCATTGGGAAAAGGAATTGATTAGGGGGCGTATCTTGTACAATTTGTCATGGTTGGGATGATCTCGGGGAGGGCACTGTGAATTGTCATTGAAGTGGTAAGCCCCATATTAAATGTTAGGCCCAAAAACAATTTAAATTCATCCAGTGTGACACATCGCCACTGGAACATGCGGGCGTAGGAAGGATAGGGGTTGGCAGCAATAAATTGGGATGCATACAAATTAGTTTGATCCACCATATCCTGCAGAAAATCTTGTGGGAAAAATAAAGAAAAATAATCGAATTCAGAAAAATTTGTGTTGGGCTGCACACCTGGCTGTGCCGTGAAAGGGGGGATGATAGCGGATCCTGAGTTGGCAGGCAACCATAAGGGGTTTGTCAGGGCATCAGGAAGGTAGGACTGGGGCTGGGTTCTTCGGGTTGGGCGGGTAATTCCAGTGCTTGTACTGGGCTCCTCTTCCTGGGGTCTGGCGCTGCTGGTGGTGGGCAGATCTCCTGATCTTATTCTTTTGGGAGGGACGGTTTCCTCCTCGGACTCTGATTCACTATCCTCCACTGGCTCGTATTCCGAACCAGATGATGTGAGCTCCCTGCTGCTCTCATCATCCGACATGGCAAGAATCTCATATGCCTCCTCAGGTGTGTAAACACTTTGGGACATTATGGCAATGCTTATTGGCGGGCCTGTGTAATGGAACTGCTGGTGGTAGTGGTACCGATTGAGGTATTAGAGGCGGGCCTGTGTGGTGGTACAGATGGCGGTATGGGTGGTGGTGGTACCAATGGTGGTACGGGTGGTGGTGGTGGTACCGATGGCGGTACGGGTGATGGTGGGGGTACGGGTGGTGGTGGTACCGATGGCGGTACAGGTGGTGATTGCGGTACCGATGGCGGTACAGGTGGTGGTGGCAGTACCGGTGGCGGTACGGGTGTTGGCGGTACAGGTGGTGGTGGTACAGATGGCGGTACAGGTGGTGATTGCGGTACCGGTGGCAGTACGGGTGGTGGTGGTACCGATGGCGGTACAGGTGGTGATGGCGGTACAGGTGGCGGTATGGGTGGTGGTGGTACCGATGGCGGCACTAGTGGCGATACTGGTAGCAGCCTGTGTTGCAGTATAGATGGTGGGCCTGATGGAGGTACTAGTGGCGTTACTGGTGGTGGTACCGCTGGCGGTACTGGTAGCCTGTGTGGCGCTACCAATGGCAGTGGGCCTGTGACAGATGGGCTGGTTGACAGATGGGCTGGTTGACAGATGGGCTGATTGGCTGGGCTGTGTGACAAGTCCTCTTTATTGGGGGGGGGCCGTGTTGTGCACAGTACAGAACAATACAATAATGTCAGACAGACACTGATTTCACTCACTGATCCCTGCTCTCTCCTCTCACGATCGGTGTGTGAGGAGAAAGCAGGGATCAGATAGCAACAGCTACTGATTGTTTACATTTGTGACCGGCTGTGATTGGACACAGCCGGTCACATGGTAAACAGCCAATTTCATTGGCTGTTTACCCTGATCGGGGAAGCGCTGTGTCCAAGGGATACTCGCCTTCCTCGATCCCTGCTCTGGATGCCTTCGGCGGCGCGCGCCGGAGCGCGCCGTCGAGTTTGTTGTGACAGGTGATCGGCTGTGACTTTGACACAGCCGTTCACGGGGTAAACAGCCAATAAAATTGGCTGTTTACCTAGATCGGGGAAGCGATGTGTCCGAGGGACACACGCCGCCCCCGGTCGCCGCGCTGCGCGCCCCCCGCAGGCACGCGCCGGCACGTTATCCTGCGGGACCTCATATGACGCCCAGTCAGGATAACGCAACCACTTCCCGGACGTCAATATGCTATTGACCTTGTGGGAAGTGGTTAAATATCGTACCTGGGGGGTGTCTATAGTATGCCTGTAAAGTGGCGTGTTTTCCGTGCTTAGAACAGTCCCTGCACAAAATGTAATTTTTAAAGGAAAAAAAGTCATTTAAAACTGCTTGCGGCTTTAATGTAATGTCGGGTCCTGGCAATATGGATGAAAATCAGTGAGACAAACAGCATTGGTACCCCCCAGTCCATTACCAGGCCCTTTTAGGTCTTGTATGGATATTAAGGGTAACCCCGCACCCAAATTTAAAAAGGAAATATACTCTGAACAGCAGTATACAGGCGGTGCAAAACAAGACAGGGACTGTAGGTTTGTTGTTAAGTAGAATCTGTTTGTAATTTTGAACTGGTACATTTTTAACATGTTTAGCTCCAGCCAAAAAATCTATTTTAAGCTTTTTGGAAAACCTAGGGAAGGGTTATCACACCTGTGACATTTGTTTTGCTGTCTGTGCTCCTCTTCAGAAGCTGTCACCTCACTTTTTGTCCCAATGACAAATGTTTTTTGAAAATTTGGGTTTTTCTGTGAAACAAGGATTGGTGATAAAGCATCAGTGGAAAGGAGAAAAGTTTTTCCCATATTAACTCTTACAGGAGAGAATTTCCCTTCCTAGGGGTAGATTTCATCTCACTTCCTGTTGTCTCCTTCCGTTTGCAAGTAGGAGTCGTTTGTAAGTTGGATGTTTGAAAGTAGGGGCCTGCCCTATATACTCAGCAGAAATTTGGGCCTTAGGTGTTGTGGCCACAACACTGTAAGCCCTCACAGGTCCCTGCTGTGAAATATTAGATCAAGTGGTGGTGCTGGTGCCACAACACTGTAAGTCCTCGCAGATACTCTTGGTGGGTGCAGAAACAGGCCCTGCTGTGAAATATTAGATCAAGAATTCTAATTGCACGCCCCTGTTAATCAGGGGCTGAAAAATTGGGCCTTAGGCACTGGTGATGGTGCCACAACACTGCAACCCCTCACAGATACTCTAGTTGGAGCGCAGGAACTAGCCCTGCTGAAAAGAATTGCAAGGAAAAAGTCACGTGGCAGTGACGTAACATGTAGGAGGAGCCTGTGACGTCCAGCATCTGCAGTGCGTGAGTTGGCGGTGGTGAAGGTAGAGCTGTGCTGCTGAGCTCTTGTTGGCAGCCTGATCAATATAAAAAGCGATCCCATCCAGAATGAGTCTGTGAGTGAAAAAACCCTATCTTAATTATAGTATCCAATGAATCATTAATCTCTGCGCAATGGATTGTTAATCTTTCTCCCCATATGTCCGGAATCTGAGAGGAGCTGGGATTAACACTGAAGAAAAAGCACAAGGAGTTAAAAGTAACATTTTATTCTTTCTTCACTATTATTTTGACTTTTGTTTTCAACATTGTCACGAGTTAGTTGACACTGTTTTGGTTTAATTATACAACACTTGATGAATTATCTACACTTCACTTGAAGGATTTGTAGAAAAAGGAGGTTTTTTATTTTTTTTATTTTTTTTGTATATATAATTTTTGCACATTTGTATTTATATTTTTGGAGAAATCTCATGGAAGCATGACATATATAATCTGATTTCATTTGTTTTACTTAATTAGATTTCACCTAACATATTTATTGTAAGGAGCTTTTAGCTGTGTTTAAGCACATACACAGCAAGATTTATCACTGTGCGTTTTTTATTAGCACATTTATGTGGGATAAGTTTAATTTCAATTTAATTTATTACTGAATATTCATCGTTATTACTAGAAGTGGAATTTTACCTCTTATTTTACCATTCTTATTTTTACCATCCTTATGGGAATTTAGTGTTACTATTAGAAGCATATTTTAACCCTTCATTTTTTATGGGAATATGAGGATAATACAAACGCAAATGACCATTTTTGCTATTTATTGATTTTATTACACACTTAGTTGCAGCTATATTATTTGGTCATCTCATATTAACCATTTGGTTCTCATAGTAGTAAAATTGCAACCACGTCAGCGCTTGAGCTCTTTTATATACTGTGCAGAGTCGCACTACACTAACGTGTAAATAATGTAGCTGCCTGCGGTAGTGATAGGATCAGGAAAACACCACCAACCTTCTACAGGTAGCTTTAGCTGAACACTGTGCAGAGGTCGCACTACACTAACTTGTAGCTTTAGCTGAACACTGTGCAGAAGTCAGACTACACTAACTTGTAGCTTTAGCTGAACACTGTGCAGAGGTCGCACTACACTAACTTGTAGCTTTAGCTGAACACTGTGCAGAGGACGCACTACACTTGTAGCTTTAGCTGAACACTGTGAGGAGGACGCACTACACTAACTTGTAGCTTTAGCTGAACACTGTGCAGAGGACGCACTACACTAACTGTAAATAGTGTAGCTGCCTGACTGTGGTACTAATAGGATCAGAAGAACACCAGCAACATTTGCACATTTGTATTTATATTTTTGGAGAAATCTCATGGAAGCATGACATATATAATCTGATTTCATTTGTTTTACTTAATTAGATTTCACCTAACATATTTATTGTAAGGAGCTTTTAGCTGTGTTTAAGCACATACACAGCAAGATTTATCACTGTGCGTTTTTTATTAGCACATTTATGTTCGATAAGTTTAGTTGAATTTAATTTATTACTGAATATTCATCGTTATTACTAGAAGTGGAATTTTACCTCTTATTTTACCATTCTTATTTTTACCATCCTTATGGGAATTTAGTGTTACTATTAGAAGCATATTTTAACCCTTACAATACAAGACGCACTACACTAACTGTAAATAGTGTAGCTGCCTGAATGTGGTACTAATAGGATCAGAACACCAGCAATTTTCTTCAGGTAGCTGTACTGTAACAACACCTGCCTGCCTGTCAGTAGGAAGATAATAACAGGAACAGATCTAGCTAAACTGAATACAGTGTGTGTGTGTGTGTGTGTGTGTGTGTGTATATATATATATATATATATACACACAACACCTGGGATGCATATATATACACAATACACTGTAATGCCCCGTACACACGGTCGGACTTTGTTCGGACATTCCGACAACAAAATCCTCTGATTTTTTCCGACGGATGTTGGCTCAAACTTGTTTTGCCTACAGACGGTCGCACAAAGTTGTCGGAATTTCCGATCGCCAAGAACGCGGTGACGTCAAGCACGTACGACAAGCCTAGAAAAGGCCAGTTCAGAACCAAGCGAGGCACCCTTTGGGCTCCTTTTGCTAATCTCGTGTTAGTAAAAGTTTGGTGAGAGACGATTCGCGCTTTTTCAGACTCGTGGCTTTCAGATCGTTTTCTGCCGTTCAGTTTGTGCTTGTGGGTTTGTATTTGCTCTTCAGTGCGTGCAGTCAGTTCGTATCGTAGTTTTCTGTGCGATCTTGTCCGCTCGTTGCTGTTTTTCAGGTCGCTCTTCACAGGCCTTGCTGTTCTTCAGTGCGTTCTGTTACTTCGTTCTGAGCAGCCGACCGTTTTCTAGCCATGTTTCGTATGCGTACTCCTCGTACAGTTTGTGCTGTGCGGGGGCTTGGTGTTGGGGTCCTGACCTTGACACAAGTCCAGTCCATGAACAGGGCGAGGAGGAGTTCATGGACCAAGAATTGGTTGCTTCAGCGTGACCAGTTCTGTCATATGCCTTTGCTCCGTGAGATCCGTGAGAATAATCCTGGTGATTTCAGGAATTTTCTCAGCATGACGGACCCCGTATTTCACCGTTTGTTGGCTTCGCTGACCCCTTATATCAGCAGGCAGGATACCTGCATGAGGCAAGCCATCACTCCGGAGCAGAGGTTGGTCGCTACCTTGCGGTATTTGGCCACAGGGAGAAGCCTGCAGGACCTCAAGTTCTCGACAGGCATCTCCCCCCAGGCTCTTCTTTGTGGACATTTACTGCTTGTGTTTGTTTGAGCTGACCCTGACAGAAATGTGTGGAGTCCAGAAAATGGCGTGATTGTGTAACCTTATACAAAGCACTGTTGGCTGTTATTTACTAAATGCAAAGACACTTTTCACTACAAGTGCACTTGCAACTGCACTGAAACTGCACTTGTAGTGCAAAGTGGATTTGCCCTTAGGAAATTACCCCCATTTTCTCATAAAACAACAATTACATCACCCCAAAAGTGTTGTAGCGTTGAGACAATAATCCACACATTCTTGATGAACAATCTTTTTAATACCAGCACAATCACATGTGCATTTACCAAAGGTTTTTCTGACAAACCGACATGTTTGTTGTATAACATATTTTGTGGTGTCATTATCCAAAATCAAAATGTGAATTTTATAGAAAACAGGCCTGTGTAAAACCCACAAGAAAGACACAAATCTTGATCTTACAAAGTTCACATTTGGTAGAACTTGAAGGCAATATCAGACATGAGTATTTAGGAACTGTGTTTGATATTGCGTTCAGATGGGGGGAAATCACCCCTGGAAAAGCCAAATTTGGAAGATGCACACAAATTTCACAATGTCAACATGTGCTATCTGCCATCAGGGGGGATCAAGGGATGTGTTTTGGGGGAGAAAGCCCTTCCTCACCGCTACTTTATTATTGAGGAAGCAGTTGCACCCCCAAAACGCGTCCATTGATCTCCCGTGATGGCAGATAGCACATGTTGACACACTGTGTGCATCCTCCAAATTTGGCTTTGGGAAAAATCACAAAAACATTTCGCACATTGTAGCAGACAAAAGAAGAAAGTGATTTGGAGGGGCTTTAAACTCGCCCCAAAACATCAATGATGTTTTTATATTTTGGAATAACATCATTGATGTTTTGCTTGATGTTTTCCAATTGTAAATTACACCCCATGATCTCCCCGATCAGGATCTGGGCACTTTTGGATGTGAAAGGATCTTCATCCACAACCTCACGATCACCTAAAAAGAAAGGAAACCCAAAATAAATTGGGTCTAAAAAAATGCCGCCATCCATCTCTTATCTGAGCCTGTGGTTGCAGACACTCACCTGTTGTGGTGACTAGTTCCACCACGTCTTCTTCCTCCTGCTCATCTTGTGTTGGGGGGATTTTCCCTTCTTCCAGAGGGGGGGGGGGGCTCTGGTCTCCTGGGATGAGGGGTGTCCTCCGAGTCTTTTCTCCCCTATGTCAAACAAAAATGGTATAATTAGCACACAGATATTTGATGGCAGAACTATAAAGATGAAACATTGCTTGGAAGTGAGGTACAATTGTCTATTTTAGCAGAGTTCCAAGATGTAGCTTTTTTAGTGTCCTTTGTCAAGCTGCAATACTTAACCTGTTTGGTTCAAGCTTCACAGATGGAGACCCCCCTATAGTATACACTGGAGCAGCTGTGTGGCCCCCCTAATAAAAAGGGTGTTCTTGTGTCCCACACTAGTGCTCCAGTGTCCAGATGTGAAAACAGCTGCTCAGTGTCCTCTCCTTACACACAATCTAGTTTGCATTTCATTCTAGTAACAACGCCATCTACACAACCCAATTCTTTGAAGACAAGTATAGGGCCTCAAAATGGTGGCCAAATGCATATGAGCTAAACAATGGTATTTTATAGTCCGAAAAAAAAATGTGTGATCCGAACGAATAATGTGCCCATGAACATGAAAGTTGCCATTTTAAACTGTACAACAGTTCCTAAAAGCACATGGAGCAGCACGAACGTAATAAACACAAGAACAATAGGAACACAGCACAACTACTTACTTTTTTGCAGCACTCTCCGGATCTTTCTGTACTGCTCATGTTCTCGTAATTTCAGGTCCGACCACCGCTTCCTGAGCTGATCTTTCGATCGTCGTACCCCGAATTTCCAGTGCAGACTCCTGACCACTTTCGCCATGATCTTGGCCTTTCGGACATTGTGGTTGGGGTAAGGCCCATACTTTCCATCATAGTCGGCCCTCTTCAGGATGTCCACCATTTCCAACATCTCCCCAAAGGACATATTTCAGTCCTTAAATCTCCTTCTGGATCGGGACGTTTCAGGCTCCGGCCTTTCCTCCTCCTCCTCGTTGCTGTAATTAGCACTATCCTGCTGTCTCTCCGCCATGTGCTCTTCCTCCACTGCGCCGAACAAAAAGGAGCGGGGAATAGAATAGAAAGAACGTCAGGGGCGGGCGGAGTTATACGCATGCGCAGTGTGTATAAATCGTAACGCGCGCGTCTTACGTACGATCTGTGAGCGGAGGAAGGAGCATCGGAGACGCCGATCGTGCTAACGAAGGTAGGATCTAAACTTGGGCCTATACTGCTTTGAAATTGAAACCTATATTGTAACAAGATTAGGGGAGTTTGGCCTGACATTAGGGTTTGTCTTGTCTTGTGTCTTGCAGAGAAAATGGATGGGTTCAACGACCACAATTTCCTGCCCCTGTTTATTGACAAGTACAGGGAGCTGCCCTGTCTGTGGCAGGTGAGACACCCCCATTATAACCATAAACAGAAGAGGCAGGCAGCGCTGGAGAAACTGCTGGAGTTGGTGAAGCCGGTGGTCCCCACAGCAACCATCCCTTATTTAAAAGCTAAAATTGGTGGCCTGAGGAGCACTTATCTCAGGGAGCGCAAGAAGGTCACAGATTCCCAGAGGTCCGGAGCTGCAGCAGATGACATTTATGTCCCCAGGCTGTGGTACTATGAGAGACAGCGATTTCTGTCAGACCACACTGAAGTCAGGGAATCCCTCTCCACTCTTCCTTCCACTCTTCCTTCCATACCAGCTGAGGCTTCTGATGTCCAACCTGGGCCTTCCAGCCAGGAAGAAGTGGAGGAGCCCAGCTGGAGTCAGGTATAGCATTCTTCTACTGATTTCTGGTCAATAAAGAAATTATGTTTACTAGATGTTATTATTGATCACTAATTGCTGATTAAAAAAAGTGTTTTACATTTTAATAGACAGTAGTGGGCACCCAAAATTGGGACAAGAATGCAAAATGCTGGGCTCAGAAGGATAGTCTGTTATATTTGTTAACATTGAATTTGCAGCAGTCAGGAGGTGAAAATTGTGTGTGATTGATGAAAACAGTACTAAAACTATGTCCCTTTTTCATACACAGGAAGACCTCAGCCAGGAGGAGGCTGTGGAATGTGGCAGTCAGGAGGAGGCGGGGATTAGTGGCAACCAGGAGGAGGCGGGGCTAAGTGTCAGCCAAGAGAAGCCAGGGACAAGTCGCAGCCTGACTGAGTCTCAGGTCCCTCCCGTCCGCCTGCCATATAAAAGGGCCAGGAAGGCTACTCCCAGTCCTGTGCAGGATTCAGTGTACAGGCTGATCCAGGAGGCTTCGGCGTCCCTCAGATCCTTCCCCAGTCCTGCAGAGGCCTTTGCCTGCATGCCTGCCACCAAATTGCTGGGCATGCAGGAGGGCCAATGCAAGATCTCTGAGGACCTAATTTATAAAGTCCTTCGTAAGGGGGAGAGTGGGGAACTGACACCCAAGACGGATGTCATGGAGAGGGACGATCCTCCTCCTCCTCCTCCTCCTGCTGCCACAACTCCACCACCACAGCCAAAGCCTGGAAGGAAGCGTGGAAGGAAGACCAGAGAATGATGGCCCTGGGTTCAGTCTGGTCTGACAGAAGCTGCAGTCTCTCGTATGACCACAGCCTGGGGACACAGATGTCATCTGCTGCTTTCCGGATCTCTGGGACTTCTGGACCAGACTGCCCTCCCTTAGATATGGACTCCTCAGGCCACCAATTTTGCTTTTAAATAATTGATGTCTGCCCTGGGAGTCCAAGGCTTCGCCCACTTCTGCAGTTTCTCCAGCGTTGCCTCCCTCTTTGTTTTTTTATAGTTGTGACCCCTTAATAAAATATTTTTAGGTAAATTCTACTCTCCTGTGTGTGTTTTCATCCAAAAAGGACAGTTTGTTGGTGAGTATTCAGGTACATTTCTAAAGTACAATGTGAAATTAACAAGGGACAACAACACCAAACAATCTCCTCCTACAGATTAAATAGAACAACATATCAATGGTGTTGTGGGAACTTGTCACAAAAAACACACAAACATTTTCGGGAATACAAATCAAAATCACCAAAAAAAATAAAAAGAGAAACACAAAAAAAGATTCTACATTAAAGTAAAAAAAAAAAAATTAAAAAATATGTTGTCAGATGTGAGAAATCAAAATATATTGAGGGAATCCCGATAAATAGTAACGAAAAAAGTTTGTGAGAAGTGTGTGTGAATATGAGCATCAAAACGACTTAATTCTTGTCACATTATAAAGAAGAAGAGAGTGCGCTGTATTAAACCATTTTTTACATTGCAGCGTGACGAAAGTGCTTTATCCATTACGAACGCTAAGTTTACCAGAACGAGCTGTCCCGTGTCGGAATTTCTTCTGAGCATGCGTGGCACTTTGTGCGTCGGAACAGGCCACACACGGTCGGAATTGACGCGATCGGATTTTGTTGTCGGAAAATTTTATCTCCTGCTGTCCAACTTTGTGTGTCGGAAAATCCGATGGAAAATGTCCGATGGCGCCCACACACGGTCGGAATTTCCGACAACACGCTCCGATCGGACATTTTCCATCGGAAAATCCGACCGTGTGTACGGGGCATAAGTGTGCAGCTAACTGACTGACTTCCTGCCTAATCTATCTAACTTACATCAAATGACACGGTCTGTCTCTCTCTCTATCTATGAACGCCTGAACACACTACACAGGGCCGCCGTGCAGGCGGCCTTATATAGTGTGGGGCGTGTACTAATCCCCCTGAGCCATAATTGGCCAAAGCCACCCTGGATTTGGCCAATTACAGCTCTCTCTACAGATGGCGCTGTGATTGGCCAAGCATGCGGGTCATAGTGCATGCTTGGCCAATCATCAGCCAGCAATGCACTGCGATGCCGCAGTGAATTATGGGCCGTGACGCGCCACACGAATTTGGCGCGAATGGAGCATATCGTTCGCAATTCGACGAACGATCGAACAGCCGATGTTCGAGTCGAACATGGGTTTGACTTGAAGACGAAGCTCATCCCTACTGGTGCCTATTTTATTGAAGTGTTATGCCCCGTACACACGGTCGGACATTGATCGGACATTCCGACAACAAAATCCTAGGATTTTTTCCGACGGATGTTGGCTCAAACTTGTCTTGCATACACCCAGTCACACAAAGTTGTCGGAAAATCCGATCGCTCTGAACGCGGTGACGTAAAACACGTACGTTGGGACTATAAACGGGGCAGAAGCCAATAGCTTTCATCTCTTTATTTATTCTGAGCATGCGTGGCACTGTGCGTCGGATTTGTATACACACGATCGGAAATTCCGACAACGGATTTTGTTGTCGGAAAATTTTATAGCCTGCTCTCAAACTGTGTGTCGGAAAATCCGATGGAAAATGTGTGATGGTGCCCACACACGGTCGGAATTTCCGACAACAAGGTCCTATCGCACATTTTCTGTCGGAAAATCCGACCGTGTGTACGGGGCATTATTGTTCATACCGGGATTGAGAGGCAGAGTACAGAACCAAACATACTCAAGCGGCTCCTTCGGGGGTAGCTCTACACTTGCATTACCATTGATTTGCATCTGCACATTTCCGAACGCACGGTAATCCAGAAGAAAACATATGCTTTGGCATGCGTTTTGAAAACACACAGCGACACATGTCACACTTGCGTTACCATTTATTCACATCTGCACGTTTTCGAATGCACGGCACCCCACATATACACTCACGCTTTGCCGTGTGTTTTGAAAATGCACGACGTGCTTGCATTACCATATGTTTGCATTTGCTCATTTCCAAATGCATGGCAATCCGCACAAAAAACATGCGCTTTGCTATTTGTCTCAAAAACTTGGGCCAACGTGCATTGTTACCATTCATTTGCATCTGCATGTTTCTGAGTGCGCTGCAACCTTCACAAAAAAATGTGCTTTGCCATGTGCTTCAAAAACACAAATGTGTTTGAATGTATCGTTTGTTCGCTTCTGCGCGTTTATGAACGCACAGCAACCCACAAGAAAACGCAAGGCAACATGCGGTGCACTTGTGTTACCATTCCTTTGCATCTGCGCATTTCCAAACATGCGGCAACCCACACAAAAAACATGCAATTTGTCATTAGTTTAGCAAACACGTGGCAACACACATCGCACTTGTGTTTATTCATTTGCAACTGCATGTTTCTAAATGCATGACAACCCAGAAGAAAACACACATCTTGCTGTGCTTTTCAAAAATGTGCGGAAATGCGGCATTTACTTCTGCGCACTTGCCAATGAGCAGCAACGTGCACAGAAAATGTGTGCTTTATTGTGCATTTCAAAAATATGCAACAATGTGTGTCCTGCTTGGATCACCATTCATTTGCTTCTGTGCATTTCCAAATGCAGGGCAACCTGCAAGAAAAAGCATGCATTTTCTGTGTGGGTTGCCGCACATTTGGAAACATGCAGATGTAAATGCAGCCTAATTGTTAATGACACCTTGATCACAGCAGCTCTGTGAGAAAATGCGCTACAAATGCGTCAAAACACGCACTGAAAAACCATGTGACACTCTATGAATGAAAATGGTCCAGTGCTACTTTGGAGCATTTGTCACAGGTAAGGCAGCCCATTTAAGTGCACATTTACACTTAAAAAATGCACAAAAAAAACGCGAGCTGGAGCATGTCTTAGACATCAAGAATGACCAGGGAGGAGAGGTGAGAGTTAACAAAAAAAAACACTGATCCATGAAAGTCACACAGTAATGACAGTCGTGCTGGAAGTCACGTGACTTTCATGTGGTGTTAGTGTGAACCAGGGTTATCTATTTAGTTCTGCCCATCATCAGCAATGGGCGGGACTGAATGCTAATTAGAATGTATTCAATCCCACCCACCATCGGAGCTGTGAAGGAAGTTACATAATTTGCAGAGTCTGAATGGTTACAGAGGGGTGTGTTATAGACTGTAGCCGCTGCAGGAAGTGGCTGTGGAAGGGACAGAGTCTATCAGCAGGATATACAGAATGTCACATGATGCAAAGCCCCAACTAAACCCAGAATATCAGGGGATCTGCAGAGAACAGAGCAATGTGATACAGAAGTATGATCTATTCTGGGATTTTTCCATTCAGTTATAGTGAAAAGAAAGTTGGAGTTCAGCTTTACCACTTGCCTACAGGGCACTTTCACTCCCAACCTGCCTAGGCCATATTTCAGCTTTCAGCGCTGTCGCACTTTGAATGACAATTGCGCGGTCATCGCGCAACACAGTACCCATGTGAACATTTTTATCATTTTATCATTTTTTCACACAATAGAGCTTTCTTTTAGTGATATTTAATCACCACTGTGTTTTTTTATTTTTTTGCTAAACAAACAAAAAAAAAAACTTTTGAAAAAAAAAATGTTTATAGTTTGTTATAAAGTTTTGCAAACAGGCAACTTTTCTCTTTCACTGATGTGTGCTGATGAAGCTGGAAGTGGCGATGATGGGCACTGATGAGGCTGCACTGGTAGGCAGCACTGATTGGAAGCACTGATGGGCACTGATTGGCAGCACATGTGGGCCCTGTTGGGACTGCACTGATAATCAGGACACTTATAATGATTGCCCTGATTATTGGTGTAGATGTCCCTTTAACCACCTCAATACTGGGCACTTACACCCCCTTCCTGTCCAGGCCATTTTTCAGCTTTCGGCGCTGTCACACTTTGAATGACAATTGCGCGGTCATGCTACACTGTAAGTATGTGAAATTTTTATCATTTTCTTTACACAAATAGAGCTTTCTTTTGGTGGTATTTGATCACTGCTGGGTTTTACATTTTGTAAATAAGTAATTTTTCTCCTTCACAGATGTGTGCTAATGAGGCTACACTATTGGGCACTCATAAGGCGGCACTTATGGGCACTGATTAGGAGGCACTAATATGCCGCACTTATGGGCACTGATAGGTGGCACTGATGAGCATTGATAGGTGGCACTGATTGGTGGCACTGGTGGACACTGATAGCCAGCACGGATAGGCGGCACTGATGGGCACTGGGCATTGATGGGTGACACTGATGGGCAGAAGTGATGGGCAGCACTGATAGGCGGCACTGATAGCCAGCACTGACTGGCATCACTAATGGGCACTGATTGCTGGCACTGGTGGGCACTGATTGCTGGCACTGGTGGGCACTGATTGCTGGCACTTCTGACGCTATATTGTAATCAGGGCACTGATAATCAGCGTCCTGATTACATGTGTAGATGTCCCCCTGTGAGGAGATGCTGCTAATCGGCTCTCCTCGCCACACACTCTGTCAGTTTAAGGTGAGGAGCTCCGATTACCTGCATCTCTGTGTTTAACAATGTGATCAGCTGTGTCCAATCACAGCCGATCACATGTACAGAGCCGCAGCTCTTTACAGAGATTGGGGTCACGCCGGGTTCTAGCAACACGGCGGGCCGCGCTGTGAGCCCCCGCGGGTGCGTGAGAGCAGCCGTTCTGGGAGGACGTCATATGACCTTGTCCCTCATTTGACGGTGGACGGGCAGCAAGTGGTTAACACAAGCCGGTTATTGGCTCTTCTCTCCTCAGGCTGTCAGCATGAGTAAAGGAAAGCCGATAACCAGCTTGTGTTTACATTGTGATCAGCTGTCATTGGACACAGCTGATCATGTGGTAAAGGGCTGCTGTGATCAGCTGAGCTCCAAAGCACAATCGCGGGATATGAAAAGAGTAATTTGGCTATAGCATAGCGGGAAGTGGTATAAAAACATCCTGTATGTATGAGGCCTCAAGATTACCACATAGTACAGTCTGATTGTACAACCATCTTTATATACTATCAATGTATTGCACAAGCCAGCCTGGTCGGATATAAATTGTTTGGGAAGTTTAGGTAGGTTCCTATATTATATAGTTTCGGTAAATTTAAAGTTTTACAAAGATTGTACAGTCAGATTGTAAAATGTATGGTGACCCTAAAAGCATTAAAAAGTAAACATTGAATTTAGTTTGACATCTATTGTATATAAATACTGTAGATTAGATTATAAGAGTTCATAAATGGTTGAATCTGATCTTACAGTAATGAGAGCCTCATACAATTTTTTTTCAACTGAAAATCAGCTGCACATTCTCATTGCTTCACATTTATGTGTCAGAAATCTCTCCATTACTTCCTATGAGTACAGAGCTCTTATCAGCCAAGATGAATAGAATTTCGGATAAAAATCATCCCGTCCAATCACTAGCAATGCTGATTCCGGCCTCACACTGTCTGCAGATGCCATTCATGTGCCATACACAAGGAGATTATAGCACAATATGAGTCATGTCAGTGGTATTCTGTGCCAGTGGCGGCTGGTGCTCAAAATTTTTGCTGGGGGGAGCAAACAAACTGAGAAATACTGAAACCCCCCATCAATTGCAGCCAAATTGTGGCCATCAATTGTAGCCTCAACGTGCCCATCAAATGCAGCCACTGTGCCCATCAAATGCAGCCACTGTGCCCATCAAATGCAGCCACTGTGCCCATCAAATGCAGCCACTGTGCCCATCAAATGCAGCCACTGTGCCCATCAAATGCAGCCACTGTGCCCATCATATGCAGCCACTGTGCCCATCATATGCAGCCACTGTGCCCATCATATGCAGCCACTTGTGCCCATCATATGCTGCCACTTGTGCCCATCATATGCAGCCACTGTGCCCATCATATGCAGCCACTGTGCCCATCAAATGCAGCCACTGTGCTCATCAAATGCAGCCACTGTGTCCATCATATGCAGCCATTTGTGCTCGTCAAATGCAGCCATTTGTGCCCATCATATGCAGCCACTTGTGCCCATCATATGCAGCCACTTGTGCCCATCATATGCAGCCACTTGTGCCCATCAAATGCAGCCACTGTGCCCATCAAATGCAGCCACTGTGCCCATCAAATGCAGCCACTGTGCCCATCATATGCAGCCACTTGTGCCCATCATATGCTGCCACTTGTGCCTATCAAATGCAGCCATTTGTGCCCATCATATGCAGCCATTTGTGCTCGTCAAATGCAGCCATTTGTGCCCATCATATGCAGCCACTTGTGCCCATCATATGCAGCCACTTGTGCCCATCATATGCAGCCACTTGTGCCAGTCATATGCAGCCACTTGTGCCAGTCATATGCAGCCACTTGTGTCCGTCAAATGCAGCCACTTGTGCCCGTCAAATGCAGCCACTTGTGCCCATCATATTTAGCCACTTGTGACCATAGTTTGCAGCCACTGTGCCCATAAAATGCAGCCACTTGTGCACATCAAATGCAGCCACTTGTGCCCATCAGATGCAGCCACTTGTGCCCATCAAATGCAGCCACTTGTGCCCATCATATGCAGCCACTTGTGCCCGTCAAATGCAGCCACTTGTGCCCGTCAAATGCAGCCACTTGTGCCCGTCAAATGCAGCCACTTGTGCCCGTCAAATGCAGCCACTTGTGCCCGTCAAATACAGCCACATGTGCCCAGTATATGCAGCCACTTGTGCCCATCATATGCAGCCACTGTGCCCACGAGCCCTCTCGCGGCTCTGACAGCCCCCCCCCTCTCGTGGCTCTGGTGGCCCCCCGCTCGCGGCTCTCTGACAGCACCCCCCCTGCAGGTGGTCCGGCACTTACCGCAAGTCCTGAGTCCACCAGAGCAGCCGTGGCGGCGGGGATGTCTGTCCTCGTGTCTCCTCTGTGCCCCACCTCTTCCTAAGCGCCAGGCATCCAATAGGATGCCCTGGCGCTTTGGCCAATCGGGAAACAGGTCTGACGACCTGCCTCCCTGATTGGCGGGGAGGAGTGTTGGTGTGAAAATAGCAAAAATTAATTCACTATCGTCACACAATTGGGTGGGATCAGGGCACACTCTGCTCCCCGAGCCCACCCTATTTTGAAGCCTACTAGAGCCTCTGGCTCTAATCAGGTGCTTCAAGAAGTACCATCCCCTCCCGCCCCGCCATAAAAATCTATGCGTCCGGCATCCTGAAAGGGGTCAGGTGCAAGGATGGGGGGGCAGTGCGCGTGCACCCACAATGCACGGGCTGCTCCTGTTCTGTGATCATCCTGTGTATAGAGATATCACCGTCTCTACATATGGGAGGGCAATATTGGGGGGTCTACTTCATTATACATTTTTCTTATAAAATTCTATTTCCTGGCGTTTTATAAAGTGATCTAATATAAATTATTCCAATAAAGAGAAATTAGTTCTATTCACGTAGAGCATGGGTGCTCAACCTACAAGTCTCATCATGCCTCTGCCTTTGGGAGTCATGCTTGTAACTGTCAGGGGCTTGCAATGCCTCAAGGAACTTGTCGTTTTGCAACAGCTGGAGGATCACAGGTTGAGCACCCATGATGTATTATAGAGAATAGTCACATTCATTCCTGGGGAGAAATTCATTTTCTTCTGGTAACATTCTTCTCTTCTTCTACAGTTTGGATAGCAATCACCTGAAAGCGAGTTCCTGCCCCCACATGGCATCTGGAATAAGAAATAACCAGACACTGAGGAAACTGGACTTGTCTAATAACAATCTGGAGGGTCCTCATTTCAGGGATCTAATGGAAGCTCTGACTACAAGCCGGATAGAGGAATTAGAGTGAGTATAACCGGACTGACTGAAACAATAATATTCTGGGACAGTTTAAAAATCTGATATTGTAAACAAAATTGATCACATTTTCTGACTCCCCATGTAGCCAATTCCAGACTAAAAGATGGCCATAGATTGATCAATATTCGGCTGGTTCACCGGGGGCCAGCCGAATTTTGATTAGTGTGTCAGGAAAGGTTCCACTCACTGATGATACTGTCTGACATTTGGCGTGCAGTACTGTGGTCCACCAGCAGGTGTCTCCTGGCAGTCTGGAACTGCCTGGGGAGCCTTCCCCTGTTGGTATTATGTGATCCTTGGGCTGCAGTACTGGCGTCCACCAGCGGGTGGTTCCTGGCAGTGTGGGGCTAACATCATCCCCTGCAATTAGGCATCACCTGAGTGACTGCAATGGTGTGTATAAGTACCCGGCAGACACACTAATGCCTGGCCTTGGTATCTTTCCTTGCACCCTGACCCTGAACCTGTGAAGCTCTGCATCTGTACCTGTACTCATACCCGTACCTGATCCTGTTCCTGTCTGTTATCTGAACCCTGGACCCTGAGACTTGTACCTGACCCATCCCTGCTGTGAAACATCCATCCTCTCTTTGTCCTGTTTGTCTTCCTTTTCCCCAGCTGCTGCCCTCCCGTTGTCGACCCTGGCCTGGCCCTGTTTATGATTTTGGTATTCCCCTTTACTTGTATATATTTGCCTGTTATTATTTGTGGGTTTCTGTTGGTGGTTGGTTGCACATTGTAGTATATTAGAGGTGGTTGTATTTATTCACTTATCTTAATAAATTATATATTTTCACCTTACCTGCGTTTGTTCCTCTGTTGCTGTCCACACAGCTCTGGTCACACCTGATACTTGACAGTATACCAAGGCCATTCCTGACCAGAAGTGGCTGCACAGAGGAACAATCTCGGTTCTGTTTACTTTGGTGAAATGAATTTGGATGTTATTAGTTACTATGCTCTACTGGCGTCTGAGAGTGGTGAATATCTCCGCCAGACACTTAAGGAGTGGACGAGTGACCAGTTGTTTGAAATCATGCGTTTAGCTCACTCTCTGGTGGATCAGGGTTGTTTGCTGTTTGGAGATCTGCAGCCTTTAATTCAAATATATACAGAGCTGGCCCTGCCCAGTATTCCCAAAGGCCGCAATGACTTTTTTCTCCACCTTTTAATGTTAATCAGGTTGTATCCCTGGTATGGCTTTTGGAGGATGATTCCACATACTTTTTTGAACACTATTCAGCCTGCTCACAACAAATGATAACAGAGTGCGTTGAGTCTGTTCAGTCCCTGGTCAGGCAGGCAGAATGTAAACTACAGTTTGTGCAACCATTACTCTTAGCATGGTCTGATATGCTGCAATCAGCCCCAGCCAACCCACAACTAACCACCTCTGCCATCAGACACCTGCCAGCCCCCCCAACCCCAGTCGCAGCTCAGTACACCCTGCTTCCCACCAAATATCAATACCCAGTTTCTACTCCCTGCACCTATCCTGCCTTTAACCCACCTGTCTCTTGGCTGCCTTTAATCCCTCAAGACATTCCCCCAGCTACTGTTACCTCTTCCCTGCCATATTCCAACCCTCCTCTCCAGTCTCCTTCATCCCCTACCTACAGTCCTGCAGTTACCTATAGGACTCCAGTAGCTAAACCTAAAAAGAGACGGAAGTTCTTTCCTACCCATTTGATCCTGCCAGTAACCCAATCTGCCTCCGCACCAGCTAACCCAATCCAGCCTGACATCTCAGTGCTTGTTACCCAGTCTGATGTCCCAGTGCTTGCTACTCAGTCTGACGCTCCAGTGCCTACTACCCAGTCCGATGTTTCAGTACCTGCTGACCGTTCTGACGACCTTGTGTCCATATTCCAGCCTGAAGTTGTGCTGCCAGTGTTCCAGTCTGATGTCCCTGCTTTCCAGTCCTATATGCCTGCTTCCCAGTCTGATGTCCCTGCTTCCCAGTCTGATGTCCCTGCTTCCCAGTCTGATGTCCCTGCTTCCCAGTCTGATGTCCCTGCTTCCCAGTCTGATGTCCCTGCTTCCCAGTCTGATGTCCCTGCTTCCCAGTCTGATGTCCCTGCTTCCCAGTCTCATGTCCCTGCTTCCCAGTCTCATGTGCCTGCCTTCCAGTATGTCCTGGCGCCTGCCTTCCAGCCTGACGAGCCTCTGTCTGCTGCCCAGCCTGACGAGCCTCTGTCTGCTGCCCAGCCTGACGAGCCTCTGTCTGCTGCCCAGCCTGACGAGCCTCTGTCTGCTGCCCAGCCTGACGAGCCTCTGTCTGCTGCCCAGCCTGACGAGCCTCTGTCTGCTGCCCAGCCTGACGAGCCTCTGTCTGCTGCCCAGCCTGACGAGCCTCTGTCTGCTGCCCAGCCTGACGAGCCTCTGTCTGCTGCCCAGCCTGACGAGCCTCTGTCTGCTGCCCAGCCTGACGAGCCTCTGTCTGCTGCCCAGCCTGACGAGCCTCTGTCTGCTGCCCAGCCTGACGAGCCTCTGTCTGCTGCCCAGCCTGACGAGCCTCTGTCTGCTGCCCAGCCTGACGAGCCTCTGTCTGCTGCCCAGCCTGACGAGCCTCTGTCTGCTGCCCAGCCTGACGAGCCTCTGTCTGCTGCCCAGCCTGACGAGCCTCTGTCTGCTGCCCAGCCTGACGAGCCTCTGTCTGCTGCCCAGCCTGACGAGCCTCTGTCTGCTGCCCAGCCTGACGAGCCTCTGTCTGCTGCCCAGCCTGACGAGCCTCTGTCTGCTGCCCAGCCTGACGAGCCTCTGTCTGCTGCCCAGCCTGACGAGCCTCTGTCTGCTGCCCAGCCTGACGAGCCTCTGTCTGCTGCCCAGCCTGACGAGCCTCTGTCTGCTGCCCAGCCTGACGAGCCTCTGTCTGCTGCCCAGCCTGACGAGCCTCTGTCTGCTGCCCAGCCTGACGAGCCTCTGTCTGCTGCCCAGCCTGACGAGCCTCTGTCTGCTGCCCAGCCTGACGAGCCTCTGTCTGCTGCCCAGCCTGACGAGCCTCTGTCTGCTGCCCAGCCTGACGAGCCTCTGTCTGCTGCCCAGCCTGACGAGCCTCTGTCTGCTGCCCAGCCTGACGAGCCTCTGTCTGCTGCCCAGCCTGACGAGCCTCTGTCTGCTGCCCAGCCTGACGAGCCTCTGTCTGCTGCCCAGCCTGACGAGCCTCTGTCTGCTGCCCAGCCTGACGAGCCTCTGTCTGCTGCCCAGCCTGACGAGCCTCTGTCTGCTGCCCAGCCTGACGAGCCACTGTCTGCTGCCCAGCCTGACGTGCCACTGTCTACTACCCTTCTTGATGTACGCGTGCCTGCTGCCCAGCTCGATGACCCCGAGCCTGTCTGCCTTGATGTGCCCGCTGTCTGCCTTGATGTACCTCCATCCGTGGTCCGGCTTTATATCATGGACTTTTCTCAGCAACAGCTAGTTGGAGCATCCTGAGGCCGCTCCTTTGAGGGGGGGTACTGTCAGGAAAGGTTCCACCCGCTGATGATACTGTCTGACATTTGGCGTGCAGTACTGTGGTCCACCAGCAGGTGTCTCCTGGCAGTCTGGAACTGCCTGAGGAGTCTTCCCCTGTTGGTGGTATTATGTGATCCTTGGGCCGCAGTACTGGCGTCCACCAGCGGGTGGTTCCTGGCTGTGTGCATCATCTCCTACAATTAGGCATCACCTGAATGATTGCAGAAGGTGTGTATAAATACCCGGCAGACACACTGATGCCTGGCCTTGGTATCTTTCCTTGCGCCCTGACCCTGAACCTGTGAAGCTCTGCATCTGCACCTGTACCTGTACCCGATCCTGTTTCTGTCTGTTACCTGAACCCTGGACCCTGAGCCTTGTACTTGACCACTGGATACAAAGTACAAAGGAAAGACTACGATAGCAAGATAAGAAGTGACACTGGGGGAAAGACACAGGGAACAAACGTGAAGCACAGTAGAATGGGGGAAGCTGGACAAAAGCACAGAGAGAGAGAGAGAGAGAGAAACAGCAAGCAGGAATGAGGGGAAGGAGGCAAAACAAAGCTGTGGAGAGCACCCACAGCAATAGGAAATGAAGGGATGAACAGACAGACATCTAAGGGAACACAAGAGTGCAGCAAGAAAGAAAGCACTGAGAACAGCAACAAGACCAAATATGCATGTGACAGCAGATACCACAGGAAACAGGAAGGCCCAGCTACAGCATGCAGACACGTTGTTTAAACACAAACCCACAGGTGAAAACGCTTAATAATACCTAGGTTCAGAGTGGATTGGCAGGAAGCCGAGCAGCTCAGACAGGGGGCTATACCCATCTCCAGATCAATGTTCACAGAACTGTGACAGCAGAGCTCTGTATTGTTTACATTCACAGAGCTCTGTCCTGTCATCCTCTTCACCAATCAGTGGGTGTTGGTGGTCAATCATTGGCCCGGACCCGCTGATTGGCTTGTGCTGTGACTAATCACAGCACAGCCGGCGTGGGGGCCGTGCACGCGCCCTACCCGGAAGTGCTGAATTACGTATTAGATACGTGATACAGTGTAGGAGAGCTGCTCTGCTGCCATACTCATACGTGAGGCTATTGGCAAGCGGTTAATGTTGGGGATCTCCCCATTACTGCATGTACCCTATTTAGTGTCAGAAATCTCCCTATTACTTCCTATACAGAGCTCTTCTTAGCAGACATAAATAGAATATCAGATAAAAATCATCCGGTCCAATCACTAGCAATGCTGATTCCAATGCTCCATACACAAGAAGATTATAGCACAATCCGATTCATGGCAGTGGTAGTCTGTGGTCATCCTGTGTATGGAGAGATCACCGTCTCTGTACACAGATGACAATATTGGGGGGTCTACTCCATTATAACATGTTCAAAAATGAGTTCCATTCATATAAAGAATAGTTACATTTATTCCTGGGAGAGAAATTTATTTTCTTCTGGTAACCTTTTTCTCTTCTACAGATTGTCCTTTACTAACCTGACAGACAGTTCCTGCCCCCACCTGGCATCTGGAATAAGAAATAACCAGACACTGAGGAAACTGGACCTGTCTGTAAACAATCTGGAGGGTCCTCATTTCAGTGATCTGATGGAAGCTCTGACAACAAGCCGGATAGAGGAATTACAGTGAGTATAACAGGACTGACTGAGACAATAATATTCTGGGACCGTTTTATATCCAAAACTTGTAAATATTGAGACTTCAGATGTTGTGATATTGACTTATCTTTTCCTGAGATCTCCTGAGAGTGAAGCAGAGGCAATCTCACTGCAGACAATCTACATCAAATAGTTGAACTCACCAAACACTTTGTCTATTAATGATTTTATTGCACACTGAAGGCTCAGGCAAACTATATGATGTGGTAGATTTTGGTATTTGAAGTGGTATAAATATTTTCTTCCTCAGCTCAGTGTATGTGTGTTGCAGGAACAATAGCAGGAACTTACAATGATGGAGGAAATTACATCATACAAGAGGGGAGGATACAGAAAAATGAGTGCAATGAAAGCAGCCAGTGACCATAGGGGGCTGTATAACAATGAGCAGTTAAATTAAAGCCGTGTTCTGGCCGAAATGTGACTTTTAACATAAAAATCCTCCTAGAATACTCATGCCTGGTGTGATTTAATAAAAGGAATGCTATAGACTATGGGCAGTTTTCTATTTGTGCAGCATCTTTTTCTTACTTCGTAAAGTTACTGCACAGCGCAGCCATCTCCAGTGTGGGCATCTGAAGCCACAGTGTCCTTCTTCCTGGATTCCATGCATGCTGGCTACCCAGCATGCACCTGCTGATCTTGCGCATGCACAGCGCAAGTGAGTACAATAGCTTGTACGAGCCAACGATGCCCATTGCCTCCTGGGATTGATGACACACATTTCCCAGGAGACAATGCAAAGCCAGAAATTATGTATATCGCCGTGGCCACTGAAGGAGGAACTGAAAAAAGATACAGTAGATGCAGAAATACAGTAAGTGAACCAAAAAAAATGCCAATTCGTTTAACCACTTCAGCCCCGGAAGGATTTACCCCCTTCCTGATCAGAGCACTTTTTACAATTTGGCACTGTGTCGCTTTAACTGCTGATTGCGTGGTCATGCAATGCTGTACCCAAACGAAATTTGCATCCTTTTCTTCCCACAAATAGAGCTTTCTTTTGAAGGCATTTGATCACCTCTGCGGTTTTTATTTTTTGCGCTAAAAACGGAAAAAGACCAAAAATTTTGAAAAAAAAAATGATATTTTCTACTTTTTGTTATAAAAAAAAATCCAATAAACTCAATTTTAGTCATACATTTAGGCCAAAATGTATTCGGCCACATGTCTTTGGTAAAAAAAAAATCTCAATAAGCGTATATTTATTGGTTTGGGCAAAAGTTATAGCGTCTACAAACTAGGGTACATTTTCTGGAATTTAGACAGCTTTTAGTTTATGACTGCCTTTGTCATTTCTTGAGGTGCTAAAATAGCAGGGCAGTACAAAACCCCCCCCAAATGACCTCATTTTGGAAAGTAGACACCCCAAGGAAATTGCTGAGATGCATGTTGAGCCCATTGAATATTCATTTTTTTTGTCCCAAGTGATTGAATAATGACAAAAAAAATTAAAAAATTTACAAAAAGTTGTCACTAAATGATATATTGCTCACACAGGCCATAGGCATATGTGGAATTGCACCCCAAAAGCTTCTCCTGAGTACGGGGATACCACATGTGTGAGACTTTTTGGGAGCATAGCTGCGTACGGGGCCCCGAAAACCAATCACTGCCTTCAGGATTTCTAAGGGCGTAAATTTTTGATTTCACTCCTCACTACCTATCACAGTTTTGAAGGCCATAAAATACCCAGATGGCACAAAACCCCCCAAATGACCCCATTTTGGAAACTAGACACCCCAAGCTATTTGCTGAGAGGCATGTTGAGTCCATGGAATATTTTATATTTTGACACAAGTTGCGGGAAAGTGACACTTTTTTTTTTTTGCACAAAGTTGTCACTAAATGATATATTGCTCACACAGGCCATGGGCATATGTGGAATTGCACCCCAAAATACATTTAGCTGCTTCTCCTGAGTACGGGGATACCACATGTGTGGGACTTTTTGGGAGCCTAGCCGCGTACGGGGCCCCGAAAACCAATCACCGCCTTCAGGATTTCTAAGGGCGTAAATTTTTGATTTCACTCTCCCCTGCTATCACAGTTTCGGAGGCCATGGAATGCCCAGGTGGCACAAACCCCCCCAAAATGACCCCATTTTGGAAAGTAGACACCCCAAGCTATTTGCTGAGAGGCATGGTGAGTATTTTGCAGCTCTCATTTGTTTTTGAAAATGAAGAAAGACCAGAAAAAAAAATTTTTTTTTCAATTTTCAAAACTTTGTGACAAAAAGTGAGGTCTGCAAAATACTCACTATACCTCTCAGCAAATAGCTTGGGGTGTCTACTTTCAAAAATAGGGTCATTTGGGGGGGTTTTGTGCCACCTGGTCATTCCATGGCCTCCGAAACTGTGATAGGCAGTGAAGAGTGAAATCAAAAATTTACGCCCTTAGAAAGCCTGAAGGCGGTGCTTGGTTTTCGGGGTCCCGTACGCGGCTAGGCTCCCAAAAAGTCTCACATATGTGGTATCCCCGTACTCAGGAGAAGCAACAGAATGTATTTTGGGGTGTAATTTCACATATTCCCATGGCATGTGTGAGCAATATATCATTTAGTGACAACTTTGTGCAAAAAAAAAAAAATGTGTCTTTTTCCCGCAACTTGTGTCACAATATAAAATATTCCATGGACTCGACATGCCTCTCAGCAAATAGCTTGGGGTGTCTACTTTACAAAATGGGGTCATTTGGGGGGGTTTTGAACTGTCCTGGCATTTTATACACAACATTTAGAAGCTTATGTCACACATCACCTACTCTTCTAACCACTTGAAGACAAAGCCCTTTCTGACACTTTTTGTTAACATGAAAAAATTATTTTTTTTTGCAAGAAAATTACTTTGAACCCCCAAACATTATATATTTTTTTAAAGCAAATGCCCTACAGAATAAAATGGTGGGTGTTTCATTTTTTTTTTCACACATTATTTGCGCAGCGATTTTTCAAACGCATTTTTTAAATTTTAATGCACTAAAACACACTATATTGCCCAAATGTTTGATGAAATAAAAAAGATGATCTTAGGCCGAGTACATGGACACCAAACATGACATGCTTTAAAATTGCGCACAAACGTGCAGTGGCAACAAACTAAATACATTTTTAAAAGCCTTTAAAAGCCTTTACAGGTTACCACTTTAGATTTACAGAGGAGGTCTACTGCTAAAATTACTGCCCTCGATCTGACCTTCGCTGTGATACCTCACATGCATGGTGCAATTGCTGTTTACATTTGATGCCAGACCAACGCTTGCATTCGCCTTAGCGCGAGAGCAGGGGGGACAGGGGTGCTTTTTTTTTCTTATTTTTTTGCTTTTTTATCTTATTTTTAAACTGTTCCTTTCATTGTTTTTTTTTTTTTATCATTTTTATTGCTATCTCAGGGAATTTAAATATCCCCTATGATAGCTATAGGTAGTGACAGGTACTCTTTTTTGAAAAAATTGGGGTCTATTAGACTCTAGATATCTCCTCTGCCCTCAAAGCATCTGACCACACCAAGATCGGTGTGATAAAATGCTTTCCCAATTTCCCAATGGTGCTGTTTACATCCGGCGAAATCTAAGTCATGAAATGCTCGTAGCTTCCAGTTTCTTAGGCCATAGAGATGTTTGGAGCCATTCTGGTCTCTGATCAGCTCTATGGTCAGCTGGCTGAATCACCAGCTGCATTCTCAGGTTCCCTGTTGAGACAGGAGAGCCAGAGAAAAACACGGAAGACGGTGGGGGGGGGGCATTCCATCCCACTGCTTGTAAACGCAGTCTAGAGGCTAATTAGCCGCTAGGATTGCTTTTACATGAAAGCCGACCGCTGGCTGAAAACAATGATACCAAGATGATACCTAAACCTGCAGGCATCATTCTGGTATAACCACTCAAAGTCGTGAATGGCGTACCTGAAGACAAAAAAATGGTTAACAATAAAACTCAGTAAACGGTAAAGTATAGAAAATTGCATACCTGAAAAGCAAACATGATAAAACATAATAACAATAAAACATTGCAGAATAGAATACAGTAAAAAAGAGCAGAACAATAAACAGAAAGAGAACAAAAAAACGACAACTATTTTTTTTTTATATATATTTTTTTTTTTTTTTTACACTTTTTTTGTAACTAACTTTTATAACTGTAACCGGTTCCAGGTTCGGGTCTCTCAAAATGCGATGGCATCTTGGGAGACCCTGTGAAACTGTGTCCTAGTCTGTGCAATGCTGTACCCTATGCTAATACTCAACTAGTGTATGGTAGCGTTCAAATCATTCACCAATGCAAAGACCAGGATTGTCAGGACAGAAGGGACAATAATAGCGGGTGTCACGCCTATATCCGCGCTTGCTGTAGACAGAACATCTTTTTTGGGGGGTTCGTTGGGTAGGGGTACTCGGGAGGACACAAAGAAAATGCCAGATATCAGATATTGATCCGTTCAGATACTATACCACACTAAGGGAGGTGTACGGTGCGTGCGTGGGTGTTAGCGGTACTGGCGCTAACCTGACGCTGCCTGGGGCTGATGCTTGCCAGTTCACCAAAACGCTACAAAAAAAAACTGTTAGCGATCGCAGGGATCATGCCTGACTCTGCGAACGCTGCAGTTATGCGTTTTGTAAGTGACAGTGATCGATCGATACTGCACTTGGGTGGGCTGGGCTGGGCCGGGCAGAGGGGCAAAATGCAAGTGCTAGCAGGTATCTGGGCTGATCCCGCTAACACTGCATTTTTGGGAACCCTAAACTGCTGGGGACGCTAGTATAGATCTGATCGGATCAGATATTGATCCGTTCAGATACTATACCACTAAGGGAGGCGTATGCTGCGTGCGTGGGTGTTAGCGGTACTGGCGCTAATCTGACGCTGCCTGGGGCGATGCATATCACCGCCGGGGCGATCAGGGGGCTAAACATTTATTCAGTAAGAAACGGCGGGTGCCCTGACACTATAAAAAATAAACAAACTAACCAGCGTCACCCGTAACAGTTATACGGTGATCACTGGTGAAAGGGTTAACTAGGGGGCAATCAAGGGGTTAAAACATTTATTAGGTAGTATATGGAGGTCCCCGACGCTATAAAACGCTGACGGCGAACCTAAATATTTACCTCCCTAACTAGCATCACCAGTGACACTAATACAGCGATCAGAAAAAGGATCGCTTAGCGACACTGGCGACGGGAGGTGATCAAGGGGTTAAAACTTTATTAGGGGGGGTTAGGGGGGTACCCAAGACCTAAAGGGGGCTAACACTAACTACCCTACCACACTAACTGTCACAAACTGACACCAATGCATTAATAAAAAAACAAAAAAACTGCTTGGTGTCAGTGTGACGGGGGGGGGGGGTGATGGGGGGTGTTATGTGTGCCTGGCATGTTCTACTGTGATGTGTAGTGTTGTGCACTCACTCGGATGTCTTCTCTCCTCGGCGCCGGAACAGAATATACCGAGCCAAGGAGAGATGACATAATTTCCTCTGCCTCTGTTTACTATGCAGAGGAAGAATCTGATTGGCCGGGAGCGATCGCGAGGGGGGGGGGGCCACGAATGTATGGTCTCCCCCTCACCTCTCCTCGCTTCCGGACAGAAGCCGACCACCTCGGGCACCGGGGGGGTCCAATCGGACCCCCCGCCCGCGGGAGGCAGATCACGTACCAGGTACGTGATTCTGCCTGCCCGTGCCATTCTGCCGACGTACATCGGCGTGAGGCGGTCGGCAAGTGGTTAAAGGGTGCACATTAGTACAGCATGCTGTGAAGTGAAAAATGTGGGTGGAACTCTTTTTTTTTTTTTTTTTTATTAAGATATTTTTATTGCAGTTTTACGATCTGCAGAAATTATAAAACAAAAACTAAAACACCGATAACAGAATGCTCCTAATCCAGCATATCATGAAAATCCGGCCAGTGTGCAATAATAAACTAGATATTACATCTATCAGTGGATATAAACATCAACAGAGGAGTAAGTGATACGGTTTTTAAACATGCTGAGCATAACAGAAGTTCCTGTTGAATACAACACTCAAAGGTGAACCCCTGTCATGGTAGTATAGGGGAGAGGGTCAGTGGCCTAGCCAGCCATCTGCCCCATATTTTGTGGAACGCTTTAGTCCTCTTACGGGTGTCAAAGGTAAGTTTTTATATAGAGGCAGGGAATCATTGACAAGTTTCAGCCACATATTCCGCGTTGGGGTCTCTGACCCTTTCCACGTCAGCAGGAGTGACTTCCTTGCATAGAAATAGAGGATGCGAAGTAGTCTCTTAGCCTGAGGCTGGACAGCGAGGTCACCACATATGCCCAGCAGACAGTTTTTAGGGTACACTATATTTGGCAAACCCAATGCAGAAGATATGAAGGAGCCTATGTCAACCCAGAAGTTGTGTACCAGCGGACAAGTCCAAAATCAGTGGAGAAATTCGGCAGTTTGTCCGCAACCGCGGAAGCAGTCAGCAGAGGGGAATAGTCCCATTTTATAAAGTCTAGCAGGGGTGAGGAGTGAATGATGGAAAATGTTTAGTTGAATCACCCTGTCCCTCGAGGAGATAACAGAGGTTTTGAACGTATCACAGAACTCAGACCAATCCTCCTCTATGATAGAGATATCAAAGGAGGCCCACCTCTTTTGAGCCCTCCAAAACCTAAGGTTAATGTCTGTCAGAGTGGAGTAAGTGGATATAAGTTTCGCCTGGTCCGGGTCTCTCAGAAGTTTTTCCAGGTCAGGTGTCTTAATAGGACTGAGCAGAGAACCAAACTGAGTACATATAGCATATCTGAGTTGGTAATAGTAAAATAGGTATGTCGATGGGATGTCAAAGTCTGTCTGTAGTTGAGAAAAGGATTTAAAACCCTGGGGGGTATATAGATGACATAGATATTTCACTCCCTTTTGATGTCCATATGATGGGGTCAGGTAAAGAACATAACTCCTTAAGGTTGGGGTTGAACCACAAGAAACTGTTGAGGGAGGTCTGCCATGAATCAGTGGACATTTTCGCAACTACCGTTCGGAATAGGAAAGGGAGGTTTGGATTATCGACATGCCCGGTCCAGGTGGTGTGCATCCCCTATAGCCAATGTTGTGGAGTGTCTCAAATGAGGAAACTAGTAACTCTGATTTAATGAAAAAAAATACATAAATTGCTTTGCCAATACAACTTCTGGAGGGAGCACAGGAAATAAAATAAAAATATGACAATGTCATTAAAATAAACTCTGGAGTAGGTATTAAGGAGTGCCTATGACAAGAGCTCATATCACTTAAAACAGGGCTTGACAAATTTGCTTGGAATCTAGGAGCCAGCTAAAAAAGTTAGGAGCCAGGTTTTTTTTTTTTTTTAAACGACCGACAAAGCTTTATTTTCAATATAAAAATTAACCAATCTTAAATTTACACAGAGACGACTAGAACTAATGTGACTGCTTTTATTTCCTGCCATGTAGGTACACAAGACCGCCATATTCCCACTAAGGATCCAATCAGGTCCTCCTGAAAAACTGACAGGCGAACCTGATCAGACAGCCCGAGTGAAAGGGGCCAAGCAGGGAGATGACAAATAATAAATTCATTTTAATTAACCACTTCCTTCCCGCAGGACGACTATATACGTCCTGTCTTTGAAGAGAAATACCGTAGTTATGGTAGCAGCTAGCTACCATAACCCCGGTATCTTCTTCAAGAGCCGGCGGTTCTCTTTCAGATAAAAGTGGTCTCTGCAGCAGATTAGCAGCGAGATCACTTTTATCGGCGGCAGGAGAGGGCCCCCCCTATCGCCACGATCGTTAGAGCGAGAGCAATAATTCTAGTCCTAGACCACCTCTGTAACTCAAAACATGTAACCTGTAGAATTTTTTAAATGACACCTATGGAGATTTTAAAGGGTAAAAGTTTGTCGCCATTCCACGAGCGGATGAAATTTTGAAGCGTGACATGTTGGGAATCAATTTACTCTGCGTAACATTATCTTTCACAATATAAAAAAAATTGGGCTAACTTTACTGTTTTCTTATTTTTTAATTAAAAAAAGTATTTTTTCCCAAAAAAGTGCGCTTGTAAGTCCGCTGCGCAAATACGGTGTGACAGAAAGTATTGCAATTACCGCCATTTTATTCTCTAGGGTGTTAGAATAAAAAATATATATAATGTTTTGGGGGTTCTAAGTAAAGGGAAGGAGATGAGCAGGCAGTGAAAACAGGTAGGAAAAGCTCCATTAGCATTGGTGGATGTCTTGTCATACCAACGGCCACCACCAGAGGGCGCCCGATTGCAGAAAGAACCGGGAACCATAGGACTGCAGTAGGCCGCAAAGCCGGGGCCTCAATTACCGGCGCGGCCCAGCGCGATCGCGGCGGGAGGGGGGGGTGTCGAACGGACACACAGCTGTGCCGCCCCAGGCGCCAGGTCGCTAATTCTAGTCGCAAATGCGACCTGGCGCCCGGGTTTTGTCGAGCCCTGACTTAAAAGACTTTTGAAATGTTTATTTTAAGTATGTTTCTTTTTTTTATCATCAACTTGTTATTAGAGTTTGTATAAAAGGATGTACAAACACGGTATACATTGCTTCACATTATACAATCCGAGCTCATAATATTTTAAGTTGAAGGACAAAAGAAGGTTTTGAATAAAAAAAAACAAAAAAGCATGAACAGTCCACCAATAAGGAAAAACTTCAAAATGAGGCTCCAGCTTTATTAATGTAAGGTAAATGGGCATATCTCAACAGTCACAGTGTGCTAGCATGTAGAGTTCGGAAGAAACTCAGTTAAGCAAACAGAGTGAGTCGCAATTTCTGGAGTACCAAGTATTCCATGATATTAAAACAAAAAAAAAGAGAAAGGGGAACCATAGAAAATGCAGAAGAAAAGAGGAGGAAAGAAAAAAGAGGAAGGAAGGAATGCCGTAACATTTCAGAGATTGGATGCAAACTAGTTCAGAGGTAGGGCCATTCAGGACGGGTCCTCCTTAAGATGCCAAAAATCTCATATCTCATATGGGAATCTAATTTATTGTAAAGTCTAGCCATTAGTTTTTTCATAAGTTCTATACCTTTAATTCTAGAGTACAGAGCGGCCAAGGCTGACAGGGTAGTTTTTTTCCAGTTAAGTGCTATAAGACATTTAGCTGCTGTAAGCACATGACATAGCAGTTTTTTGTACGTTTTCGCAAGTCTCAAACAGGACAGGCCAAGCAGAAAAAAAATTGGAGTAAATACAATAGATACATCAAAGAGACGTTGTAGTAAGCCTTGGACTGATTTCCAATTAGATTCTTGGGCAGCTCCAATAAATGTGATACAATGTACCCTTAGCACAATAGCATCTCCAAACAGCAGTCAGTGTTAGTGGGGTAAATAACGTGGAGGACCTTTGGTGTCAGGTATCAAAAGTAAAATATTTTATGAGTTTTTTCTTTATAAAGAGTACATATAGAGCTCTTAGCTGCCTGAGACCAGACCACCTGCCACACCTCTAAGGAGAGTTCTTCACCTAGGATCCTCTCCCAATTGAGCATGTAGGAGTGCTTACCACAAGCTTACATCAGATATCCATTTAGAAATGTATAGATATCTGAAATTAAGCCCTTTTGAGAAGGACCTTCAAGGATCGTTCTTTTTCAAAGAGGTCAAGGTAGAGAATTGTAATGTGGGGATGATGGACTGTGTACCAATTGGCAAAAGTGGAAAAGGTTCCATGCCGACCAAGGGGAAGACATGGGAAATGTCAGGCTATCTGGCACTCTAGGGTTATATAAGAAGGCAGTCATTAACCGGTTCCCAACCGGCTCACGTCTTTTAATGGGGGCAGAATGGCACCCCTGTGCGAAACCCCATACGGGTACGAGGCTACCTTTTAACAGCCTCCAAAGGGTGCCGACCCGCTGCACAGCGGGGAACCCGATGCCGCCAACCACACGCGATCGCGTGTACGAGAGCCAGCACGGGGATTTGTGTGTGTAAACACACAAATCCCTGTTCTGTCAGGGGAGAGGAGACCTATCGTTTGTTTCTACTAAGTAGGAACAACGATAGGTCTCCTCCCCTAGTCAGTCCTATCCTCATACAGTTAGAACACACTGAGGGAACACACATTTAACCCCTTGATCGCCCCTAGTGTTAACCCCTTCCGTGCCAGTGACATTTATGCAGTAATCAGTGCATATTTATAGCACTGATCGCTGTATAAATGTCAATGGTCCCAAAAATGTGTCAAAAGTGTCCGATCGTTCCGTCGCAGTACCGCTAAAAATCGCAGATCACCGCCATTACTAGTAAAAAAAATAAAATAAAAATGCCATAAATCTTTCCCATAGTTTGTAGATGCTATAACTTTTGCGCAAACCCATCAATATACGCTTATTGCAATTTTTTTTACCAAAAATATGTAGAAACATATCAGCCTAAACTGATGAAGATTTTTTTTTTTGGCGATATTTATTATAGCAAAAAGTGAAAAATATTGTTTTTTTTTTTTTAAATTGTCGCTCTTTTTTTGTTTATAGCGCAAAACCTAAAAACCGCAGAGGTGATCAAATACCACCAAAAGAAAGCTCTATTTCTGGGAAAAAAAGGACATCACAAATTTAGTTTGGGTACAGTGTTGCATGACTACGCAATTGTCAGTTAAAGTGACGCAGTGCCAAATTGTAAAAAGTGCTCTGGTCAGGAAGGAGGTAAAATCTTCCGGTGCTGAAGTGGTTAAAGAGGCTTCAGACTTCAGAGCATGTTGTTGGAACCAGACACGCCATAAGTTCCAGAGCTGAGCCATTGCACCAAGTACAGTAGAATACTAGGTTCTACCTCTGCATCTGCATTTCATAAGAGATTATTAGGATGGATAGGCGCCAACCTTAGCTTCATATGAAACATAAGGGACTTTTAAGATGCTACCATCCAGGCTAACAATTACAAAACTCACATTTTTGTAAATATTTTATTATATCTTTTTATGTGACAGCACTGAAGAAATTACACTTTGCTACAATGTAAAGTAGTGAGTGTACAGCTTGTATAACAGTGTAAATTTTCCGTCCCCTCAAAATAACTCAACACACAGCCATTAATGTCTAAACCGCTGGCAACAAACGTGAGTACACCCCTAAGTAAAAATTTCCAAATTGGGCCCAATTAGTCATTTTCCCTCACCAGTGTCATGTGACTCGTTAGTGTTACAAGGTCTCGGGTGTAAATGGGGAGGAGGTGTGTTAATTTTTGGTGTTATTGCGCTCTCTCTCATACTGGTCACTGGAACATCAACATGGCACCTCATGGCAAAGAACTCTCTGTGGATCTGAAAAAAAAAGAAGTGTTGCTCTACATAAACATGGCCTAGGCTATAAGAAGATTGCCAAGACCCTGAAACTGAGCTGCAGCACAAGGTGGACAAGACCATACAGCGGTTTAATAGGACAGGTTCCACTCAGAACAGGACTCGCCATGGTCGACCAAAGAAGTTGAGTGCACATGCTCAGCGTCATATCCAGAGGTTGTGTTTGGGAAATAGACGTATGAGCGCTGCCAGTTTTGCTGCAAAGGTTGAAGGGGTGGGGGGTCAGCCGGTCAGTGCTCAGACCATATGCCACACACTGCATCAAATTGGTCTGCATAGCATTCCAGAAGGAAGCCTCTTCTAAAAATGATGCACAAGAAAGCCCACAATGTTTGCTGAAGACAAGCAGACTAAGGACTGGATTACTGGAACCATGTCCTGTGGTCTGATGAGACCAAGATAAACTTATTTGGTTCAGATGGTGTCAAGCGTGTGTCGCTGCAACCAGGTGAGGAGTGCAAAGACAAGTGTGCCTACTGTCAAGCATGGTGTTGGGAGTGTCATGGTCTGGGGCTGCATGAATGCTGCCAGCACTGGGGAGCTACAGTTCATTGAAGGAACCATGAATGCCAACATGTATTGTGACATACTGAGGCAGAGCATGATCCCCTCCCTTCAGAGACTGGGCCGCAGGGCAGTATTCCAACATAACGACTCCAAACACATCTCCAAGACGACCACTGCCCTGCTAAAGAAGTGGAGGGTAAAGGTGATGGACTGACCAAGCATGTCTCCAGACCTAAACCCTATTGAGCATCTGTGGGGCATCCTCAAATGGAAGGCGGAGGAGCGCAAAGTCTCTAACATCCACAAGCTCAGTGATGTCGTCATGGTGGAGTGGAAGAGGATTCCAGTGGCAACCTGTGAAGCTCTGGTGAACTCCATGCCCAAGAGGGTTAAGGCAGTGCTGGAAAATTGTTGTTGCCAGCAGTTTAGACATTAATGGCTGTGTGTTATTTTGAGCTGACAGCAAATTTACACTGTTATACAAGCTGTACACTCACTACTTTACATTGTAGCAAAGTGTAATTTCTTCAGTGGTGTCACATGAAAAGATATAATAAAATATTTACAAAAATGTGAGGTGTGTACTCACTTTTGTGAGATACTGTATCAGGTTGAGCCCCCGTTCACACTGGTGCAATTTGTCATGCGATTTTACAGTTCCATATCGCATGGCAAGTCGTATCCTATTGCTAGCAATGAAACTACTTATATCGCCGCGACTCATGTCATAGCGATTCTGAAAACGTTTCTTGCACTATTTTTGCCAATTTCATTTGCGACTTGCATTGATATCTGCATGAAATCAAAGCCGCATTCAGTGTGAATGGGGGCTAAGTCAGTTTTTTTATTCAGTAAGTTTGAACCCTAAATGAAAAAGTTACAATCATGTTATATAAGTGCAGTCCCCCCTCCTAAAGCATATTATTGTATGTATAGAGACGGAGAACCTCTGAAAATTCACCCCTATTATGTTACAAATCAAGTTCACATTATGATTTAAGATAACACTTAAGTGTACAGTAAATATCCTCCATACAGTTACATAGTTACAATACTGCATGTGGCCAGAGGTGGGGGGTGCCGGAGAGACTCGGAAATACTCGGAGACCGCTCGGATGAACTCAGAAACCATCGGAAAGGCTTGGAAACACTCAGGAACTGAGTACTTCCGAGTGTTTCCAAGTATTTCAAAAAGGCTCCGATCGGCTGTGTCACCGGTGCCCTCCGCACCTCTGGCAATATGCGGTACTGCACACCGTCGAGGCTTGAATCCTGCTCGTTTTGCGAGATAACACTCGCAAGCCGAGTCAGGATTTAAAAAAAATAATAGCTCGTATTGCGAAACGTTCGTTAACTGCGTTACTCGCAATCCGAGGTTCCACTGTATATTATTGTGCTGCCAGCATTAATAAGTGGCTGAATTATTGCTCATTGTGTTATGTACAATGCCTAATCGGGAATTCAGATGTACTTTTGAGTTGAATAGTTTACACAAAATCAATCATGATATAAATCCAAATATATAATATTACATATTTAAGTATAATATCTATTAATCATTAGAGTTGGGCCGAACTCCCCGTGTTCAGTTCGCACAAGAACTCCTGAACAGGGGGAAAATTAGGCCCCGAGCTGCAAACTCCATTGAAGTCTATGAGAGCTTATATGCAAGTTATTGGCCAAAAAATAGGGGCCTGGATACTGCTCTGGGGAACATGTATCAATGCAAAAGATTTTTTTTTAAATGATCATTTTTAAAGGACCAGTGATTTTAATGAAGCTTAACCACTTCCCACAACTACAGCAGAATGACGGTCAGGAAGTGGTTCACTTATCCTGACTGGGTGTCATAGGATGTCCAGCAGGATAACAAGCCAGCACGCACCCGCTGGTGTGCGCAGCACAATGATGTGGGTATGTCAATCTGACACACCGCATCTCCGATCACGGTAAAGAGCCTCTGACGGAGGCTCTTTACCACGTGATCAGCTGTGACTAATCACATCTTGAACCAGGAAGTCGCCGGTAATCGACTTTCCTCGGTTCGCGCTGACAGGGAGATCAGAGGTGCCCACTACAATGCCAATCATTGCCCACCCAAATCCCAATGAGTGCCCACCCAAATTGCCAATCAGTGCCCATCAGTAACGCCTGTCAGTACCTCCTCATCAGTAGTGCCTATAAGTCCCCATCAGTGCAGCCCATCAGTGCTGCCTATCAGTGCCATATATTAGTGCCTATCAGTGACACCTATCAGTGCCCATCAGTGCTGCATATCAGTGCCGCCTAACAGTGCCCATCGATTCTAAATATTACTGCCTCCTCAGTGCCCAGCAGTGCCACCTAATCAGTGCCCATCAGTGCAGCCTCATGAGTGCCCATCAGTAAAGGAGAAAACAAAATTTTATAACGGAAACAAATAAAAACGTATTTTTTTTTTCAAAAATTTCTGTCTTTTTTAGTTTGTTTAAAACCCAATGGTGATCAAATACCACCAAAAAAAAGCTCTATTTGTGGGAAGAAAATGATAAAAATTTCATTTGGGTGCAGTGTTGTATGTCCGCAATTGTCATTCAAAGTGTAACAGCGCTGAAAGCTGGAAATTGTCCCCCAATGTAGATCCACCGTCCACCCTGGCCTCCATCTAATGTCACCAACCCAACATGCATCGGTCGGTGATATCACAAGTGGGTGGGTCCACCAGGTGACGTCACCAGGTGGCCCCACCCCTTAACTATTCAAGACCTGTCAGATGACGGTGGAGGCATTCAGCGGTCAGTCTATGTCACGGGCAGAGTTTTTTTTTCCGGGTTTGGCGGTGCAGCGGGGCGTAGTAATTGACAATAGGTCTACATAGGGGGACTTTGTTTATTTTTTAAATTTTTTAAATAAAGGACTTGTCAAAAACATGGGGACAAGGTACTTTGAAGTGGGGGGGGACAGAGCCCCAAGGGATTTGGGGGGCCCTCAGGTTTTTTTTATTTTGGTGTGGAGTTCCCCTTTTTTAACTGGCATTTTTTTGTCTTTCAGCCTTCAGCGGGGAAGCCCGCTGGCAGCTGATGACTCATCCGTTGTTAAGGACAGGGCGGCCGGTTTCCCAGCCCCGCTCCTTAACAACATACTGACTGTGCGTTCGTCAGGCGAATACCCTGCCGAACGCACAGAACATTTGAGTGTTCGGTTAACACCCTAATAGGGGAAGTTTGGGCCAAACTTTTGCTCAGCCCGAACCATTTGCCCAACACTATTAATCAATTAACGACCTGTTCCATGACTCCCAGTCAGGATTTAGGCCGGGACGTGGCACTGAGCTGTCTGCACTCGATATACGCGAACGCCTGTTAAGGGTAAGGGATGTGGGGGGGTCGGCAGCCTTGGTGCTACTCGACCTCTCCGCAGCCTTTGACACTATCGACCATCAAATCCTGGGAGATCGCAGGGAATACCTTTTTGGATGTAGTGGCACTGTGCTCCGTTGGATCAACTCCTTTCTCACGGATAGGACCCAAGTGCGGATGAATGCTTGTAGCTCGCCAATGGAACCACTTCTCATTGGAGTCCCGCAGAGCTCAGCATTGTCGCCCATGCTATTCAACTGATATATGCGCCCACTCGCTGACGTTATTGCTACACACAAATTAGCATGCCAGATCTACGCAGATGACATGCAGATCCTGGCTGACGCTGACAATGGGCCAAACATGCACCTACAACTGAGAAATGGCCTCCTTCACATACAAAAATGGATGGCCGACAACAAGCTAGGCCTTAATAAAGCAAAGACCGAGGTGATGCTGGTGGGTCCTCAATCAACCACCAATTTTCTCTTGGCCTGGCCCACTTCATTCTGCCCCATCCCAACGCCGGCAAAACAGGTCAGGAACCTAGGTATCATCTTTGATCCCTTCCTGTCATTTATACCTCATGCAAAACTCTGTATCAAAAAATCCAACTTTTATATACAGAGACTCCGGAAAACTAAAGATCTGTTTTCGTACGAAAACCGGCTAACTCTTGTACAGGGCCTTGTGCATTCCCGGTTGGATTGCTCTAACATCTTTTTTCTTGGACTTCCATTGAAGTGGCAAAAAAAATTGCAAGCAATTCAGAATCAAGCTGCTCGCCTGGTCTCCGGATGCGCCAGAGCACACCACATCTCTCCCGTGCTGGAAAAACTGCACTGGCTCCCTATCGCCAAGCGAGTACTATTCAAGGCAATGTACTATATGTGTACTATATGGGCACACCGGAAACTGGGCCCAATTTATTTGTCTGAATGGGCCCCTCACCATGTACCGTCAAGACCACTCCGATCGGCCAACTTACTTCTCACAGAACCGACAATCAGCAGACTAAAATTTACTGGTAACAGACGCCTGGTTACAAAGGGCAATGAGCTGTGGAACTCCCAGCGTCTCTAAAGTCCTTACCCTCCCCTCCTGAGTTTCAGGAACCTTCCCCTTTATCCAGGCCTACGGATAATCTGATGAAGAATAGAAATCATACAAAAACATGGCTTTTATATGCTCATTTTTCCTCCCCCATCTGGAGGGTTAATCCCCCCCCGGTTCTTCTGTTTCTACTCTACCCCTTTCATATTGGGCACCCTAGGCTCCTTTTTTAACGTTCTTTTGGAAATCTAACTTGATTTTAGGACCTTTGTGCGCCTAGACGCGCTTCTAACGCATTCGGCGCAGTACAAATCCCATATCAAATCAAATCAAAATATAGAAACCAATTAATGTATATTGTTATGTGGGATAGAGGGTTTCATTTAGGGCTGGTTCACACCATGCCTACAGATGAATTGCACTGGAACACACAGTGCACATGTGATTCTGTGCGATGCAATTTCAGCCCTTTCATTTTGAATAGGCTAAAATCTCATCGTACCAAAGTAGTGCATGCGCTACTTTTTAAAATGCACTGTAACCGGTACAAAATGTCCCATGAGCTACTTTTCCACATTTGGGGCAGCCCATTGAAATCAATGGGCTACCCTATGCATGTCGCGGAAAAAACAAGCCAAAAAAGTGTGCTCCCACTACGCTAGGTGTGAATGGGGCCTGAATGTGAAATTTGTGCATTTACGCAAGAACAATGAGGCTCTATTCACATCTTCGTGTTTCCGAACAGAAAATGTGTGCTTTGCCGTGCATTTTAGAAATGCACTGCAAATGCACATGGTGCTTACGTTGCCATTAAATATTAATGGCGCCCCAAGCATAGGTAGTAGGTGCACATTTGCCACACGTTTTACCACATGACAAATGTGCTGTAAACACACCAAAAAAGAGTTCTAGAGCTTCCTTGGAGTGTTTGTGTTGTAAAAACTGAAGGTATACAGGTTCAAAAAAAACATCGCCCCAGACCTGTATTTCCACCTCTACGCTATAATTTCAAATGTCAGAACCCTATCAGAGCTGACACTTTATAATAGAAGTACATAAAAACCAAATTCACCAGTGTTTGTGTTGTGTAGGGCAGCCTATTCAAGTGAATGAGCTGCCCTCTGTGCAAAGAGCAGAGATGCTCCAAAACGCCCCCCCCCCCCCCAAAAAAAAGAAACATGGGGACGTAAATTGTAAGATGTGAATGGGTCTTTACAGCTGAGTATCTCTATCCACTCCTTCCTATCTACAAGTATAAAGGTAGCCATACGCTTTACAATCTAATTGTGCAATCTCTGTACAATCTCCTTTAGATTTACTAAACCTATAATAGGGGGACACACCTATCTATCCAATCACTCTGTATACAGTCAGGCAGGCCCTTTCACTACATAGCTGAAAGTAGATCTAAAGGAGATTGTACAATCAGATTGTATCCACTTGCTGATCAGCGACGTACTGTTACGTCGTTGGACTTCAAGTGGTTATACCAGGATTATGCTGGCAGCTGACAGTTAGTGTCCCTGATCATCGCCACACCAGTTAGTGTCCCTGATCACCATCACACCAGTTATAGTGTTTCTGATCAGCACCACACCAGTTACAGTGTTTCTCATCACTGCCGCACCATTGCCAGTGCCCCTGATCACTGCCACACCCATCCCAGTGTCACGATCTGGAGTCAGGCTTGGAGGTCAGTAGCTACAGGAGTAGCAAAGCACCCACCCACTAGCTGGATAAGTGCAAAAGCAGTTCACCCTAGTAGATGACATGGACTCACCTGAGGTGTGGAGTCTAAGTACTAACCATTGTTCACCAGAGCTCCTGATGGTAGAGATGGGTCTTTCTGTACGTTAATCCTAGGTTGCGGTCCTCAGAAGCACCCTACCAGGAGGTGAGAAAGCTGGGGTCTAGTAGTAGTAATAACAGGTAGGGATAAGCAGAAGTGTATTCAGTAAACAAGCCAAAGATCAGTAACAACTGTTTGCAGGCTGGGATCAAACAGAAGTGTCATCGAGGAAGAAGCCAAGGGTCGGTAACGAGTGGTGAAGATATGGACTGCAGCAGGAGCTACAAGAGTGAGATATTAGCTGGAGAGAGCACAACAATCTGACAAATAGGAAGTGCAAAGGCATGGTTTTAATAGGAAGTTCATGGGAGCAGCAAAGACAAGCAAAGTTTAGGGCAGGATCATTCAAGGAAGTGTTTAAGGAGCTATCTAGCATTCCAGGTGGCTCAGCAAGAAGAGACATGGCCAAGCACAGCAGAGGTTACAGGTTCAGATCCAGGCCCTGACACCCAGTGTTCCTGATCACTGACATATCAGTCATATTATCCCTAATCACTGCCCTACCAGTTACAGTGTCCCTGATCATTGCCACACCAGTTATAGTCTCATTGATCACACACCACACAAGTCATTTTGTCCCCTAATCAACTGCCACACTAGTCAGTTTTCCTAATCACCACCACACCATTTACAGTGTCCCTGATCATTATTAAATGCATAATGCCCCTAGAAGGTATTCCATGGATTTTGATATCACCATACTCAGAATAAGTAGCAGAATGTGTTTTTGGGTGTAAGTCTAAGCATGCACGTGCTGTGTGTTAGTGATATCTTATTAACTACTTGCCGGCCACCCGCCGCAGATGTGGCTTGGCTGCGCAAATCGCTGTGCTTGTATGGCAATTCGTGCACTAGCAGTCGATTGACCAGCAGGGGAGCCAATCAGCGGGTCCGGCAGACTCGATGTCCACCAGCCACCCGCAATCGTTCCCCACAGAGACAGAACAGGGATCTGCTGAATTAAACAAGGCAGATCACCGTTCTGTCAGGGGATGACACTGAGATCTGTCTTCAGCAGGAAGACGGATCTGTGTTTTTCCCCAGTCACACAGTCCCCCATACAGTTATTAATCACAAACAGGGAACACATTTAACCCCTTGATCGCTCCTGATGTTAACCCCTTCCCTGCCAGTGTCATTAGTACAATGTCAGTGCATATTTTTAGCACTGATCACTGTATTACTTTTTTGGGAACCAGAGACAGTCAAAAATGTCAGTTAGATGTCCGATCTGTCCGCCGCAATGTTATAGTCCCGCTAAAAATCGCTGATCGCCGCCATTAATAGTAAAAAAAAATATATAAAAAGAAAAAAAAATGCCATAAATCTATCCCCTATTTTGTAGACACTATAATATTTGTGCAAACCAATCTATATATACGTTTATCTATATATATGGTTTTTTTTTTTACCATAATATGTAGAACAGTGGTTCTCAACTCCAGTCCTCAGGACCCACCAACAGGCCAGGTTTGCAAGATAGCTGAAATACATCACAGGTGATATCACTTGCTGCTCAGTGATTGCAGTATTCTAGTCTGCAACTCCCCAAGGTAATACTTAAAATCTGGCCTGTTGGTGGGTCCCGAGGACTGGAGTTGAGAACCACTGATGTAGAAGAATACATATTGGCTAAACTGATGAATACATTTGTTTTTTTATATATATATTTTTTTGGATATGTATTATAACAGAAAGTAAAAAATATTGGTTTTTTTCAAAATTGTCGGTCTATTTTTGTTTATAGTGCAAAAAATAAAAACTGCAGAGGGGATCAAATACCGACAAAAGAAAGCTCTATTTGTGAGGAAAAAAAGCACATCAATTTTGTTTGGGTACAGCAGCGCATGACCGCGCAATTGTCAGTTAAAGTAGCGCAGTCACAAAAAATGGCCTGGTCTGATTATTAACGTACCTGTATGTTGCCCTTTAAGAAGCGGTTTGCGCGCCCGCCGCGGGCTCAGTGAGTGTGATCACGGGTCCTGCAGACTCCATGTCCACGATTGCCTCATGGAGAGGAAGAACGGGGAAATGTTGATGTAAACAAGCATTTCCCCGTTCTGCCTACTGACACTGATCACAGCTCCCTGCAATCAGGAGCGGTGATCAGTGTAGTGTCACACATAGCCCCTCCCCCCCACAGTTAGAATCACTCCCTAGGACACACTTAACGCCTACAGTGCCACCTAGTGGTTAACCCCTTCGCCAGTCACATTTACACAGTAATCAATGCATTTTTTATTCTTTCAAAATGTTTTATTGATTTTCCAAAAATAAAAACAATATAAAAGAATGAGAAGTAAAGCAAAACATTACATTACATTCCCCTGTGGGGGGTATGAGATAGGCCTAAAACATAAAGTAAGAATCAAGCACACATCATACACATTGACTGGTACCTAAAAAGCTATTGTAACTCTTCCAATTATGTGTCATCCTCCCAGCCTGCGGCTAATAATGGGGAGGGGCAAAGAGAGGTTCCATCAGCACCCCAAAAGGGATCATGCTGTGCCCGACCGAATCCTAACGAGCCACCCATAGCAAATCTTCGCCAGATGGGCCTGGGATCTAGGAAAAACAATGAGGTTGCTATGACCTGATTTGCTAGCCCCAGAGAGAGAGACCTCCCTCTGCAGAACCGATTGCACTAAAGAGAGAGGGTGGAGAAGAGAGGGAAAGAGTAGAGAGCCTGTCAACGGGAGAGGATCATGCCTCCCTCTGTAAACCGAAGAATTTTACGGTTGAACTCCTGGTATAAGGGAAATGCCCATATGTTGCGCCCAAGGTTCCCATATAGCTTCAAATTGCATTTTGGTTTTGTGGAGAATGCTGGAGAGTTTCTCTTGGCACATAATCCAAGATATCTTACGTGTAGCAGCCTTGACTGAGACCTTGGGTTGTTTCAAAGCTTTGGCAATGGTGAGCTTGGCACCAAGGAGGATGAAATGTATTAATTTACGCGTCTGTTTTGGGTAAGTTTGCATTAAAGGGGTTGTAAAGGTAAAAATTTTTTCACCTTAATGCATTCTATGCATTAAGGTGAAAAAACTTTTGACAGTACCGCCGCCCCCAGCCCCCCCGTTTTACTTACCTGACGCCTCGAATCTTCGCTGCTCGTCCTCATTGCAGCTCAGCCTGGTCGCTGATTGGCTGCAGTGGATGGATTGAAAGCAGCGCAGCCATTGGCTCGCGCTGCTGTCAATCACATCCGATGACGCGGCGCGCCAGGGGGCGGGGCCGAGTGATACAGCGAGCGGCTATAGCCGCCGGCTGTATCACGGGAGCGCGCCCGCAAGCACTCACCACCGTGCGAGGGAGCTCGCATTAAGGTGGTAAATGCTTGCGGGGAGGAGCCGAAACAGCCGCCGAGGGACCCCAGAAGACCAGGTTCGGGGCCACTCTGTGCAGAACGAGCTGCACAGTGAAGGTAAGTATAACATGTTTGTTATTTTTTTTTTTTTTTTTAATTACCTTTACAATCACTTTAAGGAGGGCTATGACTGGGGTTTTCGGGATTTGATCTTTCGTAACTTTTCGAATCGGGGAGAAAATCTTGCTCCAGTAGGCCATAGAGCCTGAGAGTTGACACCCTCGGAAGCACCTGGGGTCTGCTGCCGGAAACATTTTGGCCAATCTGTCCGGGGTAAGGTACCATCTAGTAATGACCTTGAGGCTGGATTCCATCAGTGAGATATTCTTAATGCCCTTAAAGGATCTATTAAAGGTGGCCCCCCATCTTTCTATGTCCCAGTGGAGGGATAGGTCGCTCTCCCAAGCGATCATGTAAGGGGTCTTTAAGGATTGATGAGAAAGTGACTGATAGATGATGGAGATTCCGCCCCTCTGTTCTGTGAACTGCCCACACCATAATTCGTATGGTGTGAATTTGGGAGGCGAGGTTTTCTCCCCCCAAATGTGGCGGAGGAAGTGTCTTATTTGGTAAAATCTATAACGTTCTGAATTAGGGATTTCTAGATGATTCACACAAAATTCAAGGGAAATAGGGCCATCGGAAGTGAAGAAGTGTCTGATTCGATACAACCCCTTGTCCAACCACCATCTAAAGGCTTTAATGTCCAGTCCCGGAGTAAAGTCGGGATTGTTGAAAATGTGTGCTAGAGGGTGGCAACTCGAGGTTAATGCAGGGTTGTTTCTTAAATTGTCCCAGATTTTGAAGGATTGAGAGAGAGACGGGGAGAGGATTGGGGGACGCTGTCTTGGGGGAACCCAGAGTAGGAAGTCTAGGGTGTAGGATGGAGCAGCCTGTCTGTCTATTTGAATCCAGTCTGGTTTCTCAGCCTTAGAATAGACTGTGGAGAGCTGGGCCAGCCTGGCAGCTTGATAATACCAGAAAAGCTAGGGGCAGCCCTAAACCCCCTAGTGGTCTGGGTAGGAATAGGGTTCCTTGCAGGATTCTCTGTACTTTACCCCCCCCATATGAATTTGTTGACCTTTCATTGAAATGAGGTCAAATGATCCTTAATAATGTTTATTGGAAGGGCCCTGAAGAGGTAGAGGAGTCTTGGTAGTAATGTCATCTTAACAGCGTGGATTCTCCCAAGCCAGGATACCTCCCTCTTTGTCCAGTTTCCTAAGTCAGCTTCGAGCTTACGGTATGTTTGAGGGAAGTTAGCAGTGTATAATTGTTCTGTTTTAGCTGTGAGTTTAATCCCTAGATAATCAATGGAGAAGTCGCTCCACTTAAAGTCAAAGGAACTTTGAAGTGCGGCTACTGTGTCTGTCTTGAGGGAAATGTTTAAGGCAGATGACTTAGAGTAGTTAACCTTTAACCCTGAAATCTTGGAGAAGTCCGTCAGGAGTTTGCAAAGGTTTGGGAGGGAGGTTATCGGGGATGTGATGAAAAGGAGCATATCGTCCGCAAATAGTCGGCATTTGTGGACTTGGTTCCCACAGTACACCCCCTGGATGTTGGGATTAGATCTTATTGCTATTGCCAGTGTTTCGATCGCCATGGCAAAAATTAGAGGGGAGAGAGGGCAGCCCTGTCTAGTGCCTCTTGCTATATTAAGGGGTTTGGAATACTGGCCTTGTAGACGGATCACCGCTTTCGGGTTGGAGTACAAGGATCCCTAAAAAACTGGTCCCAAAACCCCACTTCTCCAGTAGGGAGAAAAGATAAGGCCATTCGATCGAATCGAAGGCCTTATGTAAGTCCAGTGATAGGAGCAGTCCTTCTTGCTTGGGGCCCCCTACCCAATTAGATTGGAGAATGGAAACAATGTCGACGGCTCTCCTAATTTGGTCTGGCCCTTGCCTGCCCAGAATGAAACCCACCTGGTCTTTATGGACATAAAGTTTAATAAAGGAAGCTAGACGGTTGGCGAGAATTTTTGTCAAAATTTTTAGGTCATTATTAATTAGGGAGATGGGTCTGTAATTTTCAACTTCCTTGTGGTTTTTGTTGGGTTTGGGGATTACTGAGATGAACACAGTGTTCAAGTGTGGATCTAGTGGGGAGCCTGAACTTGTAGAATTAAAAAATTTTGCCATATGGGGAGCCAAAATTTCGCCGAATGTCTTGTAGTAGGGGACTGATAATCCGTCAGGACCTGGAGCTGAGCCAGTCTTAAGACCTTTGATAACATCCCTAATCTCCTCCGCGGAGAAGGCTCTGTCCATTAAATCTTTGTGTTCTATGGAGATGGAGGGCAACTGAAGGTTCTGAAGAAAAGAGTTGGTCAGGGGGCCTCTCTCTGCTTGGGTAGAATTATAAAGTTTGGGGAAAAATTTGTGGAAGGCAGTCATAATTTTATTTGGGTTGGCTGTTGGAGGCTGACCTGCTATACGCAATTTGGGGAAAGTATGAGAGTGGTATTTGGGAGTAAGCTTTGTGGCTAACATTGGTCCAATTTTATCTTTTTGGCAGTAATATTTGGCTCCACTCCAACGGATGTGTATCTCTGCTTCAGATGTTAATGCTAGATTGAGCTCGAGCCTAATCGCTTCTAGACGGTCTGTTAAAACCTTAGATGGGTGTTTCTTGTGGTCGGCTTTTAAGGTTACAAAGGATTGTTCCAACCTTTGGATATCAGTCAGACGCTCCTTCTTGACCTTTGTCGCTATCCGGATGAGCTCCCCTCGGATGGTAGCCTTGTGGGCAGCCCAGAGGGTCTCAGGGAAAATGTTGTCTAGGTCATTTAGACGAAAGTATTCTTTAATGGCATCCGCTATCACCTTGGTATTCAATCGCCAGTATGAGCCCCGTTTCCCCGTGAGAATATTTCTCATGGAAAGGAGGACCAGTGAATGGTCCAACCACGCTGTGTCTAAAATAGAAGCCTTATTAGTCAGAGGAATGAGATTTGTAGGAATGAGTATGTGGTCAATCCTGGCGTATGATTGGTGGGGAGAAGTGTGTAAAGTCTCTACTTGTGGGGTTCAGTTCCCTCCAAATGTCAACTAAGAAGTGGCTGTGTAGTATTTTGGCTATTCTGGTACTTAGTTTCGTGGGGCGCGTAAGCTGGTCTTTGGGGGGCCTTGTTTTATCTAAACCTTGGTCAAAAGCCACATTGGAGTCTTCCCCCAAGATGACCTTGCCCTCCAGGAGGGGGTTTAGAGTTGTTAAGAGGTTCTGGAAAAAAGTGGCTTGACCCTTATTAGGGGCGTAGTAAGAAATTATAGAGTATAAAACTCCCTCTAGAGTGCCCTTCACAAGAATAAACCTGCCCTCTGGATCTCTAAAGTCAGAAATGTGGGAAAATTTGCTGTTTTTGGAGAAAAGAATTGCTACCCCTTTCGTCTTGTTTGGTGCGTTGGCGAGGTAAAAGGATGGATAGTATGAGTGGAGGAACTTGGGGTTGTATCGAATCGGAAAGTGCGTCTCTTGTAGTAGCACTACATCCAGTTTAAGGGATCTGTAGTGATCGAACGCTATTCTCCTTTTCCTAGGAGAATTCAGGCCCTGAACGTTATGAGATGCCACCCTGAGATCCACTCCCTTCGATATCTTGTCAGCCATGGGAACAGAGGGGGGGGAGACCATCGAACTGGCAGCCACTTACCGTTTGACGACTTCTACCTGCAGCAAGGGGATGAATGGTGTTGAGACAACCAAAGTCTGTTTGGAGATTGAATGGGGTCGTCTCCTGTTGACAGGCTAGAAGAGAGGAGAAGAGTGAATGGTGGGAAAAGGAGGGGAGAGATTCAAACAAAAACAGTAACAAAGACATGGGTCTTCTAGCAAGACCCGTGGAGAGTGGCGGAGTGGATGTCCGCCAAAACCCCACTCTTAAACGTCGGTCGCCCTTGAAGGTTGATCGAAGCCCCACACCAAGAGAACACACTCGGTTCTCTGGGAATGAGTGGAGGCGCAAGGGGACCACCCTGGACCCTTGCAACAACATGTGTCTGAAACATGAAATTTGCACATTTAAAATATGTTCAACTGCAGTGAAATCAACCCGTTTCACAAAACAGAGAGTGCAAGAAAGAATAATAACCCATAGTAACTGTAGAACAGGCCACCGTCTCCCAGCGCCCCCCGTCCCAACCAGCCCCCCCCCCCGACCTAGCAGAGGGGAAGGGTCGGAGAGGCCGGGAGCGTCGAGGGGAAAAAAGGGGGACCGGGCCCTAACAAAATGAGGTGGGGGTAAGGGTTCTTTGAAAAAAAAAAGAAGGAAATTGGCCCTTGAAAAGTTGGACCCGTTTGTTCAAGTCCCAATAGAACAGTCCTGGAGGGGAGAGAACCCCCATCTCCCAGGTGTAGCAAATCCCTTGAGAACCGAATCCTCAGCAGGAGGGGAGAGAGTTCCGAAATCCTGCTTCTGAAGGGTGTGGAATGCAGTTGGGCTGGCAGTTGCTGAAGTCTCCTCTCTGAACATTGGGAACTTGTGGTAGAGGGGCCTTTAGTGACCAAATATGTCCTGGAACAGGGGACTGAACCGGTCCAAAATTTGGGGGGTTGGAGCTCCAGCTCTGTCAACAGAAGGAACTACAGTCCTAAAGGTGGTGCCCATGAAAAGACATTGGAGTGTGGAGATCCAAACAATCTGTTACGGTGGTCTTCCGTTCCTTGCTCTTCTTAGAGGGACCCTTGTTCCAAAGGGGAGATACAGGACTGGCAGGAGGGGGACGTTTGGATGACCCCGATGACGATGTGGAGAAGTCCATGGGTGCCTCCTGAGATATTAATTTCAGGGACAAGAACAGTCTTTCACCATCAGGGAGGTTGGAAAATGAGTGGATCTTCACCTTTGCCGTGAAGTTCTCAATTCAGGGTAAGGACCAGTGGTTCCTAATGTCCCGTTGCATTAGGACCGTAAGGAGAGGTTTGAGGGATCGTCTTCTTTGGATGGTGGATGGAGCCAAATCTGCAAAAATCTGCATCTGGTGCCCCGGGTGCTGTAGTTTAGGCTTCAGACGAGATTGACGCATGACCTCCTCCTTAACAGCATAAAGGTGCGGTTTTACTATAATATCTATGGGAGTTCCATCTTTTCTGGGGGGTCCTAGTGCACTGTGTGCTCTGTCTAGTTCTAGACGATGCAGCGGGATATTTGGAATGAGCTCTGAGATGATGTCCGGAATCGTGAGGGGAATATCTGTGAAGGATTCTGGAAGGCCTCTAATTCTGAAATTATACCTCCTGGACCTATTTTCAAGCTTGTCGATCCTGGAAAGGGCCGTATCAAGTTGTTCTTGGATGGTCTGAATGTGCACCGCATTTTGGTTGGTTCTGGAGACTGTACTTTTGATTTTGTCCTCCATGGCTTCTATTCTGGAACCCAAACTAGATAGGTCCGATTTAATAGTGTTGGTGATTTGGATTGCTGTGTTGGCCAGTCCTCTTTCTAATAGAGTAGAAAATTTAGCAAAAAGGTCTTCCTGAAGTGTGGTGATGTCCTTGACTGAAAAGCCAGGGGGCGGATTAGCAGATGGGTGAAGTTGAGAAGGCATGGACGGGGATAGGGCATATTCCTCCAGATGCATGCTGATTGAGGGCTCCGTGGGCGCCGTGGAGGGGGCCTGGTGCTTATGAGGTCCATGAGGGGCTTCCTAATGCCAAATGAAAAGAAAGAAAAAAAGGAGCGCACCAGCCTAGTGCATTATCCTTGACAGATTTATTGATTAAAAACAAGATAAAATCTACTCACAAAGGTTGAAGAAACAAATCGCATTTGTAGAATGCCACAGCGGCGATAAATCCAGTGGTAGCAGTTTTCCAGGTCCCAGGAAGGAGGCGTACGGACTACTGCTGGCTAACGCGTTTCGAAGGTTACCCTTCTTCATCAGAGCCTTAGTAGTGTTAGTCTCCTGCTGGTTTTTATACATGTGTCTATCCAACCAAGGCTGGTCAGATTGGTTCTGAAGCTCCTCCCTTAATTGGTGGGCGGTTTTTTGGGGGGGGTGGGTTAGGTCTAGGCTAAGTTGTTATTATTATAGGGCCATGGTGAAAGAACTATTTACATTTAGTATAATTTTGGTCTGATTTAATAGTTCTAGTTCTGGTATTTTAATTTTATTTAAAATTTTAAATTTTAGTTTTTAAGTTTTTTAATTTTAAATTTAAAATTTTTTTGATTAGTATTTAATGTTTAAATCAGCGGCCATGTATATATTCGGGAGTGCAAACATCCAGTAACAAATAGACTAAAACAGTCCTGTCAATACTGTTACATAAGTGAGCCAAGGCATATCGAGTGTTCCTTGGAGCTCCTCTCCCTTTCTATCTATACATTACAGACCTCAGGAGAAACTGACCAGAGGTTACGAATCAAAGATTGGAGATAGAGTGGCATACCTTATGATGTGTATGTCTGATGACAGCTCATTAGCTCGGGAAAAATGTCTCTGCAAGGACCGTAACTGTACCGGCTTCTATTACTGACCGGTAGCACGTTCCTGTGTACAGTAGAGCCTGGTGGAACGCACGCCGCTCCTCTGCTTCCGGGAAGCGCGGGGAAATGCGGTCGTGACGTCATATCCGTTGCGCCCTTCGGCGCACGAGATTGACTAGCTGTAGTAAACAGTAGTCACCATTTTGTAGAAGGCAAAGATAGAGGCAAAAAGGGGGACAGAATCGTCTAAGCTATGGGTTATATGGGGATAATAAGTTAAAATAGAATTCTTGAAAGAGATAATAAACGTATGATACACTAATTCGGGTGATGCCACTGGGAGGGAGAGGGAGGGGGAAAGAAAAAAACCCGGGGAGAAGATAAGCCTAATTATCAGATGTTAGGCATAATATTTATCCAAATATAAACTAGATGGAGACAGGGGCTATTAGAGAAATGATTCTAGAGCTGTAACCAAAGGGTGACAGTATACTGAACGCATGTATTTCGAAAACCAGCAAGAGAAACACTGAAAAAGAGGTAGTAGTATAAAATATATAAAGTATAATGTATAAAATATAATAAATATAAATAAATATATATATATATATATATATATATATATATATATATATATATATATATATATATATATATATATATATATATACATCAGCATAGACATATATGCGCATGGAAGTCAGATTAAAAGGCAAATAAAAATAGAACCGTATAGAGGTACACAGGATGTATGTGTACTTAGCCAATGTAATATAAAAAGGGGTTTGTTGTAACCACATATAAATAAAACATATAATGGTTTTTAACATTATTTCTGGTATATCTAGAGGTTATTTAGTAGACACCAGCGAAAGGAATAACAGAATCGTTGTGTCAAATTACTTTGTAAGATAGTGGTGATAATAGTGATGATGATAATTGCAATTGTTTAGGTTAAAGTCAGACCACCTATTCTATTGTATTTTTTTAAAAAATGGTAGTAACAAAACAAATAAAATATAAAAAAATATATATATAATAAGAGGGGGAATTTTTATATATGGTATTTGATAGCAGTAAAGATTAGATTACATTAGATTAGATGAAATTAAAAAATATAAAAATTATTAAATAATAAGTTAAATCGAATGAGGTAGATATGGATAATAGATTGTAGAATGTTAGATAGAGCCACTGATAGATGTACATATATATATACATATATATACACATACATACACACATGTTTAATCGTGTTCAAGCATATATATAAGCGCATACACATACATACAGCCACGTAAAGACCCGTAAATGCTATGGTCTAGTCTTATGGTACATGCATATTGGACACCATCTGTGAGAGGGGTGTTAAGTTAATGTGACTAAAATATATATTAAAAATTGATCCAAGATCTAATAGGATATGACTTAATGCAATGGAAATGAAATGATAGTACCTAAAAAATCTAATATAGGGCGATAAGTGGGGCCTAGTGATAGATGAGTGTCACAACGGTAATGAATTAATAATATAACATTGAATAGATGTAGAATTGGCCCTCTGCAGTGGCTTAGTACTAGCGTTATACTATTTTATGTATTTCTGGGTCTTCGTTTAAGCCTCCCGGGGCGAGACTGCCAAGGGTGAAGATCCAGAAGGCTTCTCTCTTGCATAGCCTCTGGTGTCTTCTTCCTGTATCCAGCTCGCCTCCGATCGACTCAATCCCAAATACTTTCATGCCTGCGGGGTCCCCTTGGTGGACCTCTACAAAGTGTCGAGGAACTGGATATTTGTCCCTTAGATTTATGATGCCCCATTTATGTTCACCAATTCTAACTTGCATTGGACGTTGTGTACGGCCAACGTACAGACGCCCACATGGACAGACGATACCGTAGATAACATACTCTGTTCCACAGTTTATGAATTGTTTAATTTGGTGAACACGCCCATCTCTCCCTGCTACAGTTTTTTTCCTATGCCACATGTACATACATGTGCCACAGTTCTTAATACCGCACCTGTAGCATCCTTTTTGGTCAAATATTGTTGTCCAACTATTAGTTGGTTTGTTGGTAAATGTTTTTACCCTACTTGGGGCTATCAGGCTCCTAAGATCTCGGGGCTTCCGGAAAACAATATTAGGGTGATCAGGGAGTATCTTACCCAAAACAGGGTCGTGCTTCAGAATATTCCAATTCTTTTTAATAACATTCTGAATTTCGAACGCTTTATTCGTATATTGGGTAGAGAAACAGGCCTGTTGGATATCAGAAGTGGTCTGGTATCGAGATTTTTTGTTTTTCTTAGGAGCCTGATAGCCCCAAGTAGGGTAAAAACATTTACCAACAAACCAACTAATAGCTGGACAACAATATTTGACCAAAAAGGTATCGTCTGTCCATGTGGGCGTCTGTACATTGGTCGTACACAACGTCCAATGCGAGTTAGAATTGGTGAACATAAATGTGGCATCATAAATCTAAGGGACAAATATCCAGTTCCTCGACACTTTGTAGAGGTCCACCAAGGGGACCCCGCAGGCATGAAAGTATTTGGGATTGAGTCGATCAGAGGCGAGCTGGATACAGGAAGAAGACACCAGAGGCTATGCAAGAGAGAAGCCTTCTGGATCTTCACCCTTGGCAGTCTCGCCCCGGGAGGCTTAAACGAAGACCCAGAAAAACATAAAATAGTATAATGCTAGTACTAAGCCACTGCAGAGGGCCAATTCTACATCTATTCAATGCTATATTATTAATTCATTACCGTTGTGACACTCATCTATCACTAGGCCCCACTTATCGCCCTATATTAGATTTTTTAGGTACTATCATTTCATTTCCATTGCATTAAGTCATATCCTATTAGATCTTGGATCAATTTTTAAATTTTTTATATATATTTTAGTCACATTAACTTAACACCCCTCTCACAGATGGTGTCCAATATGCATGTACCATAAGACTAGACCATAGCATTTACGGGTCTTTACGTGGCTGTATGTATGTGTATGCGCTTAAATATATATGTGTATGCGCTTATATATATCTTATACACGATTAATCATGTGTGTATGTATGTGTGTGTGTGTGTATGTATATGTATATGTATATATATATATATATATATATATATATATATATATATATATATATATATATATATATATATATATATATATATATATATATGTACATCTATCAGTGGGCAGTGGCTCTATCTAACATTCTACAATTTATTATCCATATCTACCTCATTCGATTTAATTAACTTATTATTTAATAATTTTTATATTTTTTAATTTCATCTAATCTAATGTAATCTAATCTTTACTGCTATCAAATACCATATATAAAAATTCCCCCTCTTATTATATATATATTTTTTTATATTTTATTTGTTTTGTTACTACCATTTTTAAAAAAAATACAATAGAATAGGTGGTCTGACTTTAACCTAAACAATTGCAATTATCATCATCCCTATTATCACCACTATCTTACAAAGTAATTTGACACAACGATTCTGTTATTCCTTTCGCTGGTGTCTACTAAATAACCTCTAGATATACCAGAAATAATGTTAAAAACCATTATATGTTTTATTTATATGTGGTTACAACAAACCCCTTTTTATATTACATTGGCTAAGTACACATACATCCTGTGTACCTCTATACGGTTCTATTTTTATTTGCCTTTTAATCTGACTTCCATGCGCATATATGTCTATGCTGATGAATATGTATTTTTATATATATTTTTATATATATATATATATATATATATATATATATATATATATATATTTTATACATTATACTTTATATATTTTATACTACTACCTCTTTTTCAGTGTTTCTCTTGCTGGTTTTCTAAATACATGCGTTCAGTATACTGTCACCCTTTGGTTACAGCTCTAGAATCATTTCTCTAATAGCCCCTGTCTCCATCTAGTTTATATTTGGATAAATATTATGCCTAACATCTGATAATTAGGCTTATCTTCTCCCCGGGTTTTTTTCTTTCCCCCTCCCTCTCCCTCCCAGTGGCATCACCCGAATTAGTGTATCATACGTTTATTATCTCTTTCAAGAATTCTATTTTAACTTATTATCCCCATATAACCCATAGCTTAGACGATTCTGTCCCCCTTTTTGCCTCTATCTTTGCCTTCTACAAAATGGAGACTACTGTTTACTACAGCTAGTCAATCTCGTGCGCCGAAGGGCGCACCGGATATGACGTCACGACCGCATTTCCGCCCTGTGGACCGGAAGCGGAGGAGCGGCGTGCGTTCCACCAGGCTCTACTGTACACAGGAACGTGCTACCGGCCAGTAATAGAAGCCGGTACAGTTACGGTCCTTGCAGAGACATTTTTCCCGAGCTAATGAGCTGTCATCAGACATACACATCATAAGGTATGCCACTCTATCTCCAATCTTTGATTCGTAACCTCTGGTCAGTTTCTCCTGAGGTCTGTAATGTATAGAAAGAAAAGGGAGAGGAGCTCCAAGGAACACTCGATATGCCTTGGCTCACTTATGTAACAGTATTGACAGGACTGTTTTAGTCTATTTGTTACTGGATGTTTGCACTCCCGAATAAATACATGGCCGCTGATTTAAACATTAAATACTAATCAAAAAAATTTTAAATTTAAAATTAAAAAACTTAAAAACTAAAATTTTAAATAAAATTAAAATACCAGAACTAGAACTATTAAATCAGACCAAAATTATACTAAATGTAAATAGTTCTTTCACCATGGCCCTATAATAATAACAACTTAGCCTAGACCTAACCCACCCCCCCAAAGAACCGCCCACCAATTAAGGGAGGAGCTTCAGAACCAATCTGACCAGCCTTGGTTGGATAGACACATGTATAAAAACCAGCAGGAGACTAACACTACTAAGGCTCTGATGAAGAAGGGTAACCTTCGAAACGCGTTAGCCAGCAGTAGTCCGTACGCCTCCTTCCTGGGACCTGGAAAACTGCTACCACTGGATTTATCGCCGCTGTGGCATTCTACAAATGCGATTTGTTTCTTCAACCTTTGTGAGTAGATTTTATCTTGTTTTTAATAAATAAAACTGTCGAGGATAATGCACTAGGCTGGTGCGCTCTTTTTTTCTTTCTTTTCATTTGGCATTAGGACATCCCATCCTTAAGAGCAGCAAGGCCAAAACCCATAGTCCCTCCTGAACCCTTGGGATCTTTTAGCCAATACACCTGTGCGCAAGAGTATTTTGCTTTTTTGTCCATGAGGGGCTCCCTGGGACATGCTGGGGGCGCCCTGTGCCGCTTGGGCATAAGTCAGAGTCGGAGGGGTAAGTACTGGCCTGTTTTCTGGTGCCTTGGCCTGTGAGGATGCATGAGACAGGATAGATTCCGTGCCGGCGGCCATCTTGGTACTCCCATCCAGCCCCGCCGAGTTGATTTGCGGGCCGAGGTCCCGTCATGCCGAGGGACCGGACATCTCTGCGTGTTCCCCTTGGGTTCCCGAACCCGGACGGGCAGACGGGATACTCCTCCGTGGGCTGTGGCGGTGGTAGTGCGGCTCGTTAGTCCAGGGTGGTGCGGAGCTCCTGGCTCAGGCAGCCATGTCGGAGCTCTCGCACATGCGCACTCTGTAATCAATGCATTTTTAATCGCACTGATCGCTGTATAAATGTGAATGGTCCCAAAATAGCGCCAAAAGTGTCTGATCTGTTCGCCATAATGTCGCAGTTATGATAAAAATCGATGATCGCCGCCATTACAAGTAAAAAAAATTATTACCGTATATACTCGAGTATAAGTCGAATTTTTCAGCACATTTTTTTGTGCTGAAAGTGCCCCCCTCGACTTATACTCAAGTCAAGCACTTTTCTGCAGCAAAAAAATTCATTTTCCAAACCGACTTTGGGGCCCCATATCTCAGGGCCACTTGGTGCTAGGAACCCCAAATTTGGTGTGCAAACCCAGTGGAACTGGTACCATAACATATCCAAAGCTGGGGTTCCTAGCACCAAGTGGCCCTGAGATACGGGGCCCCAAAACCAGTTTGGAAAATGTCATTTTCTGCTGCAGAAAACTGCTTGACATTTTCTGAACTGATTTTTGGGGCCCTGTATCTGAGGGCCACTTAGTGCTAGTAACCCCAGCTTTGGAAATATTATGGTGCTAGTTACACTGGGTTTGCACACCAAATTTGGGGTTCTTAGCACTAAGTGGCCCCAAGATACAGGGCCCCAAATTCGGTCAACTGTGTCCATCTGCAGCAATGTCATTTCGGGACCCTTTGGGTTCAGAGACCCCAAATTTTGGCTGCAGCTAGGGGGCATCTAGGAACCCTTAACTACCGAGTTTGAAGTTTGGGGGACCTATGGCTGCAAATGGGAACAGGGATGCTGCAAAATGGGCATTGTTGACCCTCTTTTCCACTTACAGTAGCTGTGCATTTCTCACCCTCGTCTTATACTCGGTTCAATACGTTTTTCCCATTTTTTTTTTGTGGTAAATTAGGGCCTCGACTTATACTCGGAACGACTTATACTCGAGTATATACGGTAATAAAAATGCCATAAAACTATCCCCTATTTTGTAGATGCTATAACTTTTGCGCAAACCAATCAATAATCGCAATTTTTTTACCAAAAATATGTAGAAGAATACATATCGGCCTAAACTGAGGAAAATAAATGTTTTTTTATATATATTTTTGGGGATATTTATTATAGCAAAAAGTAAAAAAAAAATGTGTTTTTTTTTTCAAAATTGTCGCTATTTTTTTGTTTATAAACGCAAAAAATAAAAACCACAGAGGTGATCAAATACCACCAAAAGAAAGCTTTATTTGTGGGGGAAAAAAGGACGTCAATTTTGTTTGGGAGCCATGTCGCACGACCGCGCAATTGTCAGTTAAAGCGACGCAGTGCCGAATCACAAAAAACGCTCTGGTCTTTTGCCAGCCAAATGGTTCGGGGCTGAAGTGGTTAAACTGACAACTTTGTGTAAAAAAATAAAATTTTCCTTTTTTTTCCCTGCATTTTCCAAAAACGTATGTAAAAAAAAATACATTTTCAAAAGATACACTATGCCTTTCATTAAATACTTTGGAGTGTTTAATAATTATAAGTATGCCTGTGCTGTGTGTGTGAAATATCCTATTAAGTGACAACTTTGTGAACATTTTTATTTTTATTTTCCAAAAACCTGATAGTGCATCTTTCTGTCACCCAGAACCCCTACTGTTAAACCTCTAAATCTGAACTTTCCTGCCTCCCAGCACACCTGACACTGAAGCCTAACACTCCAGATACTGCACCTTTCTGCCAGCTAGCAACTCTGCTGCTTCATACTTCACCACTGTTCCTCTTGTCTCTGCTTCTTCTTGTCACCTCTGCAAGAACATGCAGAAAGGAGGAGAAGCTGAGCCTTGAGTGTTAGGGCTCCCTTCCCACTCTCTCTATTGGACTCCATCCACTTTATCCATCTGATCCCATCACCTCCTTCCCAGTGCAGCCTGTAGGGTCGGTTAGTCTTTTTTGTGTTTCAAGGTTCCTAGGGAAACAAAGTGCAAACTTCAGGGCTAAGGGACAGAGGTAAGCCAAACACTGAACCTGCCCATTACCTCCATTATTACGCAGCCCTTCCAATGTGGCAGACATTTTCTGGAAGTCCAAATTTATTTTTATTTTACTTTCAAGGAGAGTGTTTAATGCGAAATATAACATAGCTTCCTAAACTTTTTTCGTGTTATTTTGAGTATGCATAGAAAGCATAGGAAGAATAGGGCAGGACAGGATATATAGGATATGATAAAAAGAATAGAATCCAAAGGATAATACTAGAACAGAAGAGGATAGAGTAGGCTATAGGGTTTACTGAAGTTTTATAAATTGATCTGCATTTGTTCTTAGTTGAGAAATTATTTTTTTCCTGGAAACATTCTTCTCTTCTTCTATAGAATGTGGAGCGATCACTTGACAGACAGTTCCTGCCCCCACCTGGCATCTGGAATAAGAAATAACCAGACATTGAGGACACTGAACCTCACTATGAACAATCTGGATGGTCCTCATTTCAGGGATCTGATGGAAGCTCTGACAACAAGCCGGATAGAGGAATTACAGTGAGTAGAACAGGACTGACAATAATATTCTGCAACAGTAGGACATCTAAAATCCATAAAGCGAATGCTAGTAATGTCATTATATCTGATCTCCCTTTTCTCTGTAAATAGTTCATTCTAGACTTGTCCAATTCTTGGATCTGATCACACTCCACCTGGAAATTGTTTTGTTTTTTTCCTATATGGGTATGTAGGTGAGAGAGCTTGTATAGAACAAATCTGTCACAATCCCCTACAAAAGAGCAAAATATGTCAAAATAAAGTCCCTAGAGTCTCTCCACGTGGAGGAACTCTGGGGAATGGGGATTTTGAAGTGCCAAAAATAATTACCCAGTATAACAAAACATAAAGTTTCACAATTATTTTATTCAATAAAGTTAAAAACAAGGAGTAAAAAACTAATTTTAAAAATCAAATCTCATAACATAGACATGTGATACAGACAACTGAACATTAATAAACAGCAAATAGTGTATGGATCGAAGCATTTTGTCAAGATCAGGGCTTCTTCAGGATCCACATATTTTGACATCTGATGGTTACTGAACAATACAGACAAGATTTTAGTTCCCAGGGTACAGAGATACATACATCATGACTAGAGTTGGGCGACTGGTTCGGGCCGAGCATGGGTTTGGGCCAAACATTGACTGTTCACCCGTTCGAACACGTGAATTATTGGAGCATTCAACTGCTTGTTCAGCCCGCTGAATGACCACAATGCACTGTGCCACTGCACAGTGTATTGGAAGCCCCGATTGGCTAAGGCAATGAAAGCTTTGCCCAATCAGAGCACAGAGCTCTGTCAGAGCCATGACTGGAGAAAGTAATGATGACTCTATCCAATCATGGCTCATTGCTCTTAGTCCCACCCCACACTATAAAAATATTCTTCCCATAGTGGCCGTTTGCAGTGTGATTGGCATTGAGAGAGATAGAACAGGGCTCTGTTCAGTGCTACTAGCAAGTTGGTGTGCTATAGTGTGCTATTGTGATTATATTGTCAGAATATCAGTTTAGTGTGAATCCAGTAATAGTGCAGCGTGAGTGTATTTTGACGATTCATTTTTACTTTAGTGTCAGTTTAGTGTGAATCTAGTGATCAGGGCCACCATCAGGGGGGTACAGCCCATACACCTGTAAGGGGACCCGGCATCTCTAGGGGCCCGAGCAGGGACTGCTTCTTTGGGTACTTTCCCTGTATATTCTGAGGACAGATGCCATAATGAAGCTCTCTGTGACAGACGTTCGGCTGCTTATCACAGCAGCACACCTAGCCAATGGAGCGGGGCTCCTCCATTCTGATCAGGGGCGGACTGAGGGCCCAGGGTAAGTGGATAGGGGGAGTACACTTGCCACTGTGGGGCAGCAGCTTCTAAATACATACACTGTGCCGGTTTTCTGTCAATAGAACACCGGCGCTGTATGTATTTAGAATCTCCAAAGCTCCTCCTGTCCCTGTAAGATCTCTGACTCAATTCCCCCCCTCCTCCGATCACCAGTGCGGTGTGCTGAGGGGGCGGAGCTCCCTTTAGCTACTGCTGGCTGGGATGTCTGCTCACACTACAGGGAGGAGGTGAGAGGAGTTTTTTTTTACTGAGTAAAGTCTCCTTGGAAGAAAAGCTGCCAAAGTTTCTCTAGGATTTGTCTTGTAGGTATTGCATCGATAAGGAGACACAGAGGATGAAGAGACAGTGAGTGTGACATATCTCCCAAGCTAGCACACAGCCCTATCTATATAACATCCCCCAATCTCTATGTCCAGATAATGTAAATGCCATTTTTGACCATTCATGTAACTTTGTGTTTATGTGGTGAGTTTACACCTCTGATTGTACAGAGTCAGAGCTTGTATAACACAGGGTTACATGAATTGTCATAAATACATTTCACATTGTCTGGACATACAGAGTGCTAGGTGCTGGATTAAATAGATATATATATTTACATCTTATAACAGGACAATATTTTCTTTGAGTACCAATTTTGTATTATATAACTTGTATATATTAGTAGATGAGCACAATAGTTTTTTTTTATTATTATTATAAACATCCCTATCTGACCACATCTCAGCCCCCTACTCCCCCAGCTTGCATCACCCCAAGACCACTTCATATATCCAGCTGACGGACATCACTTGGACCCTTATCTACCCAACGACACTCCCTGGTCACCCCACAGACTGCCATTAAAATAAATCCTTCCCCATTCTGCCACTGTAATACCCTCCACACTCCTCTCCTCTACATACTGGAGGGATTACAATGGACTGGATCTGGGCTGTACTGACGGTACAGAAGGGATAGAAGAACTACAGAGGGAGAACACTGTGAGAGAGGACCGACATAGAGGTCAGATGAGACTGGAGAAGGATGACATTGGATGGAGGAGGAGGACCTAGAATGGAGGAAGAGGAGGACAAGGGATGGTGAAGATGGGCCTGCAAAAGGAGGACATGGGATGGGGGACAAGGGACTGGAGAAGGAGGACATGGGATGGAGGAGATGGGACTGGAGAAGGAAGAGGACACAGGATGGGGGAAAAGGGACTGGAAGAGGAGCACATTGGATGGAGAAGGAGGAGGACATGGGATGGAGGAGATGGGACTGGAGAAGGAAGAGGACATGGGATGAAGGAGATGGGACTGGAGAAGGAAGAAGGCATGGGATGAAGGAGATAGGACTGGAAAAGGAAGAAGACATGGGATGAAGGAGATGGGACTGGAGAAGGAAGAGGACCTGGGATGGAGGAGGAGAACATGGGATGGGGAGAAGGAACTGAAAACGGAAGAGGAGCACATGGGATGGAGAAGGAGGAGGACATGGGATGGAGGAGATGGGACTGGAGAAGGAAGAGGACATGGGATGGAGGAGATGGCACTGGAGAAGGAAGAGGACATGGGATAGGGGAGAAGGGACAGGAAGAGGAGCACGTGGGATGGAGGAGGACATGGGAGTGGAGGAGAAATAGGACATGGGATGGAGGTTATATTGGGTTGTAAGTGTATTAAAAAAAAGTGGGTGCACTGAAGGACTTGGCGGGATGGCCAGTGGGTGGATTCGCTGGGACAGCCAGTGGGCGGGCCTTGAGGAATGTTTGTGGTCAGGCCCAGGGGGGCCCAGACCTAAAGCTGCATAAGAGGCCCCAAAATTTCTGATGGCTGCCCTGCTAGTGATAGTGCAGTGTGAGTGTAGTTTCACTATTCATTTTTACAGTTTAATTTGTCAGGGCAGATTTCCTGCAGTATATTTCAGTGCGTTACAGCACATTTAATGCAGTGTATATTAGTGCATTACTGCACGTTTAATGCAGTATATTTCTGTGCGTTATGGCACGTTTAATGCAGTATATTTCAGTGCATCAGTGCAGTTTCACTACAGTATATTGTAATGTGTCAGTGGAGTGTGTCTGTGTGGTGAATACTCAAGTTAAAGTCCACCAAGCACCACTTTTCATTGATTAAAGTGCATCCACATACACATTGCCACATCTTTATTACAGTTTGTTAATAAGCCCCCCCCGTCCAACATGTCTAGGAGGCCAACAAGGAGAGGCAGACATTTCCATGGCACTGTGAGGGAGCTAGCAGCATATGTGTTCACAGGCAAAGGTGAACGTGGTCTGTCCTCAGGCAGGGAAGCATTTCCATTGTTTAGTGATGTTGCCCCATGCTATCCAGCCACATTATGCAGAGGTGGTGGACTGGCTTACTAAACCATCCTCATCCTCCGTCACCCAAGCAGAGACTAGTGTGCAGTCCACCGCAGCTGCCAGAGCGGCTTATTTTGCCTCCTAATCCACAGCTACTCCTGCCATAGCTCCAGCATCAGGCATGGTGGAGTCAGCTGAGTTATTTAAACAGTGTCAGGCACTTGCTCCTTGATGATGCACAGCCATTACTTGATTCAGATGTTGGTTCTGAGGTTGAGGAAGGTAGGAACATGAGCCTACAGAGAGGGGAGAACACTGGTAATCAACAAATTGGCAGTCATGTCCCCCCAGCCACAGCGTATTGCAAAGTTGTCTCCAGTGATAATGAGAATGGAGGGGATAATAATGATGAGGTCACTGACTCAATTTGGGTGCCGGATAGAGCAGAGGAGGAAAGTGAGGGTGAGGTACAGCCCCAAAAAGGCAGCCATCATGGAAGAGTAGAGAGCAGCCACCCTATTCCATCATATTGTGGAGCTGTTATCTTCTGGCCCACTTCCCACAGCTCAGCTATTTGGGTCTTTTTTTTTTTTTTTAGCACATGTGCAGCCGATCACACTGTTGCAAACTTTGCATTAAGCACATTAAGCGTGGCAAAAACACCAGCCATTAGGGAACCACATGCTTGACAAGACATTTGACCTCCCACCACTCAGCCCATTGGCAAGAGCACCTGAAAGCCACACAAAAGGGGGGCAGTTATGCTCCTCACCTTTCTGGTGCACCCCCGCTATACCTCATGACTGCTCAGCAGCCTCCACTGACAGGGATGATGGTATAGTGCAGAGTGAAAGGGTCATGAAAAAGCGCCCTTGTGTCCAAGGTCCTTGCAGCACGTCAGCCAGTAGCATGCCACCAGCTGTAGACTACTATAGCAGGCAAATTTCTCTGCCCAATCTGCTGCAGCGAAAAAAAATAGTCACTGCCACCCACATGCCCGGTGTCTAAATTCAAGCTTGTCAAAGTTGCTGGCTTTACAACTACTGCCTTTCCATCTGGTGGATTCTGCCCCCTTGCGTGAATTTTCAGAATGCACTTTACCACAATGGCAGGTTCCCAGTCGCTGTTTCTGTTCATGTAAGGCCATTCCAGCTCTCTACCATCACATGGAAGGCAATGTTGTGGCATTGTTGGGCAATACAGTCAGCCGCAAGAACCACATTACTGCTGACACGTGGTCCAGCAAGCATGGTCAGGGATGCTATATTTCATTCACAGCACACTGGGTAACTGTCTGCAACTCGAAAGGATGCAGGACAGGGCTCGGTGCTGGAGCTTGTTTTGCCGCTACATCTCCATGCAGCTGGTGGTGATGATGCAAGATTTGTCAGATCCACCCCTCCCCCTCCATGCCCTCCTCTGCTGAACTGTCCTATGAACCACAAGTATCCCTTAAGTGTTGAAGGGGCTATTCAATGAGTCAGGCTAAAAGGTGCCATGCAGTGCTTCATTTGGTCTGTCTAGGGGACAGGAGCCACACCAGAGCAGAGATTCTTGCAGCTCTGCAGGGGCAGACCCAGAGGTGGTTCACATCACGCCAGCTGGAGCCAGGAATGGTGTTGAGCAATAATGGCACAAACCTCCCGTCTGCCCTTACCCATGGAAAGTTGATACATGTGCCATGTCTGGCACGTGTCCTCAATTTGGAGGTGCAGCATTTCCTAAATAATTACCCAGGGTTGGAAGATCTGCTAAAGCAGGCCAGAAGAGTCTGTAGCCATTTCAGGCAGTCATACACTGCCAGTGCTCGGTTGGCTGAAATTCAGCGGGAAGTCCACTTGCCCGTAAACCGCCTGATTTGTGACATGCCCACCAGGTGGAACTTGACAATGCTGCAGCATCTGCACATGCAACAGAGGGCCATCAACGAGTACCTGTGTGAGTATGGCACAACGACAGGCTCAGGCCAGCTCTGCTTTTTTTTCCCCACTCAAATGGCTGCTGATAAAGGATAAATGCACTGTACTGTCACCATTTGAGGAGACGAGAAGGATGGTGAGCCATGACAACGCATGCATCAGTGCCACAATCCCTGTTGTGTTCCTGCTGGAGCAAACTCTGCATGGCATTATAGACAGGACAATCTAAGCAGAGCAGCGTGAGGAAAAGGAGGAATTCCTTTCCTCTCAAGGGCCGCTTTATGCAGACACCATTCTTGCCACGCCACAGAACACACAAGAGGAGAGGGAAGAGAAGGATTCTGGAAGCAGAGCAAGACATATGTCAACCCTTAACAGATGGTTTTTCCTCCACAGGACACTTGGGAGTAGTACGTGGCTGGGAGGAGGCAGTTACATATGTAATGCTCAGTGACCCCAAGGAGTCTGATTCTCGTGTTTCTGTAAACTTGATGTGCATGGGCTCCCTTATTCTTCAAAGCCTGCGAAAGGACCCAATAAAACATGGCATCAAAGAGAAGGATCACTGTTGATTGGCAAACCTCCTTGACCACCGTTACAAGAGGAAAGTCTCGGAACTCATCAGGGAGAGAAAATGAAATCTCTTGAGCACACCTTAATGAGAAATTTATTAAATGCCTTTCCTGGCTCTGGTAGGTTACGGTCTGGTGGAAAAGGTAGTTTTGAGGCATCTGTTGGTCAAGAGAGGAGCGATAGAGAAGGGGGCTGCCTCAGTGATGCATTTCGGCACCTAGGGCTGTCAGATTCCACATCCCATCGGCAGCGTCTGCATCATATGGTGGCAGATTATCTAGGTGCAAAAACAGACATGGAGAGCTTTCCAGTTGACGATCCACTGGATTACTGGGTCATGAGACTAGACCACTGGCCATAACTTGCCCAGTATGCAATTGAGCTGCTGGGCTGCCTTGCTTTCCGAACGGGCATTCAGTGCTGCTGGATGTTTTGTGACAGATAAGAGAGCACATCTGTCCACAGACTCTGTAGACCAACTGACTTTTACGAAAATGAATCAGTCCTGGATTAGCAGCAGCTTTCAAGCCCCTGATGTCGATGTTGCTGATTGCCCACTTATGGACCAAAAGGATTTACCCCCTTAATGACAGGCCATTTTTTTGTGCTTTAACTGACAATTGCACGGTGGTGCGACGTTGTACCTAAATGAAATTTATGTCCTTTTTTCCCATAAATAGAGCTTTCTTTTGGTAGTATTTGATCACCTCTGCGGTTTTTATTTTTTGCGCTATAAACAAAAAAAGAGCGAATCTTTTGAAAAAAAGCAATATTTTTTACTTTTTGCCATAATAAATATCCCCAAAAATATATTTAAAAAAAAAACCAATTTCTTCCTCTGTTTAGGCCAATATGTAATCTTTTCTACATATTTTTGGTAAAAAAAAAATCACAATAAGCGTATATTGATTGGTTTGCACAAAAGTTATAGCCTCTACAAAATAGGTGATAGATTTATGGCATTTTTATTCTTCTTATTTTTTTTACTAATAATGGCAGTGATCAGCGATTTTTAGCAGGACTTCGACAATGCGGCAGGCAGATCGGACACTTTTGACACTTTTTTGGGACCAGTGACATTTATGCAGTGATCAGTGCTATAAAAATGCAGTGATTACTCTATAAATGACACAGGCAGGGAAGGAGTTAACACTAGTGGTGATCGAGGGGTTAAATGTGTTCCCTGGGAGGTGTTTCTAACTGTAGGAGGAGAGAGATCCCTGTTCCTGATCACTAGGAACAGACAATCTCTCTCTACTCCGTCAGAACGGGGATCTGTTTGTTTACAATGACAGATCCCCATTCTGGCTCTCTGTGGAGCAATCGCGGGTGGGCGCTTCTCACACACTCTGGCTCTGGCGCCCACTGTAGCTATTGCACGAATCTACGTACAGCTACGGTGATTTGCGCAATAGAGCCAACCTGCCGCAGTATAACTGTGGAGGCTGGTCTTTAAGTGCCTTGCTTTGTGTGCGTTGATTTCATCTGGAAGAAATGTTTGGTGAAGGGTTCATGGGCACTATTAACACCCAAGAGTTATGTTATGAATGCACCACCAACACACAAAGCCCAATTTTTCTGCACCTGTTACTTATAACCAAAGTCTGCGAAAGAAACACCAGAATTTATCAAACAAATCTCTAATCTTGTTTCAAGTGCACTGAATTGTGGCCTTATCATACAGACTGGCTTCCCAAGCCATTGATTTTTTAAATAAAGCAAGTTTGAATGGAAAATGTAATTCTTTTGGCTTTATAAATGTCAATTTTGCTGCAGGTTGTATACACGTTAAAGATGCACCACTTTACAGGCACTATATTTAAACACAACCGCTGCTCTGTCTCTCTGGGGAGGAAGGAGGGTTTGTACATTAGAATAAAGTGGGTTGCGGAGGGGTAGAGGGAAAAAAAGCAGGGAGAGGTGTAGGAAAGTACTAATTGTTCAGTAGTAGGTGCTATTAGAGTATTTTGTACTATCAGATGCAGGTTGGGTGTCAGCGGCCGGGACCCAGTCTTTTTGTGTAAAGTTGATTAGTGCTTCCCATCCTTGCTCTGCTCTTATTTAACCTGTCATCAGTCACACACGTGCTTGCACTGCATTAGCAACATTGAAGCAACACAGCTGACAAGCAACATACAGCTGACAATATAGAGCAGAGGTAGGCCAGGGGCAGATCCAGAGTCTAGTCTCGGGAGGGGCACTGCCAGAAAAAAATTTTTTGCGGGCAATTTATTGGTTAAATGGCTGGTGTTGGCGCTTCAATCATCCTGGCACCATGGTTGTTATGGTGTCAGGATGATTGAAGCACATTATTTCTATTATTACATTATTATATAAAATGAAATAGTTCAACTCACCATAATGCAGAATCAGTGGGAGCCCTGAGTGTGTCACTTGCCACCGTTGCCTGCCACCAGATGCAGATTGTCACTTGCCAGGTCACTTGCCAGGTCACCTGCCAGAAGTTGCAGATTGTCAAATGCCACGTCGCCTGTCACCAGATACAGATTGTCACATGCCACACATTGTGGATTGTCATCTGCCACACGTTGCAAATTGTCACTTGCCACTTCACCTGCCACAAGTTGCAGATTATTACTTGCCATGTCGCCTGCCACACGTTGCAGATTGTCATCTGCTACACGTTGCGGTTTTTCACCTGTCACATCACCTGCCACATGTTGCGGATTGTCACTTGCCATGTCGCCTGTCACCAGATGCAGAGTGCCACTTGCTACGTCACCTGGCACACGTTACGGATTGTCACTTGCCTTGTCACCTGCCACACGTTGCGGATTGTCACTTGCCTACTTCAATTGTCACTTTCCTACTTAGGTGGGGATTGTCACTTCCTGCATCCCAGAGTAAAGTCAGGCAGCAGAGAGATGATGTAATCTCTCGGCTGCCTGCACAGTGAGGCCAGCCACCCGCTTACCCACCGAGCTGCCTGCTCACCCACCGAGCCACCCCCCCATCCGCTCACCCACTGAGACGCCCGCACACTCACCTGTCCCCCGAGCTGCCCGCCCACCGAGTCGCCTGCACACTCAACCGTCCACTGATCTGTTGCCCACCGAGCCACCCACACACTCACCCGCAACTAATTTCGGGGGGGGCGCAATTGCCCCCCCTGGATCCGCCCCTGGGGTAGGCAACCCTTTGAGTATAGTGTGCGGTAAAATGTTTCCAAAAACATTTAGAGTGCCAGCTACTTAAAAAAGTAAACTTAACACTCTTAATCATGAAAATAAATTTGAATAAAGGAAATGCTTTAAACAACGAATAATAGTAAGAAATTAATATTGAGCTTTGCACCTTCAGATCAGCCTAATTCCTGCACCTTCACACCTCAGATCACCCCAATTCCTGCACCTTCATACCTCAGATCAGTCCCAATTCCTGCATCTGATCACCTCAGATCATTCCAACTCCTGCATCATCAGCTGGAAGGAAAATAAATGCTGCTGCAGCCCTGTCAGTTTGAGGAGGACTGATTGGCAACTGTGCCTGTGGGATAAAGTAGGGGGAGCTGGGCCCTGAAGGTGCATGAAACTAAAAGGCTCTAGGGAGGCTCTGAGTGAGGAAGGGGGCTGGAAGACTAGTTCAAATGTATGGCTATCATTACTGCTGTTTGACAGGCGATGAGGGGGTGATATTTCACCTCCTCGCTGCCTGTTTTAACCTTGAAAATGCTGGCCCACTGCACTGCAACCATGTGAATTGCATGTGGTTGCAAGGCAGTTGGAGCACAGCCCCATTTGTGGTGAAATGCCAATTCATTTTTACCATGTGTACAGCCCTGAGAAGCCCCATCTCCTTGTTCAGGTGGGTGACTGGGGACAGTAAACTGCAACACAACTGCCTGATTTTACTGCCCCCACCTCATTGTGTGAATGAGCCCTGAGACCCCATTTAAATTTGCGGTTGGGGGAAGGGGTGGTAAAAAAAGGTGATTGGACCCAGGTTTTACTACCCCTCAAGCTACAAAGGCAGCCATATAGGAGTATGCTGCTGCCACTATGCTTTGCATCCACAAAAAATGATCCCACTTGTGATCAGTAGTCAGTACCATGTGACCCATTTAAGTGCAGCTGACCTGTGTAATGTGGGTATTAAAATGTGAATTAGAGAAAAAATTTTTGGAATCAGGTAGGTATAAGAGAGTGAAAAGCTTGGGGGGGGTAGTAAGGGCTTGTTCACACTGCCCGCACACTAAACCAGAGCAGGTTAGTGTGCGGGCAGATGTCCATTTTTGCTGCAGTAAGCCGGCAGTGAGGGAGTGGTGTGATACACATTTCAGCACATCACACAGTTCCCTTTTCTCAACTTTTTTTGAAGTGAACAAAATGGCACTATTCATGGCTGCTGTGAATATGCAGTGCCATCCAGTGCACTGTGATAAAATGTAGCTTGGATGCATTTTATAGCAGCTTACTGCACCAGACCTTTGCTTTGCAGTGTAAACAGGGCACATAGAAAATAATTGTATTCTACCTGCCCTAGCAGTGACTGGCAGTCTTCCAGTGTGCAAAAACGCTAGTCACCACACTAGTGTGAATGAGTCATCATAGTATGAGCAGCTTCTTTACATGTCTTGTAAAGAGGCTAAGTGCAGTCCGAGAATGGGAGGAGGAGCTTACCGACCCGGCACAGCAGCATTTCTAATCATTGTGGATGGTATGGGGATCCAGCCCTGATCAACATCGCTTCAGTGTCGGCTGAGTACAGGCAAGCAGAGTGAGGTGAGCAGGAATGGAGGTGGGCAGGTAAATGAGGTCGGGAACAATCAGCCAAAGCTAGCCAGTCACAGCTACTGGCTGGCTTTACTGAAACATTGGAGGGGGATGTCCCAGGCGTGCCATTGTAAATGCGGCTGTGTGCCATGTCTGGCACATGTGCCAGATGTTGCAAACCCCTGTTATAGAGTGAGTGTGTTGTATTATTGTTACAAATGTTATTGATTCCTCTTATGTTTATCTTTGCACTAAGGATTTGTGTGAGTGCTCCAGCAGTAATTTATAGTGTTTGACTTGCGCTTCTTTTGGATGATTTAGGCTGTCTCCTAGCTGGTTGCCCCAAACATCTTTTTACCACGTGTTGCTCCTATTAGTGCTTATAGTGGTTGTAAACAATTACATATACCCAGTGAAGTAACAGGCATCAGCTTATATTCAGAGATTAAACAAATCCTCCTACATAAGTATCTGATTATCTGCAGCCCTCTCTTCTCTGCATCCGTGCTCAATTCTAAAGCTTGTCTGAACATTCAGAGAAATTGGGGCAGAGAACTGAAGTTACACTGCACAGCTCAGTAAAAAGTAGTCTGAGAGCTGATTGGAGGGAAGGGACACATCCCCTGATGCTGTCAGTCAGCTGGAGCTCCCTCCCTGTCACAATTTTTCTCTTGGTGTCAGGAAAAATTGTCAGATTTTTTCTTGCTGATAGGAGAGAAACAAAGCAGCAGACAGAAATTACACTTGGTACCCTTATTTAAGACAAGTACACAGTAAAAAGGGATATGCTTTGTTCATATTTCATATCTGAGGTTTACAACCATTTTAAGTCATTTATTGTCAGTTTCCAATATAAATGATTCCAATAAAGAGAAACGAGTTCTATTTATGTAGAGAATAGTTACATTCATTCCTGGGAGAGAAATTAAATATCTCCTGGTAACATTCTTCTCTTCTTCTACAGATTGGCTAAGAATGAGCTGACAGACAGTTCCTGCCCCCACCTGGCATCTGGAATAAGAAATAACCAGACACTGAGGAAACTGAACCTGTCTGGGAACAATCTGGAGGGTCCTCATTTCAGGGATTTGATGAAAACTCTGACAACAAGCAGGATAGAGGAATTACAGTGAGTATAACAGGACTGACTGAGACAATAATATTCACTTTTACATTCCAGAAACTGTGTGATAATACTACCCTGTTTCCCCGAAAATAAGACCTAGTGTGATTGTCAGTGATGGCTGCAATATAAGCCTTACCCCCTAAATAAGCCCTACCCTCTTTCCCCAAAAATAAGCCCTACCCTGAAAATAAGACCTACAAGAACTTAAAGTAGGGCTTATTTGAGGGGTAGGGCTTATATTGCAGCCATCACTGACAATCACGCTAGGTCTTATTTTCGGGGAAACATGGTATGTATGTGATATCAGTGTCTCCATCCATGCACAGCAGGATTTAGTTTGATGTACAAAAAATCATATACTGGAGAACCACCAAAAACTATTTTGATACATTTCAGAGTAATCAGCAGTTACAATTCAAAAACAATCATTCCTGTGAAAAATCCCAACAAATATTGACAATAGAATACAAGACAAAAAAAACATGATATGTAAATAGGGTAACCTCAATTTTGAAAGATCAGTGCCAAAAAAATTGAACATAAATAAATAAAATAAATATGTTATCAATAAATTCATCCATAAAAGTTTATAAAGAAGTCTATCTATAAAAAAGCTTCTGGGATCAAAGCGGTGCTGAAAAATGCTGTATTCTGCCACCAAGGTGACTAGAAGGACAAACTCCCACCTCCTGTCCTGGACCTTTAACTGCTTGCCGACCAGCCACATCATTATACGGTGGCAGGGCCGCGCAAATCTCCGTAACTGTACATCGGCCACGACGCCGGAGCCAATGCGCATGGCCGCGATGTCCACCGGTGACCCACGATTGCTCCTCAGAGGGCCAGACTTGGGATCTGTCAGGGTAAACATACAGATCCCCGTTCTGTCTTGAAGGTAGAGAGAGAGCTGCTGTTCATAGTGATCAGGAAGAGCGATCTCTCTACTTCCTGTCAGTCCACTTCCCCCACAGTTAGAAACACCTCCCTATTGAACACGTAACCTCCCTGGCGGTTTTCCTGAGTGTGGCTCAGGGTTAAATTTCAGTACCATTAGCGGTAACCCCGAGCCGGTATTGCATTGCAAGATCCTGGTGCAGGTTACTTACCTTGTCCCCAGGATCCTGCGATTGTCCCCCCACTGTGTCTGTGGGCTGTGTCCTCCGCCCGATGCCCCGGTGTGCCGGGCTCCATTCCCTGCGAGCGTTGCGACGCACGGGGGCGGAGCCGGCGGAAAAATTTAAAAAAATAGAAAATTCATAACACATACAGTACACTAAAATCTTACAGATTACATTACTGTATGAAATAATTTCACATCCCTTTTGTCCCTATTGCTTTGTCCAATGCCCTGCATGCAGTTTTATATTATATATACTGTTCTTTCTGCCTGGAAACTTGAGATTGTCCATAGAAACTAAAAAGTGTCCCTTTACGTCAAAAGTGGTTTTAGACCAGCTAGAAAACACTTGCAAAATTGAGCGATAGTGAATCGTGGCAAAATGAATTTTATTATTATTATTTTATTATTTTTTATAATTATTTATAGTTATTTATTATATTATAATTGCTGATTTCTTTATCGTACATCATAGGACACAGAGCCTCAAGTAATTACTTGGTGGGTTATGGGCCTACCTTCAGGTGTTGACACTGGTATAACCAATACAGGAAGTTGACTCCCCTATATAACTCCTCCTCCTTCCAGGAGTCCTCAGTTTTTTCGCCAGTGTCTAAGGTGTTGGTCACGAGTGAAGATGTGCTCTGAGGAGCACCAGGGAGGGATCCATGCTGGATTTTAAAAAGCCTCCACAACCAGATCCATCCTCGCCACTGAGGCCATAGGATGGTACCTGGGCCTCGCATTGAAGAACGAGGTTTTGCCTGTAAGCTTCTCTTTGAGAGCTGGACCTTAGGAACCAGGACTCTTTTTGGTTTTTCATATTACCTAAAGTTGTTCCTGAGGGGTGCTATACAGGTCCAAAGGAGCGGAACCCCTATTAAAAAGGGCCCCAGTCTTTGAAGGTTTAACTACGCTGCCCCCCGTGATGGGTGAAGGTTGGATCTGTCTGTTAAATCAGCAGTATCCTGCAGCGAAGATAAGGTAAGGGGAGAAGCCTAGGACCTGTAAAAAGTCAACCTATGCCTTTTTTTTTCCAAAAAATACATATATACATATACATATGTGTGTGTGTATATATATATATATATATATATATATATATATATATATATATATATATATATATATATATATATATATATATATCAGCTTAACAAACACTGCTGATAAAAATTCCCCTTCCCCTCCCCTCTCCTCCTGGACTTAACACAGATGCTCTCAGTTCATATGCTGAAGACAGAAGTCTGTCACACTAAGACACAGGAGCGCTGGGCATGTAAAGGTGTGTAAACAGGCATTTCCAGCACAGGAAATATTATGGTACTCCGCATCAAAGGCTGATCCTTATGGTGACTGTTTTCTTTTGCTAAAACTATTGTTCAGCAAATACCATAATTTGTTAAAGTGCCTCTGCTGTTGTGCTTAGCACATTTGATTTCCAGTGTACCACAAAGGTACACCCCCAGGCGCTGGGAGCTCCAGTATGCCTCCACACTGTCATCCTCTGCAGAGATACCTGACATGGTACGCCAGGGTGAGTCATTGGAAGCAATTGGTGGTGCAACTGCTTTTCACACTTCAGATGTGACTGAAGATGCATTCTCCTCTGCCCTGTTGGACTTAGAAGGAAGATTAGCGGCTTTAATCGCATTCTCCATCCAAGAGGATAGGAAGCATGCTAGATCCCCCTCCCCCACCTAAAACCCCCTTTTTCCAAGGGAACAGTGGGCACAGGATGAGGTGTAATCCTCAGGTGATCACGGGGAAAAACAAGCCAAATTTTCCTCTGCGGAGGAAACAGTTGATGAACAAATCCACTTTGCACTACAGTGCACTTGAAACTACACTGAAAATGCACTTTCAAGTGCAGTCGCTGTAGATCTGAGGGGGACATGCAAGGAAAATAAAAAACAGCATTTTAATTTGCACATGATTGGATGATAAAATCAGCAGAGCTTCCCCCATTTCAGATCTTCCCCTCAGATCTACAGCACATGCACTTCCAAGTGCATTTGCAGTGCACTTGTAGTGCAAAGTCGATTTGCCTTTTGTAAATAAACCCCACGGTAATCATTTGATGAAGATTTTTATTTTGTTTGTTCACTTTGCTGCATTCAAATCGAAAACAACATAACATTTTCGTTTCAACCAATTCGAAAATTTATCGATTTGATCATTTTGATTCGCAAAAAAAATGTTAAATTCTAAGAAAATTTGAAAATTACGAATACGAATTCCAAAAACTAATTGAACCAATCAACCAAATTTAACTAAATGAAATAACTAGATTAATGAATCAAAATGAAACTAAACTCATTTTTTCGTCATGCACATGTCTATTCCAGACAATGTGTGATAATACTGTGTATGTGATATCAGTGTCTCCATCCATGCACAGCAGGATTTAGTTTGATATACAAAAAATCATGTACTGGAGAACCACCAAAACCAATTTTGATACATTTCAGAGCAATCAGCAATTACAATTCAAAAACAATCATTCCTGTGAAAAATCCCAACAAATATTGACAATAGAATACAAGATGAAAAAAAAACATGATTTAAATAGGGTAACATCAATTGTGAAAGGCCAGTGCCAAAAAAATGGAACATAAATAAATATCTTATCAATAAATTCATCCATAAAGCTTTATAAAGAAGTCTATCTTCAAAAAAGCTTCTGGGATCAAAGTGGTGCTGAAAATTGCTGTGTTCCACCTTCAAGGTTACTAGAAGGACAGACTCCCACCTCATGTGCTGGACCTTCCTGACCAGCCGCCACCATTATAGTGCGGCAGGTAGGCGCAGCTGCTCGAATCGCCGTAGGTGTAAGTCGGCTGCGACGCCGGAGCTGATGCGCATGGCCGCGTTGTCCGTCGGTGACCTCGCGATCGCTCCTCAGAGAGCCAGAATGGGGATCTGATCGCCCCCTAGTGTTAACCCCTTCCCTGCCAGTGACATTTATACAGTAATCAGTGGTTATTTTCTAGCTCTGATCACTGTATAAATGTCACTGGTCCCAAAAAAGTGTCAAAGTTGTCACATCTGTCCGCCGCTATGTCGCAGTCCCGCTAAAAATCGCTGATCACTGCCATTACTTGTAAAAAAAAAATAATAATAAAAATAACATAAATATATCCTATTTTGTAGACGCTATAACTTTTGCCTATACCAATCAATATACACTTATTGCGATTTTTTTTTTCCCCAAAATATGTAGAAGAGTACCTATAGGCCTAAACTGATGAAGAATTTTTTATTTATTTTTGTGGATATTTATTATAGCAAAAAGTAAAAAATCCTTTTTTTTTTTCAAAATTGTCGCTCTTTTTTTGTTTATAGCACAGAAAATAAAAAACCGCAGAGGTGATCAAATATCACCAAAAGAAAGCTCTATTTGTGGTAAAAAAGGGACATCAATTTTGTTTGTGTACAACATCGCATGACTGCGCAATTGTCAGTTAAAGCGACTTAGTGCCACATTGCAAGAAATGGCCTGGTCATTAAGGGGGCAAATCCTTCCGGTCCTTAAGTGGTTAAATTATAAAAAGGTGTAATCAAGCTAGCTTCCCTTTTAGTAACTGGGATCAGCTGCAATGGAGGATTGGTTATCTTATATTCACATTGGTCCACTCAAGGAGAAAATATTTATTTTCCAGCCATGAAAAATGTATAAGAACATGAGGTTCTGTTATAAAATTTTGAAAATAAGTAGTTTTTCTCCTTCGCTGATGGGCACTGATAGGCTACACTGATGGGCACTGGTTAGGTGGCACTGATGAGGCCGCACTGATGAGGCCGCACTGATTAGGTGGCACTGATGAGGCGGCACTGATGTGCTGCACTGATGCGCCTCATCAGTGCCCACCAGTGCAGCCTATCAGTGCCCATCAATGCTGCCTGCACTGATGAGTAGGCAGTGATGATGCTGCACTGATGAGGTGGCACTGATGGGCACTGATAGGGCTGCACTGATGAGGTGGCACTGAATGCATTAAAATGTTTTTACCTTTGGTAGTCCTATCCCAAAAAATTCATTTTTGTTTATCTCATGGACGAAATATGAGAAATAACATATATATATCATACAATCATTCCATAAACACATACCGCATACACTGCATATATAATTTGAAGAAAATATGCTTATAAAAATAGTTTACCATTTGCCAATAAAATAAATAAATAAAAATATATATGTCCCCGAATTTCATTTTGAAAATCTGGTCACCTTACTATAGTGTGTCTTGACCACTGTGCAGCTTCAGATCCAGCTGATCATTGTTCTGCTGAGATCACCTACAGAGTCTGTGCTTCCACCATCCCTGCATCTCTTTCCTGCAGTATATACTGTACATGTTGTCCTGCTTTACAAATTCTGCTCATTTGTGTCACGTGCACTGCCAATGCTGGAAAAATGGAGAGAGAAAAAGTACACAGAGTGGTTTCCTTGTGAAAATTAAATCTTTGATTAAAAATATAAACACAAAAAGATCAGAAAGTGCAACAAATCAAGTGATTGTGCAAAAAAGTCCTTAGAAAACAGTGTATCTCAAGAGTCCATAAATCCATTTCCTGCAATCGTATTACCATCACACCAGTCAGTAAAAATTCCTTTCCTATCTTCCCTATATATTGTATTTCCCTACGGCTAGGTTTAGATTTGTGTTTAAACTGCTATAGCAATAAAAAGTGATCTGGAGGCATCACATCTTGCTCTGTAATTGCGGCATCATTCTGCCACAACTTGCATGTAGTTGGGTGGCATTTGCAATGCTTCCCCAGCCACCAAATGCAACAGGAGATAAACCTGAGCAAAGCAATGTGATCACGACATGCGAGTACACCCATCTGCTGCTTTTGAAGCTTAAAGTGGATGTAAACCTGATTCATGAAATTTGACCTGGGCAGATATATCTGTAGTGTTTACTTATCTCTCTCCAAAGCACTAAGTCCCAGGATTTTCTGCTGCTCCCTTTTTTCTGTTATCAGCATGATAACTTCTGACAAGTTCTCCAACACAGGAGAAAAAAGCAGCTGGAAATTTGTGTTGGGGTGGGTGCTATAATTAGATTAGCAGAGAGCTTGTCTATTCACAGCACAGCTCTGCAAGTACCGTATCTTCATTCTTCTGCCTATGTGGAGGGGGGGGTGTGCCTTTCCTCCAATCAACTGTCACACACAGTGTATGCCAGGACTCCACTCCCACAGCTGAAACAGGAAGAACAAATTCTAACATGATGTTCACTTTCTAAAGATATATACTGTACATGTAAAACTTATGTAGGGAGATTTGTTTTTATCTTTGTGTATCATCTGAGGCTGTTCACTTCACTGGGTATATGGAGGGTTTAAATCCACTTTAAGGGGCGGTTGGGGGGGTTCTAAATATGGGTTTTAACCATGTGTTTTTTGCCCCCCCCCCACCCCCAAACGCTAGCGAAAAAAAAGCCCTAAATGCACCTGAATGTACCCATCCACAGCTCCTGGGAGTTATTCCTCCTTTTCTTTTCTCCTTAGTTCCTTAGTTAGGTTCCCCCAACTGATTTATGTAGTATTATACTGCAAAAAAAATAGAAAGGACTTGCAGTAGTATACTACTATATTTAAAAAAGATTTATTACATATGTAAAAACCAAGGTACACTCACATATTAATAGTGCAACATGACACTATAGAATAAAGCTTTACTATAGCACCTCCACAAAGGATTTCATATACAATTTTTTTTATCCAGCAGTCACTGGATTCTGAGAAATTGGGTTTTAGCCCTGGTTCACACCAGCGTGACTCGTCATGTGACTTGACAGTTCAAAGTTGCATGACAAGTCACATCCCATTTGTGGCAATGGACTAAAGTTGCAGTTATTTTGAAAAAGGTTCCTGCACCATTTCTGTGCGATTTCAGTGTGACTCACATTGACATCTGTTAAATGAAGTTGCACAGATATCAGCAAGCTGCACATGAAATCGCACTGTTTTGAAGTTGTGCTGAAGTATTGCAACTTCAAAACTGCACTGGTGGGAACCAGGGCTAAAACTGCAGTGGCTAATATCTCACAGTTGGGAGAGTGCTACATGTCAGCTAACAGCACTCTTTTACTTGTATTTTTTAGGCTCCTTTCACACTTGTGTGACTTGGGACTACAAGGTCGCATGACAAGTTGTACCCTGTGATTTCCAGTGAGTACCATTCATATCTGTGCGACTTCAAAGTAGTCTCTGTACTACTTTAGTCCAACTTTAAAAGGAATTTGAGGTCCATAGACCTCAAGTTTACACAGGCATTTTCTAAAATCGCAGCCATAAAATCACGTGACTTTCAATTTGCTTCAGTGTGAAAGGGGCCTTAGACTTTTTTAGATAGAAGTAAAAAAATGCTGTTAGCTGACAAATATGGTATCTCCTTTTCACATGTAGCGCTGTCCTGACTGTGAGAAATTGGGCAGTGCAGTTTTAAACCCAATTTCTCACAGTCACTCCTTGCTGACACCATCACTAAGGCTCCTTTCACATGACGGGTCCAATCAGGTCTGCCTGTTAGTTTTTCAGGCGGACCTGATGGGAAGGCCCATGCATCAGTATGGACAGGCAGATGTAATCACTCAATATAACCACACCACTTTAAGCCACGCCCGATATTTAACATAATTTAAACTACACCCATTTTTGCAGCGGCATGCAATATTTTATTTATGCACCGGACACGCCCACAAAAATTGATGCCCCACCCCTAATTAACATACTGCTCGGCCTACACTGGCTTTCTGCAAAAAAGTGTCCCTAAAAATTTTTGGGAAATGTTGGCAACTATGCAGGCTGATGTAATAGATGTTCTGGAGGATGCTGGGAAATATCACGAGAACAATCTGCTGTGATCTACAGTAATGTCTGTTTATAACCTCTATTCTAGGATTGTGGGAAGGTCTATGTCGGAGGAAGCAAAAAGAGAACTAATAGATCTGGAAAAGCTCCAGCCAGCACTGGTTGTCACATGAGGACCCTGCAGGAAGAAGTGCTGCTGCTGCTGTGAATGGAGTTGGGACACTGGTTGATAAGGACAATGAGATTAAGAAATAAGCAGACCAACCCAAGAGGAAAAGGAAACACCACTGATTAATTAAAACACCCAGGACAGGATGGGAAGGGTCTTTATTTAGTCCTCAACGCCTTTGAACATTAAAGGAGTAAAGTTACTACAGTCAAACATGAACATTTTACATATAAACTGTCTCAGGACAAGCCTGCCAATTGGTTCTAAAAGTCACCCCAGCGTTCATCTTATACAGCTTTCTGACCCATATACTAAACCCCTATGGCTGCAGGAATCATCATTTTCTGAATAGACCTGAGACTTTTTTTAGAGAGAACGGTCAATAAGGAATTTTATAAATGATATATTTTCATGGTTGTAAATGACACTTCTTGTAAATGTCGTTCTTAAGAAACCTGTATTATAAGCTTTTGTGTTACAAAACTGGAGAATAAGGTGGTGATCTAGTATTATATAAGAATCATTTTTCCCACCATATGTAGGCTTCCTGTAGAGAGCAAGTTACTAATGGGTAGGTATTAAGGATACAATGCATATTTTGGTCTATTATGTAATAGTTTAGAGACTAGATGTTGAACACTAAGGCCAACTACAACTTTACATTTTCATTTATTTATTTTTTTATTAAAGTTTTGTAAGATGCATGGTATGACCTGTAAAAAAAGGCCAAATGTAATTAAGATATTAACAGGGCACTTACACCCCCTTCCTATATACAGAGGCCCAACATTAAAGTAGCACCTTCAGGCGTTCTACAAGCATAAATGACACATCTCATTTCTCAACCACCTATTACATTTTTGAAGGCCCTGGAGCACCAGGACAATGGAATTGCCCACAATATGACCCCATTTTGGAAAGCAAACACCCCAACGTATAATCTATGAGGCATAATGAGTCTTTTGAACGGTTCATTTTTTTCCAGAAGTTTTTAGAAAATGTGGGATATAAATGAAAACCCCTTTTTTTTTTTTTTTTTTTTTTTTTTTTTTTTTACACAAAGTTGTCAATTTATAAGATATTTCTAACACATAGCATGTATATAGCAAAAATTGCACCCCAAAACACATTTTGCTACTCATCCTGAGTATGGTGATACCACATGTGTGAGACTTTTACACAGCCTGGCCACATACAGAGGCCCAACATTGAAGTAGTACCTTCAGGAGCATAAATTACACATCTCATTTCATTCCTACCTATCACACTTTTGAAGGTCCTTGAGCACCAGGACAATGGAATTACCCACAAAATGACTCCATTTTGGAAAGCAAACACCCCAAAGAATATTCTATGAGGCATGGGCTGCAGATAGGTACTCGGGTACTCTGATGGGCTGGAGACAGGTACTCGGGTAACTTGATGAGCTGCAGATAGGTACTCGGGTACTCTGATAGGCTGGTGACAGGTACTCGGGTACTCTGGGCTGCTGACAGGTACCCGGGTACTCTGATGGGCTGCTGACAGGTACCCGGGTACTCTGATGGGCTGCTGACAGGTACCCGGGTACTCTGATGGGCTGCTGACAGGTACCCGGGTACTCTGATGGGCTGCTGACAGGTACCCGGGTACTCTGATGGGCTGGTGACAGGTACCCGGGTACTCTGATGGGCTGGTGACAGGTACTCGGGTACTCTGATGGCCTGGTGACAGGTACTCGGGTACTCTGATGGCCTGGTGACAGGTACTCGGGTACTCTGATGGCCTGGTGACAGGTAGTCGGGTACTCTGATGGCCTGGTGACAGGTAGTCGGGTACTCTGATGGCCTGGTGACAGGTAGTCGGGTACTCTGATGGTCTGGTGACAGGTACTCGGGTACTCTGATAGCCTGGTACTTGGGTACTCTGATGGGTGGTGACAGGTACTCAGATGGGCTGTGACAGGTGCTTAGGTACTCAGATGAACTGTGACAGGTACTTGGGTACTCAGATGGACTGTGACAGGTACTCAGATGGGCTGTGACAGGTGCTCAGATGAACTGTGACAGGTACTTGGGTACTCTGATGGGTGGTGACAGGTACTCAGATGGGCTGTGACAGGTGCTTAGGTACTCAGATGAACTGTGACAGGTACTTGGGTACTCAGATGGACTGTGACAGGTACTCAGATGGGCTGTGACAGGTGCTCAGATGAACTGTGACAGGTACTTGGGTACTCAGATGGACTGTGACAGGTACTCAGATGAACAGTGACAGGTACTCAGTACTTATATGGACTTTGACAGGTACTCAGATGGACTGTGACAAGTACTCAGGTACTCGGTACTCAGGTGGATTGTGACAGGTACTCAGATGGACTATGACAGGTACTTTGATGTGTGGTGACAGGTCCTCTTTATTGGGGGGGCAATCAGGGTGATTGGTGTACATTGTAAGCGGTAACAAGATGTTACCGCAATCTCCTTCTCACACACGATCACACGCAGCGAGCTCGCGATCATGCACATGTGGTTAAGAATGCCCCACGCAGATATACTGCGGCAGGGCGGCCCTCCTGTATGAAATCATGTACCTGTACTTGATTTTGTGCACTGGGGCACGCAAACCGCCGGCAACCTGCTCCTGCTGTGATTGGACCCAGTGGGAGCCAATCAGCGGGTCCGGTGGACCCGATGTCTGCCTGGACCCACTGATCGCTCTGAGGAGAGGCAGAATGATGGTCTGCCTATGTAAACAAGGCAGACCGCCGTTCTGTGAGAGGAGACAATGGAGATCTTGTGTTCCTGTTAAGCAGGAACACAGATCTCTGTTTTCCTCCAGTCAAAGTACCTCCCCCACACAGATAGAAAGCACTCCCTAGAAGCACATTAAACCCTTTGATCGCCCCTGATGTTAACCCCTTCCCAGCCAGTGTCATTAGTACAGTAACAGTGCATTTTTTAGCACTGATCACTGTATTAGTGTCACCGGTCCCCAAAAAGTGTCACTTAGTGTTAGATTTGTCCGCTGCAAAGTTGCAGTCCTGCTAAAAAAAAAAAAAAATCTCTGATCGCCGACATTACTAATAAAAAAAATAATAATAATTCAATAAATATATCCCATAGTTCAGCCCTCAAATTTTCCACTCACCCACTCGCATTTTGCAAGCGGAAAATGAGGGCTTGCAAACTGGGCTGCCTGAGAGTGGGGGGGGCGAGCACCGCCAGCGGGCGGGGTTGATCGGGAGCTATTCTTCCAGCAATCGCCCCGGTGGAAGAGAGCATGGAGGAAGAGGAGAGCTGTGGGATCACCGAGCGGTATAGCACACTGTTACAGCTTACATTGAAATTGCCTCTGCTCTGCTCGTCGTCACACACAGCCCCACCTCCTAGTGACCCCGCACCTGTGATAGACAGAATGAGGGTCCAATGCTGAGATGTGTTCTGTCTATTACAGGCGTGGGGTCAGGAGGAGGCGGGGCTGTGTGTGACGGCTAGCAGAGAGGAGGCAATTTCAATGTAAGCTGTAACAGTGTGCTATTCGTACTCTGTGATCCTGTGGCTCTCCTCTTCCTCCAGTCATGATCTGGCTGCCCTCACTCTTCCTCTGCCCTGGCAAGGCTGCAATGGGGGCACGGTGAGGCTGCAATGGGGGGCACAGTGAGGCTGCAATGCATGGTGAGGCTGCAATGGGGAGCACAGTGAGGCTGCAATGTTGGGCACGGTGAGGCTGCAATGGTGGCACGGTGAGGCTGCAATGGTGGGCACAGTGAGGCTGCAATTGGGGCACGGTGAGGCTGCAATGGGGGGCACAGTGAGGCTGCAATGGGGACACGGTGAGGCTGCAATGGGGGCACGGTGAGGCTGCAATTGGGGCACAGTGAGGCTGCAATGGGGGGCACAGTGAGGCTGCAATGCATGGTGAGGCTGCAATGTTGGGCACGGTGAGGCTGCAATGGGGGGCAGAGTAAGGCTGCAATGGTGGGCACGGTTAGGCTGCAATGCATGGTGAGGTTGCAATGGTGGGCACAGTGAGGCTGCAATGCATGGTGAGGCTACAGCAGGGGCATGGCGAGGCTGCAACAGGGGCATGGTGAGGCTGCAATGGGGGCACGGTGAGGCTGCAATGTTGGGCACAGGTCACGCTGCAATGATGGGCACAGGTCATGCTGCAATGATGGGCACAGGTGAGCCTGTATTGATGGGCACTGGGGAGGCTGTGCTGAGGGGAACTGATAAAGTTGTTAATATTTTATTTTTGTAACTTAATTCTGCATAAAAGATTTAAGTGTCATTTCATGAGATAATTTATGAGGGTGTGATTAGGGGCGGGCCAGTGGGAAGGGTAAGGGTTGGGTGGGGCAACTGGTTGCCCGTAAGACCCCGTTCACACAGGGACGACTTGTCAGACGACCTAGTCGCCTGACAAGTCGCCTCCCGTTCTGTGCTATGGAACCGTTCTAAGGGGAGCGACACAAGTCGCTCCGACTTAGAAAAAGGCTCCTGTACGACTTTGGGGGCGACTTGCATAGACTTCTATACAGGAGTCGTTTTGCAAGTCGCCCGGGCAGTCGTGTTTCCCCTGTGTGAATGGGGTCTAACCCTTGAGGCCTGGCTAGTAGCTCAGGACTTGAAATGTTGAGCCCATAGTTTGTAGATGCGATAACTTTTGCACAAACCAATCAATATACACTTATTGTTTTTTAGTTTCGTTTTTTACCAAAAATATGTAGCAGAATACATATTTCCCTAAACTGATGAAGGAGTTTGATTTTTTATTTTTTTTTTTTATTGGATATGTTTTATAGCAGAAAGTAAAAAAATATTGTTTTTTTGTCAAAATTGTCGGTCTTTGTTTCTAGTGAAAAAAATAAAAACTGCAGAGGTGATAAAATACCACCAAAAGGAAGCTCTATTTGTGGGGGAAAAAAAGGACATCAATTTTATGAGTACATTATCGCATGACTGCACAATTATCAGTTCACTTCAGCCCCGGAAGATTTTACCCCCTTCCTGACCAAAGCACTTTTTGCGATTCAGCACTGCGCCGCTTTAACTGACAATTGCGCGGTCATGCGACGTTGCACCCAAACAAAATTGATGTTCTTTTTTTCCCACAAATAGAGCTTTCTTTTGGTGGTATTTGATCACCTCTGCGGTTTTTATTTTTTGCGCTATAAATAAAAAAAACAACCATTTTGAAAAAAAACACAATATTTTTTACTTTTTGCTATAATAAATATCTCCCAAAAATACTGTATTTATATGCGTATAACACGCACAGGTGTATAACACGCACATTCATTTTAAGAGGGAAGTTTCAGGAAAAAACTTAAATTTTAAATAAGGAACTTTGAAGCAAAATAAGGGTCAGTGCCCACCTGCAGCCTCACAAGTGCCATCAATGCAGCCTTATTAGTCCACATCAATGCAGCCTTGCCATTGCCATCAATGCAGCAGCCTCGCCATTGCCATCTATTGACTTCCTATTACAGAGGCCGCCAAGTAAATAGGAGATTCTCACTATGTAATCTGACGGCACTCTTTCTGTCTCTACCCCCCCCCCCCCCCCCCCCCGTTGCCTCCAAGGCAGCTGAAATTGAAGTATTGGCGTATAACACGCACACGCTATTTGCACCCGATTTTCATGGTGAAAAAGTGAGTGTTATACGCCAATAATTACAGTATATAAAAAAACATTTTTTTCCTCAGTTTAGGCCGATATGTATTCTTCTACATATTTTTGGTAAAAAAAAAAAAAAAAAATCGAAATAAGCGTATATTGATTGGTTTGCACAAAAGTTATAGCATCTACAAAATAGGGGATAGTTTTATGGCATTTTCATTATTATTATTTTTTTTTACTAGTAGCGGCAATCTGCGATTTTTATCGGGACTGCGACATTATGGCGGACACATCGGACAATTTTGACACATTTTTGGGACCATTGGCATTAATACAGCGATCTGTGCTATAAAAATGCATTGATTACTGTAAAAATGTCACTGGCAGTGAAGGGGTTAACACTAGGGGGCGATCAAGGGGTTAATTGTGTTCCCTGTTTGTGTTTCTAACTGAAGGGAGGGGACTGTTTAGGGGAGATGATAGATCTATGTTCATACTCTGTATGAACAGACAATCTGTCCGTTCTCCCCTCAGAGAACCAGAAACTGTGTGTTTACATACACAGATCCCGTTTCTCAGTGGCGATCGCGGAGCCCGGTGGGGATCGTGACCGCCAGGCACTCGCATTGGCTCAGAGGGTGTGCAGCGGGTACGCCCCTAGTGGCCACAGGGCGAAGCAACGTAACATAACGTTGCTTCGCCCAGCCGTGCCATTCTGCCGCAGTGAAACTGCGGCGGCTGGTCGGCAAGTGGTTAAAATAACGCAGTGTTGTATCGCCAAAAATGACCTGGTCATTAAGGGGGTAAATCTTCTGGGGCTGAAGTGGTTTAAAGCTGTTGTAATACATTTTAGAGAGAGAGAATATATATACAGTGCCTTGCAAAAGTATTCGGCCCCCTTGAACTTTTCAACCTTTTGCCACATTTCAGGCTTCAAACATAAAGATATAAAATTTTAATTTTTTATGAAGAATCACCAACAAGTGGGACACAATTGTGAAGTGGAACGAAATCTATTGGATATTTTAAACTTTTTTAGCAAAAAAAAAACTGAAAAGTGGTGCGTGCAAAATTATTCGGCCCCTTTACTTTCAGTGCAGAAAACTCACTCCAGAAGTTCAGCGAGGATCTCTGAATGATCCAATGTTGTCCTAAATGACTGATGGTGATAAATAGAATCCACCTGTGTGTAATCAAGTCTCTGTATAAATGCACCTGCTCTGTGATAGTCTCAGGGTTCTGTTGAAAGCGCAGAGAGCATCATGAAGACCAAGGAACACACCAGGCAGGTCCGTAATACTGTTGTGGAGAAGTTTTAAGCCGGATTTGGATACAAAAAGATTTCCCAAGCTTTAAACATCCCAAGGAGCACTGTGCAAGCGATCATTTTGAAATGGAAGGCGTATCAGACCACTGCAAATCTACCAAGACCTGGCTGTCCCTCTAAACTTTCAGCTCAGACAAGGAGAAGACTGATCAGAGATGCAGCCAAGAGGCCCATGATCACTCTGGATGAACTGCAGAGAACTACAGCTGAGGTGGGAGAGTCTGTCCATAGGACAACAATCAGTTGTACACTGCACAACTCTGGCCTTTATGGAAGAGTGGCAAGAAGAAAGCCATTTCTCAAAGATATCCATAAAAAGTTTGCCACAAGCCACCTGGGAGACACACCAAACATGTGGAAGAAGGTGCTCTGGTCTGATGAAACCAAAATCGAACTTTTTGGCCACAATGCAAAATGATATGTTTGGCGTAAAAGTAACACAGCTCATCACCCTCAACACACCATCCCCACTGTCAAACATGGTGGTGGCAGCATCATGGTTTGGGCCTGCTTTTCTTCAGCAGGGACAGAGAAGATGGTTAAAATTGAGGGGAAGATGGATGCAGCCAAATACAGGACCATTCTGGATGAAAACCTGTTGGAGTCTGCAAAAGACCTGAAACTGGGACGGAGATTTATCTTCCAACAAGACAATGATCCCAAACATACAGCAAAATCTACAAAGGAATGGTTCACAAATAAACGTATCCAGGTGTTAGAATGGCCAAGTCAAAGTCCAGACCTGAATCCAATCGAGAATCTGTGGAAAGAGCTGAAAACTGCTGTTCACAAACGCTCTCCATCCAACCTCACTGAGCTCGAGCTGTTTTGCAAGGAAGAATGGGCAAGAATTTCAGTCTCTCGATGTGCAAAACTGATAGAGACATACCCCAAGCGACTTGCAGCTGTAATCGCAGCAAAAGGTGACTCTACAAAGTATTAACGCAAGGGGGGCGAATAATTTTGCACGCCCCACTTTTCATTTTTTTATTAGTTAAAAAAGTTTCAACAATCCAATAGATTTCGTTCCACTTCACAATTGTGTCCCACTTGTTGGTGATTCTTCACAAAAAATAAAAATTTTATATCTATGTTTGAAGCCTGAAATGTGGCAAAAGGTTGAAAAGTTCAAGGGGGCCGAATACTTTCGCAAGGCACTGTATATATATATATACACACACACACAGTACATTTATGGTGCTGTGAAAAAACATTATTGCCCCCCCTTGCTAAATCATGGAAGAAATGTGATTAACCACATTTTTTGGAAAGCTGACTTAAATTTCACTTGCCACACCCAGACCTGATTACTGCCAGACCTGTTGAATCAAGAAGTCACTTAAATAGAAGCTGTCTGATAAAGTCAAGCACACTAAAAGATCTCAAAAAGCAACACATCATTTAAGAACAAATGAGAAATAAAGTAATTGACATCAGGGTTTACATCCACTTTAAGAACAGTGTTCATGATTCAACAATAAGGAAGTGACTGGAAAAAAATAGCCTCCATGGGAGAGTACCAAGGTCAAAGCCACTGCTGACCAAAACGAACACAAAGGCTTGTCTCACATTTGCCAAAAACCGTCTGGATTGTTCCCAAGACTTTTGGGCAAATATTCTGTGGACTGATGAGACAAAAGTTGAACTTTTTGGAAGGTGTGCATCCCATTACATCTGGCATAAAACAAATACAGCATTTCATAAAAAGAGCATCATACCAACAGTCAGACATGGTGGTGGTAGTGTGATGGTCTGGTGCTGCTCTGCAGCTTCAATACCTGGATGACCCACCATAATTGATGGAACCATGAAGTCTGCGTTCTACCAGAAAATCCTGAAGGAGAATGTCTGGCTATCAGTTCCTAACCTCAAGCTCAAGTGCACTTGGGTTATGCAGCAGGACAATGATCCAAAACTCACCAGCAAGTCCACCTCTGAACGGCTAAAATAAGTGAAGTTACAGTTTTGGAGTGGTGTAGTCAAAGTCCGAACTTAAAGCGGAGCTCCACCCAAAAATGGAACTTCCGCTTTTCGGACTTCTCCCCCACTCCGGTGAGAAATATGGCACAGTTCAGAGGGGAGGGGGGCAGATATCTGTCTAATACAGGTATTTTGCTCCCACTTCCGGGCATAGATATCCGAGCCACCCGCGGGTATCTACGCCACTTCCGGCGCCTTCTCTGCCCCCCCGCTGTCTTCTGGGAGACACAAAGGTTCCAGAAGACAGCAGGAACCAGTGGGATCGCGCAGCGCGAGACGCGCAAGCGCAGTAGGGAACCAGGAAGTGAAGCCGCAAGGCTTCACCTCCTGATTCCCTTACCAAAGATGGTGTTGCCTCCACCCGAGGGACGGGTCGGCTTTGGGTGCCGACATCACAGGCATCCTGGACAGGTAAGTGTCCTTATTTAAAAAGTCAGCAGCTGCAGTATTTGTAGCTGCTGACTTTTAAAAAAAAAATTAGGCGGAAATCCGCTTTAAAGTGTTACTAAACCCACAACAGTAAAATCAGTCTGTATATCCAGTAAAGCATGTTTGTTATACTCACTGTGGAACCTAAGGGGTTAATCCTCTGCTTTGTGTAAAAAGGCTGTTTGATCCTGTCGTCTCTGATCCCCCTTCTTCCACAGTCCTCAATCTATCTGCTGATAGAACAGAGCCTTTGGAGTCACTCTGCACATGCTCAGTTTGGTGTGTATTGCTGGAAAACTTTTTTTCTTGGGAGGGGTGCATGGGATCAGGTTCAGCACAGGACCAATTAGCACTGTCCAGAGGGTCTGGGGTCCTGCAGCCTCATAGGACAGTAAGAGGAGAATGAAAACTCCTCCTACAAGCTTTAACCAGACATTGATAGAAGTCACAAGACTGCTATATACTGTTGATGAGAAAAGGTATTTAGCAGGTTTTATTTACTCAAATAATTGCATTTCCATGTTCTGTGTACTGCGGGAGACCAGATATAGTGAATGCAGGCTCCTGGGGAGACCAGATATAGTGAATGTGGGGTCCTGGGATGACCAGATATAGTGAATGCTGGGTCCTGGGGTGACCAGATATAGTGAATGTGGGGTCCTGGGGTGACCAGATATAGTGAATGCGGGGTCCTGGGGTGACCAGATATAGTGAATGCGGGGTCCTGGGGAGACCAGATATAGTGAATGCAGAGTCAAGGGGAGAGCAAATATAGTGAATTCAGGGTCCTGGGTGACCAGATATAGTGAATGCGGAGTCCTGGGGTGACCAGATATAGTGAATGCGGGGTCCTGGGGTGACCAGATATAGTGAATGCGGGGTCCTGGGGTGACCAGATATAGTGAATGCGGGGTCCTGGGGTGACCAGATATAGTGAATGCAGGGCCCTGGGAAGACCAGCTATAGTGAATGCAGAGTCCTGGGTAGGGATGGGCTATCTGTTCGAGTCGAACATGAGTTTGACTCAAACATTGGCTGTTCGCCGAACAGCGAACAATTTGGGGTGTTCGCGGCAAATTCGAAAAGCCACGGCACACGCTTTAAAAGTCTATGGGAGAAATCTAAAGTGCTAATTTTAAAGGTTAATATGCAAGTTATTGTCATAAAAAGTGTTTGGGGACCCGGGTCCTGCCCCAGGGGACATGTATCAATGCAAGAAAAGTTTTAAAAACTGCCGTTTTTTCGGGAGCAGTGATTTTAAAGTGAAAAAATCTTAAAGTGAAACAATAAAAGAGAAATATTCCTTTAAATTTTGTACCTGGGGGTGTCTATAGTATGCCTGAAAAGTGGCGCATGTTTCCCGTGTTTAGAACAGTCCGAGAACAAAATGACATTTCTAAAGGAAAAAAAAGTAATTTAAAAGTGCTAGCGCTAGTGCCGGCTATTAATGAATTGTCGGTCCCGACAGTACACATAAAAGTAATTGAAATTAGTTGAAAAAGAAAAAAAATGCGTGGGGGTCCCCCAAAATTCCATTACCAGGCCCTTCAGGTCTGGTATGGATATTAAGGGGAACTCCACGACAAAATATTAAAAAAAGGGCGTGGGGTTCCCCCAAAAATCCACACCAGACCCTTATCCGAGCACGCAACCTGGCAGGCCACAGGAAAAGAGGAGGGGGACGAGAGCGCGCCCCCCCTCCTGAACCATACCAGGCCGCATGCCCGCAACATGGGGAGGATGTCCCCATGTTGACGGGGACAAGGACAACCTCGGGGCAAGGGTTGTGGGGGTCTTATCGGAATCTGGAAGCCCCCTTTAACAAAGAGGACACCTTGATCCCGCCCCCCCCATGTGAATTGGTAAGGGGTACATTGTACCCCTACCATTTCATAAAAAGAAAGTGTCAAAATGTTAAAAAACCACAGGAGACGGCTTGGGACAATTCCTTTATTAAAAATAAAAAAGATTCCAGCAATGTAATCTAATAAATCCATGCTCCTACTCCAGCGATGTAATCCAATTCTTGATCTCCAGCGAGGAACACGCACAGGATCCTGCCTCCACTGGAGGCACCCAGCCAATGACGCAACGCTAGCTTGACAGCTCTTATGTAGCTGAGGGTGGGGCCACCTGTCACGTGACCCCGTCCCCCTCTGACAAGGGGAAACGCCGGGGTTTCCAAGTGACGTGTACGGGTGACCCCGACCCCCTCTGATGCAACAGAAATCCTGCAGGATCCTGTGCGTGTTCCTCGCTGGAGTCGCTGGAATCATCCATCGCTGGAGATCGAGAATTGGATTACAATGCTGGAGTAGGAGCATGGATTTTATTGGATTACTTCGCTGGAATCTTTTTTATTTTTTAATTTAATAAAGGAATTGTCCCAAGCCGTCTCCTGTGGTTTTTTAACATTTTGACACCTTTTTTTTGTGAAATGGCAGGGGTACAATGTACCCCTTACCAATTCACATAGGATGGGGGGGGCTGGGATCTGGGTGTCCCCTTTGTTTTAATGACTTATGTGTATTGTCGGGACCGACGATTCATTAATAGCCGGAACTAGCGCTAGCACTTTTAAATGATTTTTTTTTCCTTTAGAAATGTCATTTTGCTCTTGAACTGTTCTAAACACGGCAAACAAGCGCTACTTTACAGGTATACTATAGACACCCCCCAGGTACGAAATTTAAAGGAATATTTCACTTTTATTGTTTCACTTTAAGCATTATTAAAATCACTGCTCCCTAAAAAAACGGCCATTTTTAAAACTTTTTTTTGCGTTGATACACTTTTGATTTTTCATGTTTGTTTCCCATAAACTTTAACGGTGTTCGCACAATTTTTTTGCCTGTTCGCATGTTCTGGATGCAAACCGAACAGAGGGGTGTTGGGCCCATCCCTAGTCCTGGGGAGAGCAGATATAGTGAATGCAGAGTCCTAGGGAGAGCAGATATAGTGAATGCCGGGTCCTGGGGAGAGCAGATATAGTGAATGCAGGCTCCTGGGGAGACCAGATATAGTGGATGCAGGCTCCTGGGGAGACCAGATATAGTGAATGCAGGGTACTGGGGAGACCAGATATAGCGAATGCAGGGTACCTGGGAGACCAGATATAGTGAATGCAGGGTACTGGGGAGACCAGATATAGCGAATGCAGGCTCCTGGGGAGACTAGATATAGCAAATGCAGGGTACCTGGGAGACCAGATATAGTGAATGCAGGCTCCTGGGGAGACCAGATATAGTGAATGCAGGCTCCTGGGGAGACCAGATATAGTGAATGCAGAGTCCTGGGGAGACCAGATATAGTGACTGTAGGCTCCGGGGGAGACCAGATATAGTGACTGTAGGCTCCGGGGGAGACCAGATATAGTGACTGTAGGCTCCGGGGGAGACCAGATATAGTGAATGCAGGCTCCTGGGTTTAGTACACTTTAAATCAGATTGAGATCCTGTGGCATGACCTTAAACAGACCGTTCATGCTAGAAAACCCTCCAATTTGGCTGAATTAAAACAATTCTGCAAAGAAGAGTGGGGCAAAATTCCTCCACTGCGATGCAAAAGACTCCTTGCCAGTTATTGCAAGCGCTTGATTGCAGTTGTCGCTGCCAAGGGTGATACAACCAGTTATTAGGCTTAGGGGGCAATTACTTTTTCATTGCACTGTATATACAGTATATACACTCATGTGTGTTTGAGCTTTGGGTGCACACACCTATGCCTGGAGTAAATCATAATGACATTGTAATGCAACAGAACCTGAAATGTGACAACTCGATATAGTTCATTAATTCCTGCTAGCATCGCCTATAACGATCCTGTACTATTGTGAGAAATACAGACAGATCTGTATGGAAAGTCTTCTATGACACCCTCAGATGTTTTCGTGCACATAAAGTATAAAACATGGGATTGGTCTTGTTGATGATACAACACCCCTAGAGTAGGCACCTCATTCCAAAGTATAAGAAAAGACAGTGGGGGGTTATGGGGATTTTTACGGTGCCAGATATATAGAGACAAGGAATTTCTTCCATCAATTAAAATAGAAAAAGATTTTATTTAGTAACATACTTGAAAAAGATTTAAACATGATAAAATTACAAATGTTTGGTGGTCATGTATTAAACAGAGAAATCAAAATTCACAACAGAAAACATTGCACATTAGCCCGACATGTTTCGCTATAAGCTTCCTCAGGGGATGTGCAAGGATTAATTGGAGCCACTAGATGAATGAGATATGAAGATATTAATGCATAGTGGTATTATACAAATCAATTTATCATACAGGGAAAATAAATAAATAATGTGTGAGCTTGGTTGCCAGAGAGAGACATGGATGCAAACACTTACCCAAACAAGTGCTAGCACCCGCAAAACACCAGGCTGGACACTAGGCCAATCACCCCAAATTGACCGATCCCAAGGAGTCAGTCAAGTAAGGCCATAGAGGGCAGAAGGGCGACACTGGGGACAATAAATATTCATAGAGTTAAGGAGAAGTTTGGTAAATAACGTATATGAACTTCATAGGATAAAGGAACGGACGATTGTCTCAAGGGTTAAGTACTTATTATAGATATGTACCCAGTGATCCACAGGGGAGATACCTTTACAAAAGATCTTGTGTAAGACTGTGGGTAATTGGTTGCAGCAGGCAGAATGAAAAAATAAAATAGGAAAACTCTGGGTATAGATATGCTGAAAGCATAATAGGGCAATGAGCGGAAGTCCTGAAGTTTGGGCAGATGAAAAGTGGTAGCTATTGAGGGAGGTTGGTGAAGAAAGGGAAACATTGGAGTGGATAAGAGGGGAAAAGATCTCCAGTGTGTTAACATTAGGATGAGTTGAAGGGACGCCAGAATTGACGAGGAAGATAGAGTGGTGAATGGCCAAAAAGACATACAGGAACAAAGGCTATGGAAAAAACAAATCAATAAGGTCAAACAGAATAGATCCTTGCTTACCAGTCAATTACAAACGCCACAAAGTGGGAACATCTCCCTCCAGCTCTGGCTGAACACACAGCCAGATCAGCCGGTTTAAATCTGACCTCCGACGAGCCAGCGTGTAACGTCACCGGCTCGAGGCGGACGAAGGAGCGCCTGGACGCATGCGCAGGGGAGGCCAGAACCTTCAGACTACACTACCCAGGTGGCAGCGCGAGGAGGGAGGAGTCAGGTCCATCCATAGGGGCAGAACAGACGTGAGGAGACTCCGACCTCTCCGCAGCGGCCCGGGATCTGCAGTGATGGTAACAGAGAGGTAAGATCTGTGGTGAAATTAACACCTTCGGATCAGCGCATCCCCTTGTGCAGTCAGGCGTAATGTGGGCTTGCTGAAAGATGAAATAAGGCAAGCCCTGGGCGTCCGTATGGCCCACCAAAGACCTGCTTCTCAGAACCGGAAAAAAGAGGGGATAAAAGCCCTGTGTCCAAAAATGATGGATCAAGGGAAAGCAAAAAAAAAGGGGATAAGGGAAGCAGAGCAGGACCACAAAACTCTAGCTGACCAAGTGTTGCTATGGGCAACCAAGCTCACTTACAGATGTATATGGCTAATACTAAGAAAGAAATCCATATAAAATACAAAATTAGACAAATATTGAATAACAATAAAAATAATTCACAAATATGGATCAACAAAATATGTACAATTGGTTGATAATGAATAGTGTAATGAAAGTAGAAACACCATCTAGGGAAGAAGAGGAAATGGGGGGTGACTGGGGGATGGGGAAGGGGGAAAGAAGGAGGGGAAGGAAAAAGTGAGTCTCCAAACATGGGAAAGAGTCAAAAGGGGAGGGGAATGGCCTAAAAACTGACATTCTTAGAGACTAGAGAAAGGGCTTGAAGCTAAGGCTCTCATTGAATCCAGGGAATGATGTGGCTTTGAGGTCATATATCCACCGAGCCTCTAATTGTAGCAAAATGCGATCGACACTGCCACCGCGGGAGTCCAAGGGGACATGTTCAAGTGCCAAAAATTTGATGTAGTGAGAGTCAAAATGATGGTATAAACCAACGTGCCGACTGATGGCAGTGTCCATCTTGTTTTTCTTAATCGGTTTAATGTGGTCGCGTATTTGTTTAACCACTTGCCGACCGCCTCACGCAGATATACTGTGGCAGAATGGCACAGGCAGGCAAAATCACGTACCTGGTACGTGATTGCCTTCCCGCGGGCAGGGGGTCCGATCAGACCCCCCCCCGGTGCCCGAGGCGGTCAGCTTTGGTCTGGGAGCATTCAGAGATGAGGGGGAGGCCATCCATTCATGGCCCCCCCTTGCGATGGCTCCCAGCCAATCAGATCATTCCCCTGCCTCTGTATAGTACACAGAGGCAGAGGAAATTATGTCATCTCTCCTCGGCTCGGCATTTTCTGTTCCAGCGCCGAGGAGAGAAGACTTCAATGTGAGTGTAAAACACAAACACATCACAGTAGAACATGCCAGGCACACATAACACCCCCCTTTACCCCCCGATCACCCCCTAATCACCCCTCCCCCCGTCAAACTGACACCAAGCAGTTTTTTTTTTTTTCTTTTTGATTACTGCATGGTGTCAGTTTGTGACAGTTAGAGCCGGTTCACACGGGAGCAACTTGTCAGGCGACCTAGCCGCCTGACAAGTCGCCTCCCGTTCTGTACAATGGAACTGTTCTAATCGGAGCAACGCAAGTCGCTCCGACTTAGAAGAAAGGTTCCTGTACTACTTTGGGGGCGACTTGCATAGACTTCTATACAGAAGTCGTCTTGCAAGTCGCCGCGGCAGTCGTGTGCAGGTCGCCTCGGTGAGGCGACCTGCAAGTCGTGCCGCTTCTAATGTGAACCGGCTCTTAGTGTGGTAGGGCAGTTAGTGTTAGCCCCTTTAGGTCTAGGGTACCCCCCTAACCCCCCCTTATAAAGTTTTAACCCCTTGATCACCCCCATCGCCAGTGTCACTAAGCGATCATTTTTCTGATCGCTGTATTAGTGTCACTGGTGACGCTAGTTAGGGAGGTAAATATATAGGTACGCCGTCAGCGTTTTAAAGCGACAGGGACCCCCATATACTATCTAATAAATGTTTTAACCCCTTGATTGCCCCCTAGTTAACCCTTTCACCAGTGATCACTGTATAACCGTTATGGGTGACGCTGGTTAGTTTGTATATTTTTTATAGTGTCAGGGCACCCGCCGTTTATTACCAAATAAAGGTTTAGCCCCCTGATCGCCCGGCGGTGATATGCGTCGCCCCAGGCAGCGCCAGATTAGCGCCAGTACCGCTAACACCCATGCACGCAGCATATACCTCCCTTAGTGGTATAGTATCTGAACGGATCAATATCTGATCCGATCAGATCTATACTAGCATCCCCAGCAGTTTAGGGTTCCCAAAAACGCAGTGTTAGCGGGATCAGCCCAGATACCTGCTAGCACCTGCGTTTTGCCCCTCCGCCCGGCCCAGCCCAGCCCACCCAAGTGCAGTATCGATCGATCACTATCACCTACAAAACACTAAACGCATAACTGCAACGTTCGCAGAGTCAGGCCTGATCCCTGCGATCGCTAACAGTTCTTTTAGTAGCGTTTTGGTGAACTGGCAAGCGCCATCGGCCTAGTACACCCCATTAGTAGTCAAACCAGCACTGCAGTAACACTTGGTGACGTGGCGAGTCCCATAAGTGCAGTTCAAGCTGGTGAGGTGGCAAGCACAAGTAGTGTCCCGCTGTCACCAAGAAGACAAACAGGCCCGTCGTGCCCATAATGCCCTTCCTGCTGCATTCGCCAATCCTAATTGGGAACCCACCACTTCTGCAGCGCCCGTACTTCCCCCATTCACATCCCCAACCAAATGCAGTCGGCTGCATGAGAGGCATTTTCTTTATGTCCTCCCGAGTACCCCTACCCAACGAACATCCCCAAAAAAGCGCGGAAATAGACGTGACACCCGCTTTTATTGTCCCTCCTGTCCTGACAATCCTGGTCTTTGCATTGGTGAATGTTTTGAACGCTACCATTCACTAGTTGAGTATTAGCATAGCGTACAGCATTGCACAGACTAGGCACACTTCCACAGGGTCTCCCAAGATGCCATCGCATTTTGAGAGACCCGAACCTGGAACCGGTTACAGTTATAAAAGTTACAGTTACAAAAAAAGTGTAAAAAAAAAAAAAAAAACACACGAAAAAAAAATTATGAAAAAAAATAGTTGTTGTTTTATTGTTCTCTCTCTCTCTCTCTATTCTCTCTCTATTGTTCTGCTCTTTTTTACTGTATTCTATTCTGCAATGTTTTATTGTTATTATGTTTTATATAATAATAATATTTATATTTATGTTTCAGGTATGCAATTTTTTATACTTTACCGTTTACTGTGTTGTATTGTTAACCATTTTTTTGTCTTCAGGTATGCCATTCACGAATTTGAGTGGTTATACCAGAATGATGCCTGCAGGTTTAGGTATCATCTTGGTATCATTCTTTTCAGCCAGCGGTCGGCTTTCATGTAAAAGCAATCCTAGTTGCTAATTAGCCTCTAGACTGCTTTTACAAGCAGTGGGAGGGAATGCCCCCCTCCACCATCTTCCGTGTTTTTCTCTGGCTCTCCTGTCTCAACAGAGAACCTGAGAATGCAGACGGTGATTCAGCCAGCTGACCATAGAGCTGATCAGAGACCAGAGTGGCTCCAAACATCTCTATGGCCTAAGAAACCGGAAGCTACAAGCATTTTATGACTTAGATTTCGCCGGATGTAAACAGCGCCATTGGGAAATTGGGAAAGCATTTTATCACACCGATCTTAGTGTGGTCAGATGCTTTGAGGGCAGAGGAGAGATCTAGGGTCTAACAGACCCCAATTTTTTCAAAAAAGAGTACCTGTCACTACCTATTGCTATCATAGGGGATATTTACATTCCCTGAGATAACAATAAAAATGATTTAAAAACAAAATGAAAGGAACAGTTTAAAAATAAGATAAAAAAGCAAAAAAAAATAAAGAAAAAAAAAAAAGCACCCCTGTCCCCCCCCTGCTCTCGCGCTAAGGCGAACGCAAGCGTCGGTCTGGCGTCAAATGTAAACAGCAATTGCACCATGCATGTGAGGTATCACCGCGAAGGTCAGATCGAGGGCACTAATTTTAGCAGTAGACATCCTCTGTAAATATAAAGTTGTAACCTGTAAAGGCTTTTAAAAATGTATTTATTTTGTTGCCACTGCACGTTTGTGCGCAATTTTAAAGCATGTCATGTTTGGTATCCATGTACTCGGCCTAAGATCATCTTTTTTATTTCATCAAACATTTGGGCAATATAGTGTGTTTTAGTGCATTAAAATTTAAAAAAGTGTGTTTTTTTCCCAAAAAATGCGTTTGAAAAATCGCTGCGCAAATACTGTGTGAAAAAAAAAATTAAACACCCACCATTTTAATCTGTAGGGCATTTGCTTTAAAAAATATATAATGTTTGGGGGTTCAAAGTAATTTTCTTGCAAAAAAAAAAAAATTTTCATGTAAACAAAAAGTGTCAGAAAGGGCTTTGTCTTCAAGCAGTTAGAAGAGTGGGTGATGTTGTGCATAAAATGCCAGGACAGTTCAAACCCCCCCCCAAATGACCCCATTTTGGAAAGTAGACACCCCAAGCTATTTGCTGAGAGGCATGTCAAGTCCATGGAATATTTTATATTGTGACACAAGTTGCGGGAAAGAGACAATTTTTTTTTTTTGCACAAAGTTGTCACTAAATGATATATTGCTCAAACATGCAATGGGAATATGTGAAATTACACCCCAAAATACATTCTGTTGCTTCTCCTGAGTACGGTGATACCACATGTGTGAGACTTTTTGGGAGCCTAGCCGCGTACAGGCCCCCGAAAACCAAGCACCACCTTCAGGCTTTCTAAGGGCGTAAATTTTTGATTTCACTCTTCACTGCCTATCACATTTTCGGAGGCCATTGAATGCCCAGGTGGCACAAAACCCCCCCAAATGACCCCATTTTGGAAAGTAGACACCCCAAGCTATTTGCTGAGAGGTATAGTGAGTATTTTGCAGACCTCATTTTTTGTCACAAAGTTTTGAAAATTGAAAAAAGAAAAAAAAATGTTTTTTTCTTGGCTTTCTTCATTTTCAAAAACAAATGAGAGCTGCAAAATACTCACGATGCCTCTCAGCAAATAGCTTGGGGTGTCTACTTTCCAAAATGGGGTTGGGGGGGGGTTTGTGCCACCTGGGCATTCCATGGCCTCCGAAACTGTGATAGGCAGTGAAGAGTGAAATCAAAATTTTACACCCTTAGAAATCCTGAAGGCGGTGATTGGTTTTCGGGGCCCCGTACGCGGCTAGGCTCCCAAAAAGTCCCACACATGTGCTATCCCTATACTCAGGAGAAGCAGCTAAATGTATTTTGGGGTGCAATTCCACATATGCCCATGGCCTGTGTGAGCAATATATCATTTAGTGACAACTTTGTGCAAAAAAATAAATAAATAAATTTGTCACTTTCCCGCAACTTGTGTCAAAATATAAAATATTCCATGGACTCAACATGCCTCACAGCAAATAGCCTGGGGTGTCTACTTTCCAAAATGGGGTCATTTGGGGGGGGGGGTTTGTGCCATCTGGGCATTTTATGGCCTTCAAAACTGATAGGTAGTGAGGAGTAAAATCCAAAATTTACGCCCTTAGAAATCCTGAAGGCGGTGATTGGTTTTCGGGTCCCCGTACGCGGCTAGGCTTCCAAAAAGTCCCACACATGTGGTATCCCCGTACTCACGAGAAGCAGCTAAATATATTTTGGGGTGCAATTCCACATATGCCCATGGCCTGTGTGAGCAATATATCATTTAGTGACAACTTTTTTTTTTTTTTTTTGTCATTATTCAATCACTTGGGACAAAAAAATTAATATTCAATGGGCTCAAAATGCCTCTCAGCAATTTCCTTGGGGTGTCTACTTTCCAAAATGGGGTCATTTGGGGGGGTTTGTACCGCCCTGCCATTTTAGCACCTCAAGAAATGACATAGGCAGTCATAAACTAAAAGCTGTCTAAATTCCAGAAAATGTACCCTAGTTTGTAGACGCTATAACTTTTGCGCAAAACAATAAATATACGCTTATTGACATTTTTTTTACCAAAGACATGTGGCCGAATACATTTTGGCCTAAATGTATGACTAAAATTGAGTTTATTGGATTTTTTTAATAATAAAAAGTAGAAAATATCATTTTTTTCCAAAATTTTCGGTCTTTTTCCGTTTATAGCGCAAAAAATAAAAACCGCAGAGGTGATCAAATACCATCAAAAGAAAGCTCTATTTGTGGGAAGAAAAGGACGCAAATTTTGATTGGGTACAGCATTGCATGACCGCGCAATTAGCAGTTAAAGTGACTCAGTGCCAAATTGTAAAAAGTGCTCTGGTCAGGAAGGGGGTAAATCCCTCCGGGGCTGAAGTGGTTAAGAAATTGTTGTTTTGTTTTTCCAATATAGAAGCCACCGCACAGGCACTGGGCCAAATATATAACACCAGGTGTCTGGCAGGTGACCCTAGATTGGATGGAGTGCCATTTGCCGTTAGGAAGTTTAAATTTTGTTTTTTCATCAATATATTCACAGACGTCACAGGCACCGCAGGTTAAGGTACCCCAATTGACTTGGGTTGTAGAGGATGACATGGTTCCAAAGTGACTCTGGACTAGTCGATCCCTAAGAGAAGGCGCTCATCTAAATGTGATTTCAGGGACGTTTTTTATGTATTTACTTGCAGTGGGATCTGCAGACAAGAGTGGCCAGAATTTTGTTAATAAATGTCTAATTTGTTGATGCTGACCAGAGTAGGGGGTGATTACTCTCACTGTGTCAGATTTACTAACCCGTTTGTTGGAAAAAATTAATGAACTTCTTTTTTCTGCATTTGCCCGATTAACTGCTCCCCGACCGGCTCACGCTGATATACGTCGGCAGAATGGCACGGCTGGGCAAAAGGACGTACCTGATGTAGTGAGAGTCAAAATGATGGTATAAACCAACGTGCCGACTGATGGCAGTGTCCATCTTGTTTTTCTTAATCGGTTTAATGTGGTCGCGTATTTGTTTAACCACTTGCCGACCGCCTCACGCAGATATACTGTGGCAGAATGGCACAGGCAGGCAAAATCACGTACCTGGTACGTGATTGCCTTCCCGCGGGCAGGGGGTCCGATCAGACCCCCCCCCGGTGCCCGAGGCGGTCAGCTTTGGTCTGGGAGCATTCAGAGATGAGGGGGAGGCCATCCATTCATGGCCCCCCCTTGCGATGGCTCCCAGCCAATCAGATCATTCCCCTGCCTCTGTATAGTACACAGAGGCAGAGGAAATTATGTCATCTCTCCTCGGCTCGGCATTTTCTGTTCCAGCGCCGAGGAGAGAAGACTTCAATGTGAGTGTAAAACACAAACACATCACAGTAGAACATGCCAGGCACACATAACACCCCCCTTTACCCCCCGATCACCCCCTAATCACCCCTCCCCCCGTCAAACTGACACCAAGCAGTTTTTTTTTTTTTTTTTGATTACTGCATGGTGTCAGTTTGTGACAGTTAGAGCCGGTTCACACGGGAGCAACTTGTCAGGCGACCTAGCCGCCTGACAAGTCGCCTCCCGTTCTGTACAATGGAACTGTTCTAATCGGAGCAACGCAAGTCGCTCCGACTTAGAAGAAAGGTTCCTGTACTACTTTGGGGGCGACTTGCATAGACTTCTATACAGAAGTCGTCTTGCAAGTCGCCGCGGCAGTCGTGTGCAGGTCGCCTCGGTGAGGCGACCTGCAAGTCGTGCCGCTTCTAATGTGAACCGGCTCTTAGTGTGGTAGGGCAGTTAGTGTTAGCCCCTTTAGGTCTAGGGTACCCCCCTAACCCCCCCTTATAAAGTTTTAACCCCTTGATCACCCCCATCGCCAGTGTCACTAAGCGATCATTTTTCTGATCGCTGTATTAGTGTCACTGGTGACGCTAGTTAGGGAGGTAAATATATAGGTACGCCGTCAGCGTTTTAAAGCGACAGGGACCCCCATATACTATCTAATAAATGTTTTAACCCCTTGATTGCCCCCTAGTTAACCCTTTCACCAGTGATCACTGTATAACCGTTACGGGTGACGCTGGTTAGTTTGTATATTTTTTATAGTGTCAGGGCACCCGCCGTTTATTACCAAATAAAGGTTTAGCCCCCTGATCGCCCGGCGGTGATATGCGTCGCCCCAGGCAGCGCCAGATTAGCGCCAGTACCGCTAACACCCATGCACGCAGCATATGCCTCCCTTAGTGGTATAGTATCTGAACGGATCAATATCTGATCCGATCAGATCTATACTAGCATCCCCAGCAGTTTAGGGTTCCCAAAAACGCAGTGTTAGCGGGATCAGCCCAGATACCTGCTAGCACCTGCGTTTTGCCCCTCCGCCCGGCCCAGCCCAGCCCACCCAAGTGCAGTATCGATCGATCACTATCACCTACAAAACACTAAACGCATAACTGCAACGTTCGCAGAGTCAGGCCTGATCCCTGCGATCGCTAACAGTTCTTTTAGTAGCGTTTTGGTGAACTGGCAAGCGCCATCGGCCTAGTACACCCCATTAGTAGTCAAACCAGCACTGCAGTAACACTTGGTGACGTGGCGAGTCCCATAAGTGCAGTTCAAGCTGGTGAGGTGGCAAGCACAAGTAGTGTCCCGCTGTCACCAAGAAGACAAACAGGCCCGTCGTGCCCATAATGCCCTTCCTGCTGCATTCGCCAATCCTAATTGGGAACCCACCACTTCTGCAGCGCCCGTACTTCCCCCATTCACATCCCCAACCAAATGCAGTCGGCTGCATGAGAGGCATTTTCTTTATGTCCTCCCGAGTACCCCTACCCAACGAACATCCCCAAAAAAGCGCGGATATAGACGTGACACCCGCTTTTATTGTCCCTCCTGTCCTGACAATCCTGGTCTTTGCATTGGTGAATGTTTTGAACGCTACCATTCACTAGTTGAGTATTAGCATAGCGTACAGCATTGCACAGACTAGGCACACTTTCACAGGGTCTCCCAAGATGCCATCGCATTTTGAGAGACCCGAACCTGGAACCGGTTACAGTTATAAAAGTTACAGTTACAAAAAAAGTGTAAAAAAAAAAAAAAAAAAACACACGAAAAAAAAATTATGAAAAAAAATAGTTGTTGTTTTATTGTTCTCTCTCTCTCTCTCTCTATTCTCTCTCTATTGTTCTGCCCTTTTTTACTGTATTCTATTCTGCAATGTTTTATTGTTATTATGTTTTATATAATAATAATATTTATATTTATGTTTCAGGTATGCAATTTTTTATACTTTACCGTTTACTGTGTTGTATTGTTAACCATTTTTTTGTCTTCAGGTATGCCATTCACGAATTTGAGTGGTTATACCAGAATGATGCCTGCAGGTTTAGGTATCATCTTGGTATCATTCTTTTCAGCCAGCGGTCGGCTTTCATGTAAAAGCAATCCTAGTTGCTAATTAGCCTCTAGACCGCTTTTACAAGCAGTGGGAGGGAATGCCCCCCTCCACCATCTTCCGTGTTTTTCTCTGGCTCTCCTGTCTCAACAGAGAACCTGAGAATGCAGACGGTGATTCAGCCAGCTGACCATAGAGCTGATCAGAGACCAGAGTGGCTCCAAACATCTCTATGGCCTAAGAAACCGGAAGCTACAAGCATTTTATGACTTAGATTTCGCCGGATGTAAACAGCGCCATTGGGAAATTGGGAAAGCATTTTATCACACCGATCTTAGTGTGGTCAGATGCTTTGAGGGCAGAGGAGAGATCTAGGGTCTAACAGACCCCAATTTTTTCAAAAAAGAGTACCTGTCACTACCTATTGCTATCATAGGGGATATTTACATTCCCTGAGATAACAATAAAAATGATTTAAAAACAAAATGAAAGGAACAGTTTAAAAATAAGATAAAAAAGCAAAAAAAAATAAAGAAAAAAAAAAAAGCACCCCTGTCCCCCCCCTGCTCTCGCGCTAAGGCGAACGCAAGCATCGGTCTGGCGTCAAATGTAAACAGCAATTGCACCATGCATGTGAGGTATCACCGCGAAGGTCAGATCGAGGGCACTAATTTTAGCAGTAGACATCCTCTGTAAATATAAAGTTGTAACCTGTAAAGGCTTTTAAAGGCTTTTAAAAATGTATTTATTTTGTTGCCACTGCACGTTTGTGCGCAATTTTAAAGCATGTCATGTTTGGTATCCATGTACTCGGCCTAAGATCATCTTTTTTATTTCATCAAACATTTGGGCAATATAGTGTGTTTTAGTGCATTAAAATTTAAAAAAGTGTGTTTTTTTCCCAAAAAATGCGTTTGAAAAATCGCTGCGCAAATACTGTGTGAAAAAAAAAATTAAACACCCACCATTTTAATCTGTAGGGCATTTGCTTTAAAAAATATATAATGTTTGGGGGTTCAAAGTAATTTTCTTGCAAAAAAAAAAAAATTTTCATGTAAACAAAAAGTGTCAGAAAGGGCTTTGTCTTCAAGCAGTTAGAAGAGTGGGTGATGTTGTGCATAAAATGCCAGGACAGTTCAAACCCCCCCCAAATGACCCCATTTTGGAAAGTAGACACCCCAAGCTATTTGCTGAGAGGCATGTCAAGTCCATGGAATATTTTATATTGTGACACAAGTTGCGGGAAAGAGACAATTTTTTTTTTTTGCACAAAGTTGTCACTAAATGATATATTGCTCAAACATGCAATGGGAATATGTGAAATTACACCCCAAAATACATTCTGTTGCTTCTCCTGAGTACGGTGATACCACATGTGTGAGACTTTTTGGGAGCCTAGCCGCGTACAGGCCCCCGAAAACCAAGCACCACCTTCAGGCTTTCTAAGGGCGTAAATTTTTGATTTCACTCTTCACTGCCTATCACATTTTCGGAGGCCATTGAATGCCCAGGTGGCACAAAACCCCCCCAAATGACCCCATTTTGGAAAGTAGACACCCCAAGCTATTTGCTGAGAGGTATAGTGAGTATTTTGCAGACCTCACTTTTTGTCACAAAGTTTTGAAAATTGAAAAAAGAAAAAAAAATGTTTTTTTCTTGGCTTTCTTCATTTTCAAAAACAAATGAGAGCTGCAAAATACTCACGATGCCTCTCAGCAAATAGCTTGGGGTGTCTACTTTCCAAAATGGGGTTGGGGGGGGGGTTTGTGCCACCTGGGCATTCCATGGCCTCCGAAACTGTGATAGGCAGTGAAGAGTGAAATCAAAATTTTACACCCTTAGAAATCCTGAAGGCGGTGATTGGTTTTCGGGGCCCCGTACGCGGCTAGGCTCCCAAAAAGTCCCACACATGTGCTATCCCTATACTCAGGAGAAGCAGCTAAATGTATTTTGGGGTGCAATTCCACATATGCCCATGGCCTGTGTGAGCAATATATCATTTAGTGACAACTTTGTGCAAAAAAATAAATAAATAAATTTGTCACTTTCCCGCAACTTGTGTCAAAATATAAAATATTCCATGGACTCAACATGCCTCACAGCAAATAGCCTGGGGTGTCTACTTTCCAAAATGGGGTCATTTGGGGGGGGGGGTTGTGCCATCTGGGCATTTTATGGCCTTCAAAACTGATAGGTAGTGAGGAGTAAAATCCAAAATTTACGCCCTTAGAAATCCTGAAGGCGGTGATTGGTTTTCGGGTCCCCGTACGCGGCTAGGCTTCCAAAAAGTCCCACACATGTGGTATCCCCGTACTCACGAGAAGCAGCTAAATATATTTTGGGGTGCAATTCCACATATGCCCATGGCCTGTGTGAGCAATATATCATTTAGTGACAACTTTTTGTAATTTTTTTTTTTTTTGTCATTATTCAATCACTTGGGACAAAAAAATTAATATTCAATGGGCTCAAAATGCCTCTCAGCAATTTCCTTGGGGTGTCTACTTTCCAAAATGGGGTCATTTGGGGGGGTTTGTACCGCCCTGCCATTTTAGCACCTCAAGAAATGACATAGGCAGTCATAAACTAAAAGCTGTCTAAATTCCAGAAAATGTACCCTAGTTTGTAGACACTATAACTTTTGCGCAAAACAATAAATATACGCTTATTGACATTTTTTTTTACCAAAGACAGGTGGCCGAATACATTTTGGCCTAAATGTATGACTAAAATTGAGTTTATTGGATTTTTTTAATAATAAAAAGTAGGGGGCGTGGCCTGACGCATGGAGGAGTAAGTCGCTCTCCTTAGGAGCTCCCGCACACGCCGGCACAAACGAGGCTCTCAGCGCTTCCCAGCACCGCCATTCAGGTCTGTTATGGGGAGGAAGGGTGGGGGAGACAGGCACCGAACCCCCGATCCACATCCAGAAGGGGACATAGACCGGTTCTTCACACACTTGGGCCATAACCGCTCCGGCCCCCCCTCGTCCAAGATGGCGCCCGCCCGGACCTCAGGCTCACATGCTGCCTCACAAGGAGCTGCTTCACAGCGCTCCACACCACACATGAAAACCAGGCAAAGGGCTCGATCTCCCCCTGACTCTGAAGCTGGATCCACCCGCTCAGCCTGCCATTCCCCTGAATCCCACAGATCTTACACAGGATGGGACATGGAAGCATATATCAAAGCACTCCCCACCAGACATGATTTTGAGGCCTATGTGCAACGCTTGGAGCGCTCATATAAACAAGAGATGTCTGAGCTCCGCAGAGACATTACTCACAGAATAGAGGAGGTAGAACACACTATGGAGGAAACCGCATCCACTCTACAAACGCATGACATTATTTTACATGAGCATACTCTGCAGATACAGCAACTGATGTACCATCAGGACGACCAAGAGAACAGAGCCAGACGCAACAATATCCGCATACGCGGTCTGCCTGAGTCGGTTGAAACCAAAGACCTTGCGCCGGCTGTCACTGCCATCTTTAATGACCTTCTTCAGAAAGATAAAGATGACCCGCTGGAACTAGACAGGGTCCACAGAGCCCTAGGCCCCAAAAATCCAAACCTGGAACACCCCAGAGATGTGATCTGCAGAGTGCACTTCTATGCAGTTAAAGATGCCATCATGCAAGCTGCACGTGCTCAAGCTGCCATCTACTTCAACGAAACCCCAGTGTCTCTCCTCCCTGATATATCTAAATTGACCCTGGACATGCGACGAGCCCTGAAGCCTCTCACCGGGGCCCTTCAAGCCAAGCAGATTAAATATCGCTGGGGTTTCCCCTTCAACCTGTCAGCATCCCACGAAGGAAAATCTGCGACTTTCCGCACGCTAGGTGATCTACCTAAGTTTCTGGGAACTTTCGAACTGCCGCAGATTTCCATCCCAGATTGGCCCCTTCATGCCGCCACTCCAGGTTTCAAAGCTGCGCCAGGTTGGCAGAAACGATCGAAGAAGAGCAAACGACCCAAGTCTGACTTCTCTTCGGCGACCGAAGGATGAACTCTCTCCTCGACTATTCCATTTTTTCTTTACCATTTCTCCCACAGGTTTCTAATCGGTGGCGGCGTCCCCGGTTACACTTTCATTGGGACATTTAAATAACTAACACAATATGTTTCCTTCCTTACTACAGGTCTAACATTACAGATTATGTTCCCTGTTATCTTTGATGTGCGGTGTTCCGTTTCAAAGACACTGCCCTTCAAACCCCACATATTGTCCCATCCTCTCTCATCCCTCTCCCCCAAACCCCCCCCCCCTCCCTCCCCTTCATCCCTTGTTGCTGGAGTAAAGGTCCTGTATGCAATACATTTAATCTGAAACCTTTGGGGGATAATCTCTCCTAGGAGGTCAGCAGTACAGTTTCTAACCTACTTAGACATGCAGGGCCTTGAAATGTTATGTTCACTGTTACCAGTTTTTGTTAATATATAGAGCCATTATGTTACTCTTGTTATTGCAAACTTTATAGCCCGGCGTGTGTGGGCTCCCCCCTGTGTTGACCACTGTTCCCCCATCTAGGTCACTCAGCGCCCTTCGGGGTATTAGCTGATACGTTGCTGACAACACCATTAGTGAAGCCGTATTGGCCCTTTTTTCTTCTTCTCCTTTTTTCTCTCCCCTTTTTTTTTTCCTTATTCAAGTCTCTCAACTTCAACTCTTTCCTTTTTCTCACCACTAGATGTCCCCCTTCCCCTCCCCTAATCCCCTTTTATTTCTCTAGGAAGACAGCGAGCCTCCCTTCTATCTGTTTTTTTTTGTCCATTAGCACAATTTTCCTATGGCATCTGAAACCGCCTTGAAAATTTCTTCACTAAATTGCAGGGGTCTTAATGTTCCTGAGAAGAGACGACAAATTCTTTTTCATTTCCACAAAATGCGGACTCAAATCCTGCTTCTACAGGAAACCCATTTTAGGTCAGACAAAATCCCGCAAATTCCTCATAAAAGATATCCTACTTGGTTCCATAGCTCCAATCCCTCAGCAAAATCCAAAGGGGTTTCTATAGCCTTTCACGCATCCTTTTCGCCAGATGTGCTTGACTCTTATATCGACCCGCTAGGCAGATATATTTTTCTCAAATTGTCATATAAAAATGTTATATACACTGTTATTAACGTGTATTCTCCTAACCAGAACCAACAACAATTCCTCACCTCCGTCATCGCCCGTCTGAAAAAGTTTGGCACGGTCAACATGATCCTGGGAGGGGACCTGAATGCCACCTTGATACCTCGTCTTGACTCCTCAACCGGTAAGTCCTCGATCTCTCCAACCTCTCTGACCAAAATCAGAACTCTCCTAACTGACTTATCTTTGGTGGATGTGTGGCGTATGTTACACCCTTCCACCAAAGATTACACCTTTTACTCACCCGTACACGCCACTTACGGGAGATTAGATTATCTCTTTATCTCACAATCCCTACTAGACTTCTCGCCGTCAGCATCTATCGGGATCTCTTTGTGGTCTGACCACGCCCCTATCCACATTAGCTTGGGACGCACACCAACACGCAACCGAAACTCGTCCTGGAGATTGAACGACAATCTCTTATACGACCTGGTGTGCTCCCAGGATATATCACAGACTATTAAACACTTTGTGGCGGACCACACTCACGACCCCACTAACCCTTTCACGAAATGGGAGGCTCTTAAATGTGTGCTCAGGGGTAAATTTATGCAACACGGCTCCAGACTCAAACACGCGCGCATAGCAGACACGAAACGTCTTCTCACTACCATCGCCACCCTAGAAGACTCACACAAACAAAATCCCATTGACACGACACTCATTGACCTCACTAATGCCAGGAGAGACCTCCTGCGCATATATGCAGAGAAATCTCTCATAGCTAGGGACAAAGGCAGATTCACTTATTACTCTCAAGCCAATAAGTGTGGTAGACATCTCGCATCCACCCTTCAACCCCGTCAAAAGAGAACACCCATCCCATTCATAAATTCTCCCACTAAAGGCAAAATCAGGCAGAACTCAGCCATTGCCGAAGAATTCCGCCAGTACTACTCAGCACTATATAACCTTACCCCCCAGATTCCGCTATCCTCATCCTCAACGCCTGACTTAGCCTCTTATATTCAAGAGACAGCCCTTCCAACTCTCCCTACATCAGATTCACAAGACCTAGAGGAGTCATTATCCGATACGGAATTCCTCTTGGCCATTAAACACCTCAAGAATGGTAAGAGCCCTGGCCCTGACGGGTTCTCATCTCGTTTCTATAAACTTTTTGCAACGCAACTCTCTCCTTTATTAGCGAAAGCTTTTAACACTCTAGAGGATAATATTGCTCTCTCTACATCTAGTCTCCAAGCCCAAATAGTGGTCATCCCTAAGACTGGAAAAGACTCGTCCATATGTTCCAACTACAGACCGATATCTCTCTTAAACATTGATTTAAAGTTATATGCCAAAATACTTGCTAACCGCCTCTCCCCCCTGCTACCAAATCTAATACATAAAGATCAGGTTGGTTTCGTCCCAGGCCGAGAGGCCAGGGACAACACCACCAAGACCATACACTTAATCACCTTTGCCCAGCGCCACCGTATACCAACCTGCCTTCTCTCTTGCGACGCGGAGAAAGCCTTTGATAGGGTCAGCTGGTCTTTTCTCCAGTCCACCCTCTCCCAAATAGGCCTTGGCCCGAAAATGTTGGCGCGCATTATGGCCCTTTACTCTAGACCCTCAGCTACTGTCCTGGTGAACGGCACCCAATCACAAAACTTCACGATCACTAACGGCACCAGGCAGGGCTGCCCCCTTTCCCCTCTCCTGTTTGCCCTAGTCATAGAACACCTCGCCCAAGCCATTAGATCGAACCCCAACATACAAGGCATCCAGACCCCTTCATCTCACTGTAAACTTTCTCTCTATGCCGATGACCTACTCCTGTACGTAACCAAACCCCACACATCCATACCCTCTATACTAGCAGAGATTGACAGATTCGGTCGCTTTAGTAACTATAAATTAAACATCTCTAAGACTGAGGCCCTAAACATATCTTTATCACAACCCACACTCTCAACCCTCCAATCAAACTTTTCATTTCAATGGAAACAGAACTCCATTTCCTATCTAGGCACAGCCATCCCGAAAAACTTTTCGGATATTTATGCCCCGAACTTTGGCCCCCTCCTCCTAAAGCTCAGACGTTTATCGGAAGAACGAACGGAATTAGCGGTATCTTGGATGGGCCGTATCAATACACTAAAAATGGACATCCTTCCCAAACTCCTATACTTATTTCAGGCCCTCCCCATAGTCCTCCCCCCTGCCTTTTTCCGCTCCCTAAGATCAATGGCTATCCGTTTCGTTTGGAAGGGCAGACACCCGAGGCTGAAGCATAAACTCCTGAGCTCCCCTATTACAAAAGGTGGGCTGGGTTTACCTGACTTTGAACTATATCATACCTCTACAGTACTCTCTCGTATCCTTGAGTGGTTTCCTCGACCCATGACCAAAGCTACCACATTTGTGGAGCAAGACCTAGCCATACATGATCTCAGAGCCCTCCTATGGGGATACGACCACTCATTTAAATCGATAGCGGCATTGTCCCCCCTTACAAGAGACGCTTTGACTATCTGGTATTGTAGGAAACTCACCTACGCCCTATCCTCGGAACCCAGCCCACTCACCCCTTTGTTTGATAACCCTAAATTTCTGGAGGGCCATTCCATAAACTCCATTGACAACTATTCTAGAGAGCACTGGCCCACCGCACGACAATTTGTAGACCCCACCTTAGGTACATTTGCATCGGCCCCTCCAGATACAACCTCTAGGGTGACCTGGCTCACCCGTAGACATTTAAGCGAATACTGCAAACAACTACACAACTCTAACTTAACTCATAGACCTTTAACAGGATTTGAACAACTATGCATCCTACCGGAAACCCCAAGACACCCTTTATCACTTATACACAAACAAATCTTAGAACACATACACGATGTCCCTCCTACTTACACAACAAAATGGTCAGCAGAGGTCGGAACTGATATATCTGAGGCGGACTGGAAGAAGGCCTTTCTTTTCACAAGCAAGACCTCGATCTCGAGCTACATGCAGGAGAAGAACTATAAAGTCCTTTCAAGGTGGTACCGGGTCCCCACAACACTCAGGATGATGTTCCCGGCCAATTCAGATACGTGCTGGAGATGCAATTCCAAGAGAGGTACTTATTTGCACATCTGGTGGGAATGCGATAGGCTTTTACCATTTTGGACGCAGATTTTTCACATTTACTCAGAGATCTATGATAAACCCCTTATGCCTTCTCCCACCATTGCCCTCCTGTCTATTCTTCCCGGAGCCGTAAAATCACAGAAAAACAGTCTTTTGAAGTTTTTTATGAGTGCAGGGAGACAGCTCATTCCCAGACATTGGAAATCTACCAACTCCCCCTCTATTGCGGAATGGGTCAATGAAATAAACAATATAATGCTAATGGAGGAAATGCAGGCCAATGTCCTGGACAAACAAGCTAAATTTTCATACATCTGGAGTGTCTGGAGGCATTACTCCACTTCAGACAAACTTAAACAGAGATTGAAGAATACGAACCCCCCCTAATGGTCACACACGGTACACCAGTAAAACGTGGGTTGAATCCTATGATTGGTTTGTTTTACAGAGTGGGGCTCGCTGTCTCCCCCCCCCCTTTTTTTTTTTTTTTCTTCTTTCCTTATTCTTCTACTGAATGTATCTGTTCTTTCCGCTTTCTCTTTTCTTTTCTTTTCTTACTTCTAATTTCTTCTTCCAGATTCCATAAGACCTATATAAATGCAATCTATTTCAATAACTGCTCCTCCAATATTGGAGGTTTATTTTTGTCTTATACTCCATACACTTTACAAGTATATGCACTTTATGGTAGATAATATGTTTGCACAATTTTATTTTAGTTATTTTCCATAATGCCCTGAGTCTGTGGAAGCAGAAGATCCCCATTGGGGCTTCCCAGACCAGGGTACTTAATGCCTTACAGACTCAAGTCTCATACTCAGTACCTGCAGAGAATGAAACAATGTAAAGTATCTAGGTCTGGGCGATTGATTGCACTAGTCTGAATTCTATAAATTAGTGCACTTGGGTAAGCCAAGTGATTTCATGTCAGGTCTCTATTTTTGTTGTATTTCTTCTTTTGTTATAAACTTGTCTAAAATCAATAAAAACTAATTGAACCATAATAATAAAAAGTAGAAAATATCATTTTTTTCCAAAATTTTCGGTCTTTTTCCGTTTATAGCGCAAAAAATAAAAACCGCAGAGGTGATCAAATAGTAATTGCCAAATTGTAAAAAGTGCTCTGGTCAGGAAGGGGGTAAATCCCTCCGGGGCTGAAGTGGTTAAGAAATTGTTGTTTTGTTTTTCCAATATAGAAGCCACCGCACAGGCACTGGGCCAAATATATAACACCAGGTGTCTGGCAGGTGACCCTAGATTGGATGGAGTGCCATTTGCCGTTAGGAAGTTTAAATTTTGTTTTTTCATCAATATATTCACAGACGTCACAGGCACCGCAGGTTAAGGTACCCCAATTGACTTGGGTTGTAGAGGATGACATGGTTCCAAAGTGACTCTGGACTAGTCGATCCCTAAGAGAAGGCGCTCATCTAAATGTGATTTCAGTGACGTTTTTTATGTATTTACTTGCAGTGGGATCTGCAGACAAGAGTGGCCAGAATTTTGTTAATAAATGTCTAATTTGTTGATGCTGACCAGAGTAGGGGGTGATTACTCTCACTGTGTCGGATTTACTAACCCGTTTGTTGGAAAAAATTAATGAACTTCTTTTTTCTGCATTTGCCCGATTAACTGCTTCCCGACCGGCTCACGCTGATATACGTCGGCAGAATGGCACGGCTGGGCAAAAGGACGTACCTGTACGTCCTTTTGAATTCCCCGCCATGCCATTGCGTGCGCGCGCTGGCCGGGATCTCCGTGAGTCGGGTCGCGGGTCCCGCGGACTCGATCGCCGCGGGGATACTAGCGATCGTCTCATCTCTGTCATCGGAGCAGAGATCAGTGTACTGACAAACACAGCCCAACCCCCCTACAGTTAGAAACACCTCCCTAGTACTGATTTAACCCCTCCCCGCCCCCTAGTGGTTAACCCCTTCACTGCCAGTGTCGTTTACACAGGAATCAATCGATTTTTATAGCACTGATTGCTGTATAAATGAAAATGGTCCCAAAAATGTGTCAAAAATGTCCGATGTGTCCGCCATAATGTCGCAGTCACAATACAAATTGCTGATCGCCGCCAAAACTAGTAAAAAAAATGAATAAAAATGCCATAAAACTATCCCCTATTTTGTAAACGCTGTAACTTTTGCGCAAACCAATCAATAAACGCTTATTGTGATTTTTTTTTTTTACCAAAAATATGTAGAAGAATACGTATCGGCCTAAACTGAGGGAAAAAAAAAATTTTGATATATTTTTGGGGGATATTTATTATAGCAAAAAGTAAAAAATAATGCATTTTTTTCAAAATTGTCGCTCTTATTTTGTTTATAGCGCAAAAAATAAAAATCGCAGAGGTGATCAAATACCACCAAAAGAAAGCTCTATTTATGGGGAAAAAAAAGGACGTCAATTTTGTTTGAGTGCTATGTCGCACGACCGCGCAATTGTCCGTTAAATCGACGCAGTGCCAAATCGCAAAAAGTGCTCTGGTCAGGAAGGGGGTAAATTCTTCCGGGGCTGAAGTGGTTAAAGGCTTTTTTGAGGCAGGCATGACTGTAGCCAGTCTGTTGTATAAATCTCTGGCTGCAGTTCTGAAATCGGACTCTAGGCTGCAGTTAATTTGAGCCTAAGATACTGACTGTAAGGGATATTTCTGATTAAGGAAGTAGGGTGCGAACTTTGGGCATGCAGAATGGTGTTGCCCGCTGAGGGCTTTCTATAGAGGGACAAGTCAAGTTTGCCTTGTGCGTTGATGGAGATGACTAGATCCAGGAAGGCGATATTGTTCTGACTACAATGCATAGTGAATTTTAAATTAAAATTATTCATTGAAATTATTTGTAAAAATTCATTGAGTTCAGTTTGGGTTCTGGACCAGAATATGAGGACATCATCTATAAAACGATACCAGGCCAAAATTTTATCGTGAAGGTGGCTCAGATCCTCTCTAGTAAGGACTTCCTTCTCCCACCCCCCCAGGTACAGGTTCGCATAAGAGGGGGCACATTTGGTCCCTATTGCGACCCCCTGTACCTGGAGGTAGTGGGAGGAGTCAAAAGTACATTATGTTTCAAAATATGGTCGAGTAAATCCAGTACAAATGCATTATATTTGGTGAAAGAAGGACCTCTTTTATTAAGATGTTGCTGTATCACTTTGATTCCTAGGTCATGTGGAAAGGCATTGTAGAGGCTTTCTAAATCAAGGGCTACAAGCCATGTATTGGGTGGGAGGGAAATGCCTTCAATTGTTCTCAAAAGGTCAATAGTATCCTTAATGTATGAGGAAAGTGCCGTAACATGGGGTTGTAGATAACTATCTACTAGAGAGCTAGCATTTTCAGTGAGGCTGGAACATCCAGAAATTATAGGGCGTCCCGGGGGTTCAGTCAATGATTTGTGCACTTTGGGTAATGCATAAAACGTAGGAATCCTTGGGTCCTTGACATTCAGGAAATTCAAGGTATTTTAGTCAATGACGTCTTGGTGGTAGGCCCAAAAAATGATTGCCCGATATTTTGCGTCAAAATTGTTAATCAGTTTTTGAAATGGGACGATACCAGCTGCGATTAGCGAGAATCTTTTGGCACATAGTCACATATTGAGGAACGTTCATGACCACCAAATTCCCGCCCTTGTCGGAGGGCTAGATTAATATATCAGAATTTGTTTGTAGAGATGTAATTGCATCAATTTGTTCTGAAGTTAAATTGGAAGTCATGATAGTGGGGATTTTTAGGTTCTCAATTGCTTTGGTTGTTTGTTGAATAAATGCCCATATGTTTGGGTTGGTATTTAAGAGTGGAAAAAGTCTGGATTTGGGTTGGAAGGATTGAGGAGGGGGGGAAGGACACGCCAGCGATCGACAACGCCGGTAGGGGGGCGGAAACAACCGCGTCGTCGTCGGTGGCGTGTCCCTCCTCCCAAAGTTCCATCAAGTCCTCAAGAGCTTGATGTTCTTCAATATTTTCCTGAATATTGCAATTAGGGTCCGTTTGATACATCTCTAAAGGAAGTTTGTCAAAAATAGTCCTATAAATGAGCCTACGTGCAAATAAGTGCAAGTCTTTAATGAGTAAGAATTTGTCACATTGAGAATCAGGGCAGAATGCGTGCGGGTGCCTGTTTGGGATGAACAGATTGTGACCGACGTGATGATGAATTATGATGTGTGATGTGTGAGTGATTCAGTTGAGGCTGCATCAGAGTTGCCTTTTCGCCTTTTAGGTAGTCTGTCTCCCGACAGATCACAATAAATGGTGGATTGGCTAGAGGAAACGGATGAGGAAGAAGGAGAAGAAAGATTAGTAACATTCACATTTTTATTTGTATTAGGCTCATAGACGTGATTGGAGGGTTTGTTTCTCGTATTAGTGTTTTGAGCCCATTTATAGGCGAAGCCATTGGTGTGGGCACTCATATCCCTTATGAATTTACTTTCTTTCATGCGGATGATATCCAGAGTGTACCTTTCTATATGTATTTTAAGATCTTGTTCCTTTTTCTTAAATCAGTTGCTTGTGATTATGAGTGTATAATCCTCGTACCACCTACAGATGGAATCATCATTTAGATTTGGGGAAAATTTGTATTCTAAGACCCCACGGGACTATATTACTGTCCATGTATTTTTGAAAATATTTTCTGTGCCAAAAGGTTCTTACTTTGTGTTCTAAGAGACGTTGTAGTCTAATGCCCCGTACACACGGTCGGACTTTGTTCGGACATTCCGACAACAAAATCCTAGGATTTTTTCCGTCGGATGTTGGCTCAAACTTGTCTTGCATACACACGGTCACACAAAGTTGTCGGAAAATCTGATCGTTCTAAACGCAGTGACGTAAAACACGTACGTCGGGACTATAAACGGGGCAGTGGTCAATAGCTTTCATCTCTTTATTTATTCTGAGCATGCGTGGCACTTTGTCCGTCGGATTTGTGTACACACGATCGGAATTTCCGACAACGGATTTTGTTGTCGGAAAATTTTATCTCCTGCTGTCCAAATTTGTGTGTCGGAAAATCTGATGGAAAATGTCCGATGGAGCCCACACACGGTCGGAATTTCCAACAACACGCTCCGATCGGACATTTTCCATCGGAAAATCCGACCGTGTGTACGGGGCATAAGAAAAGTCTGGTCCACGTCCTGATCAGAAATCTCAGCAGAGTGCTGGGACTGCTGGATTTTGTCCATGAGGCCTTCCCAGGCCTCTCCACTGAAGGTAGCCATGCTTGGAGGGAAAAGGAGGGCGGGACAAGGGTAAGGGATAAAGGGGTGGGAGGAAGGTAATAGACCAGACAGTCTAAAGGGATAAAGGCTGGAAGGCAAGGTTAGGGAGCAGGGTTCAATAAATTCCTATAGGCAAATATAAAATAGAACAAACTCAAGAATTAAACAATTTGTGCTAGTAGGTCAATGTATACAGTGGTTTAGGCAGTTGTTGTGTTGCCATCAATCAGACCGAGGGAAAGTGTATTAAAACACTGAGAAGCAAAAAACATGGGATTGGTCTGGTTGATGATACAACCCCCCTAGAGTAGGCACCTCATCCCAAAGTATAAGAAAAGACAGTGGGGGATTATGGGCATTTTTACGGTGCCAGATATATAGAGACAAGGAATTTCCTCCATCAATTAAAATAGAAAAAGATTTTATTTAGTAACATACTTGAAAAAGATTTAAACATGATAACATTACAAATGATTGGTGGTCATGTATTAAACAGAGAAATCAAAATTCACAACATTGCACATTAGCCCGACATGTTTCGCTATTAGCTTTCTCAGGGGATGTGCAAGGATTAATTGGAGCCACTAGATGAATGAGATATGAAGATATTAATGCATAGTGGTATCATACAAATCAATTTATCATACAGGGAAAATAAATAAATAATGTGTGAGCTTGGTTGCCAAAGAGAGACATGGATGCAAACACTTACCCAAACAAGTGCTAGAACTCGCAAAACACCAGGCTGGACACTAGGCCAATCACCCCAAATTGACCGATCCCAAGGAGTCAGTCAAGTAAGGCCATAGAGGGCAGAAGGGCGACACTGGGGACAATAAATATTCATAGAGTTAAGGAGAAGTTTGGTAAATAACGTATATGAACTTCATAGGATAAAGGAACGGACGATTGTCTCAAGGGTTAAGTACTTACTAGAGATATGTACCCAGTGATCCACATGGGAGATACCCTTACAAAAGATCTTGTGTAAGACTGTGGGTAATTGGTTGCAGCAGGCAGACTGAAAAAATAAAATAGGAAAAATCTGGGTATAGATATGCTGAAAGCATAATAGGGCAATGAGCGGAAGTCCTGAAGTTTGGGCAGATGAAAAGTGGTAGCTATTGAGGGAGGTTGGTGAAGAAAGGGAAACATTGGAGTGGATAAGAGGTGAAAAGATCTCCAGTGTGTTAACATTAGGATGAGGTGAAGGGACACCAGAATTGACGAGGAAGATAGAGTGTTTTTTGTAAATCAGACCCCAATCACACTGTACTGTTATGGGAACACGTATGTGTGTCTGTGTGGGTTACTGCACTGCAAAGCACTAAATACTACTTAAAATGGTGTGATGCTTTGCAATTCTTTCTGAATTCATTATGAAAATGCCACCCCAATACACCTCCCCACCAGAGGGGCGCTGCACATCAGTACAATACATAGCAATGTAGTAATGTGTTTTAGGTGCGGGGATCTGTCAGAGAGGCTCAGCGCTGATTTCTGTCAGTCCGGTCAGTGTGAATAGGAAGCCTGACACAGAGCACATCAATGTGTGGGAACATGAATGTTTTACACAGCGGGGGGGGGGGGGGGGGCGGGGGGTGACCATACATGGAAATATTCCCCTTCTACCATCCCCTCCACACCAGCTGAAAATCCAAATCATCCTGACAGGGAGGGGTGTCTGTATATGAGGAGGGGAGGGATTAGGGTGCCTGTATATGAGGAGGGGGAGGGGTCAGGGTGTGTGTATATGAGGAGGGGGAGGGGTCAGGGTGTCTGTATATGAGGAGGGGGAGGAGTCAGGGTGTGTGTGTATGAGGAGGGGTCAGGGTGTGTGTATGAGGAGGAGAAGGGGTCAGGGTGTGTGTGTATATGAGGGAGGGATCAGGGTGCCTGTATATGAGGGGGAGGGGTCAAGGTGTGTGTATATGAGGAGTGGTCAGGGTGTCTGTATATGAGGAGGGGTCAGGGTGTGTGAATATGAGGAGAGGGAGGGGTCAGGGTGTGTGTGTATATGAGGGAGGGGTCAGGGTGTGTGTGTATATGAGGGGGGGGGTCAGGGTGTGTGTGTATATGGGGGAGGGGTCAGGGTGTGTGTGTATATGAGGGAGGGGGAGGGGTCAGGGTGTGCGTATATGAGGGGGAGGGGTCGTGTGTGCGTATATGAGGAGGGGGAAGGGTCAGGGTGTTTGTATATCAGGTGGAGGAGGGATCAGGGTGTGTGTATAGGGGGAGGGGTCAGGGTGTGTGTATATGAGGAAGGGGGAGGGGTCAGGGTGTATGTATATGAGGAGGGGGAGGGGTCAGGGTGTGTATATGAGGAGGGGTCAGGGTGTGTGTATATGAGGAGGGGGAGGGGTCAGGGTGTGTGTATATGAGGAGGGGGAGGGGTCAGGGTGTGTGTGTATATGAGGGAGGGGTGTGTGTATATGAGAGGGAGGGGTCAGGGTGTGTGTATATGAGGAGGGGGAGGGGTATCTGTATATGAGGTGAGGGAGGGGTCAGGGTGTTTGTATACGGGGAGGGGTCAGGGTGTGTGTATATGAGGAGGAGGAGGGGTCAGGGTATATGTATATGAGGAGGGGGAGGGGTTAGGGTGTGTGTATACGGGGAGGGGTCAGGGTGTATGTATATGAGGAGGGGGAAGGGTCAATGTTTGTGTATATGAGGAGGGGGGAGGGGTCAGGGTGTCTGTATATGAGGAGAGGGAGGGGTCAGGGTGTGTGTGTATGAGGAGGAGGGGGTCAAGGTGTGTGTATATGAGGAGGGGAGGGGTCAGGGTGTGTGTATATGAGGAGAAGGGGTCATGGTGTGTGTACCAGCGGGGGCGGGGTCAGGGTGTGTATATATGAGGAGGGGAGGGGTCAGGGTGTGTGTATATGAGGAGGGGGAAGGGTCAATGTGTGTGTATATGAGGAGGGGGGAGGGGTCAGGGTGTCTGTATATGAGCAGGGGGAGGGGTCAGGGTGTGTGTATATGAGGAGGAGGAGGGGTCAGAGTGTGTGTATATGAAGAGGGGGAGGGGTGTGTTTATATGAGGAGGGGGAGGGATCATGGTGTCTGTATATGAGGAGGGGAGGGGTCAGGGTGTGTGTATATGAGGAGGGGAGGGGTCATAGTGTGTGTATATGAGGAGATGAGGAGGGGAGGGGTCAGGGTGTGTGTATATGAGGAGGGGGAGGGGAGATTTCCTTAACAGAACACATAGGACTGCCCCGGGGGAAGGGACTTACCTGAGTCTGTGGGACTCATCACTAGGAGGAGGGGGTCTAATTTTCTGAGAGAGACCGCCCATTTCCCCTCTCACATTTAGCCCTATGATTGGCTGAGACCTGTCACAGGTGTTACCTCAGGTTTTCCTGCCTCCCAGCTCCTCTCCTGTAGTCTTCCTGTAAGTCTGAGGAAAGACTGTCCTTCACCTCACAGCTTCTCTCCTATAACTGACTGCAGGAAGCCTGTTTACCTCACAGCTGTCCTTTTGGGTTTTCCCACCTCCCAGCTACTCTAGTGATTGGCTAAGGAGACCTGTCACTCACCTCACAGTTCTCTCCCTCCCCCCCCAGGTGTTCCCGCCTTTCAACTTCTAACCTGTGATTGGCTGAGGAGGCCTGTCACTCACCTCACCTCATAGCTGTCTCCTCAGGAGTTCTCGCCTCCCAGCTCCTTTCCTGTGACTGGCCTGTCACTCTCCTCACAGCTTTCCCCTCAGGAGTTTGGTCACTCACGTCACAGCTGTCTCCACTTCTCAGATACTCTCCTGTGATTTTCTGAAGAAAACCTGTCACTCAAATCACCACACACCTCTCCCCTCAGGTGTTCTCACATCCCAACTCCTCTCCTGTGATTGGCTGAGCTTTGCCTTTCACTCTAAGGTTTTTTTTTTATTCCTATGATCCTCTTTGATTAGGTGAGAAAACCCATCACTCACCTCACAGCTATCCCCACCTCGCAGCAGTGCTCCTGTTATTGGCTAAGGTTAGTCACTGTCAGTCACTCATATCCCTCACAGCTTCTCCTCGGATTTTCCCGCCTTTCAGCTCCTCTCCTGTGATTGGCTGAGGAAAGCCTGCCACTCCCCTCACAGATGTCTTCTTTCCTATTACTCATGTCTCTGCTGTCTCCTCAGGTTTTCTTTCCTCTCAGCTCCTCTTCTGTGATTGGCTGAGGATACCTGCCACTCATCTCACAGCTTCTCCTCAGATTCTCCCGCCTCTCAGCTCCTCTTTTGTGATTGGCTGAGGATACCTGCCATTCATCTCACAGCTTCTCCTCAGATTTTACCGCCTTTCAGTTCCTCTCCTGTGATTGGCTAAGGATACCTGTCATTCAGCTCACATCTCTCAGCTCCTCTCCTGTGATTGGCTGAGGATAACTGCCACTCCCCTCACAGCTTTTCCTCAGGTTTTCCCCCCTCTCAGCTCCTCTCCTGTGATTGGCTGAGGACACCTGCCACTCCCCTCGCAGCTTCTCAGATTTTACTGCCTCTCAGCCCCTCTCCTGTGATTGGCTGAGATTACTTGCCACTCCCCTCACAGCTTCTCCTCAGGTTTTACCTCCTCTCAGCTCCTCTCCTGTGATTGGATGAGGATACCTGTCACTCACCTCACATCGTTCAGCTCCTCTCCTGTGATTGGATGAGGATACCTGTCACTCACCTCACATTGCTCAGCTCCACTCCTGTGATTGGCTGAGGACAGTCACCTCACAGTTCTCTCCTCAGGTATTGTGATCATCGGAACTCTCCAGAATCCCCAGACTGATCTGCTCTCTACAGATAAATAGAACTAGAACCCTCCATGGAGCTCTAAGGCTTCCCATACAGTGAGTGATTTTTTTTTCCCTTCAGGACACATTCGCGCGTGTGTGACATGAGGCATTGTGCCGCCTCTTCAGGCCATAAATTATTTTTTAAACGTGCAAACAAAACCTCCACAAAAACAGCTCTGGCAGCAAAAGGATTAAATAACGACTCCTGGTGTCCGCGCTGCAATCGCGGCAAACCGCATCACGTGAAGCTTGTCGCCCCCAAAAAATGTCCAGGAGCTTCCTTTGAGTGACGCGCTTCGAGCGATACAGTTGGCCGCGATTGCAACACGACAATCGCGGCAGAACCACACCCCGTTTTTAGGTGCCATTAAGTCACTTCAGCCCCGGAGGATTTGGCTGCTCAATGACCAGAGCAATTTTTACAATTTGGCACTGGTAATTGCGCGGTCATGCAATGTTGTACCCAAACTAAATTTGCATCCTTTTTTTCCCACAAATAGAGATTTCTTTTGATGGTATTTGATTTCCTCTGCGATTTTTATTTTTTGCGATATAAACGCAAAAAGACCGAAAATTTTGAAAAAAAAATGATATTTTCTACTTTTTGTTATAAAAAATGTAATAAACTCAATTTCAGTCATACATTTAGGCCAAAATGTATTCAGCCACATGTCTTTGGTAAAAAAAAAAATGTCAATAAGTGTATATTTATTGGTTTGCGAAAAAGTTATAGCGTCTACAAACTAGGGTACATTTTCTGGAATTTACGCAGCTTTTAGTTTATGAGGTGCTAAAATGGCAGGGCAGTACAAACACCCCCCCCCCCCAAATGACCCCATTTTGGAAAGTAGACACCCCAAGGAAATTGCTGAGAAGCATGTTGAGCCCACTGAATATTTTATTTTTTTGTCACAAGTGATTAAAAAAAAATAAATTACACAAAGTTGTCACTAAATGATATATTGCTCACACACGCCATAGTTATATGTGGAATTGCACCCCAAAATACATTCTGCTGCTTCTCCTGAGTACGGGGATACCACATGTGTGAGATTTTTTGGGAGCCTTTCCGCGTACGGGACCCCGAAAACCAAGCACCGCCTTCAGGATTTCTAAGGGCGTAAATTTTTGATTTCACTCCTCACTACTCCTCACTACCTATCAGCAGAGACAATTGAAATAGATATAAAGACACTTTTTTTATACCAGTGTCTGGCTCTATGGGCAATTAAGTACGGCGCCATCAACTGGTCATTGAAGTCCACCCCTCCCATATTAAGGTTATATTCGTGGACACAGAGGGGCTTCTCAACAACACCAGTCGCCGTTGCAATTTGGACTGTCGTATCTGCGTGAAGCGAGGGCAGAACGAAAACATTCAGATTATCCCTCCACTTCACTGCAAGCAAATTATTACATCTCAAGCAGGCTCTCTCCCCCCATCTAAGTTGGGATTCTACAAGCCGTTGCGGTAAAAGCCCCGGCGATCAGATCGCACAGTGCCACATGCCCAATTCCACAGTCAAAAAGGTGACTAAAAAGTGGCACGCATGTGTAATAATTGTCCACGTACATATTTGCCTGTGCCCAGACTCATGGTTGGTCTGTAAGTATGAGCGGGGCATTGTTCCTTTACTATTCTGTCTATATAATACCCAATCTAATATTTACCTTAACCACTTCAATACCAGGCACTTAGACACCTTCCCGCCCAGGCCAATTTTCACCTTTCAGTGCTGTCGCAATTTGAATGACAATTGCGCGGTCATGCTACACTGTACCTAAACAAATTTTTTATCATTTTGTTCCCACAAATAGAGCTTTCTTTTGATGGTATTTGATCACCTCTGCGGTTTTTATTTTTTGCGCAACAAATAAAAAAAGACCGAAAATTTCGAAAAAAAACACGTTTTTCTTTGTTTCTGTTAAAATTTTTTGTAAATAAGTACGCTTTCTCCTTCAATGATGGGCACTGGTATGGCTGCACTGATGGGCACTGATACGGCGGCACTGATGGGCACCGATGAGGTGGCACCAATGAGGTGGCATTGATGAGGTGGCACTAACGGGCACTGATGATGGGCACTGATAGGCGGCACTGATGGGCACTGATAGGTGGCACTGGTATGCGGCACTGATGGGAACTCATAGGCGGCACCGATGGGCGCTCATAGGCGGCACCGATGGGCACTCATAGGCGGCACTGATGGGCACTCATAGGTGGCATTGATTGGTACATATGGGTGGCACTGATGGGTACTTATGGGTGGCACTGATGTGTGGCACTGATGGGCACTGATAGGTGGGCACAGATGGGCACAGATGGACACTGACAGGTGGCACCGATGGGCAATGACAGGTGGCACCGATGGGCAATGACAGGTGGCACTGATAAAACATTGCTGGGCAGATCTGGGCATTGCTGGGCAGATCAGTGACATAATGGTGCCAATCAGTGCCCATTTGTGGGCACTGATTGGCACAGATTGGGCACATGTGGATGGCCATGGGGTACATACCTGGCCATCCATGTTGCCCCTTCCCTGGTGGTCCTAGTGGCATCCCTAGTGGTCCAGTGTGGTGATCTGAGGGGGGCTGCGCTGATAAACAATCAGTGCAGACCCCCCCTGCCAGGAGAGCCGCCGATCGGCTCTCCTCTACTCGCGTCTGTCAGACGCGAGTGAGGAAGAGCCGATCAATGGCTCTTCCCATTGACAGCGTGATCAGCCATGATTGGACACGGCTGATCACGTGGTAAAGAGCCTCCGCCGGAGGCTCTTTACCAAGATCAGTGTAGCGGTGTGTCAGGCTGACACACCACTCCACCGATCGCCGCGATGCGCGCCCCCGGGGGCGCGCTGCGGCATGTTATCCTGCTGGACGTCATATGACGCCCAGTCAGGATAACAGAACCACTTCCCGGACGTCAATCCGCTATAGGGCGGGCGGGAAGTGGTTAATAGACATCTGCATCGCATCTGCTCCTGAGGCATGGCAACAGCCACGAAACGTACATTATCTACAATGGATACAATGGAACCTTGATTTGCAAGTAACGAGCGTTTCGCGAAACGAGCACTGTATTTCTAAAAAGCCTAACTCGGTTTGCAAGTGTTGTCTTGCAAAACAAGCAGGATTCAGGCCACTTTTGGCCTGAGGTGGGGGGGCGCCGGAGCCGAACAGCGCCAATCGTCGGCGTTCGGAAATGCACGGAAAGGCCCGAGGACAGTTCAGCTGACCTCGGCAAACCTCAGAAAGGCTTGTGAACGGAGTCTTTCCGAGGTTTGCCGAGGTCAGCCGAAGTGTGCTCGGGCCTTTTCGGCCGTTTCCGAGGCTCTCCGGCGCCCCTGCCTCTGGCCGCATGCGGTATTGCATCCCATTGAAGTCAATGCGGAACAAATTGTTTTAGTTTCCATTGACTTCAATGGGAAAGCTTGCTTTGATATGCGAGTACTTTGGATTACGAACATACTCCTGGAACGGATTATGCTCGTAATCCGAGGTTCCACTGTATGCTCTTTTGGACTCTACCAATCTTTATTATGTTGTTACTGTGGAGTAGGGATGAGCTTCGTGTTCGAGTCGAACCCATGTTCGACTCGAACATCGGCTGTTCGACCGTCCGTCGAATTGCGAACGATATGGGCCGTTCGCGCCAAATTCGTGTGGCGCGTCACGGCCCATAATTCACTGCGGCATCGCAGTGCATTGCTGGCTGATGATTGGCCAAGCATGCACTATGACCCGCATGCTTGGCCAATCACAGCGCCGCCTGAACAGAGAGCCGTAATTGGCCAAAGCCAAGGAGGCTTTGGCCAATTATGGCTCAGGGGATTTAGTACACGCCCCACACTATATAAGGCCGCCTGCACGGCGGCCCTGTGTAGTGTGTGTTCCGGCGTTGAAAGAGATAGACAGAGAGACAGTGTTTGATTTGAGTTAGATAGATTAGGCAGAACAGTCAGTCAGTTAGCTGCACTTACAGTGTATTGTGTATATATATGCATCCCAGGTGTTGCATATATATATATACACTGTATTCAGTTTAGCTAGATCCGTTCCTGTTATCTTCTATCTAGACTATTTACATTCAGTGCAGTGTGTCCTGCTCACAGTGTTCAGCTAGATCCGTTCCTGCTATTTACATTCAGTACAGTGCTTCCTGCTCACAGTGTTCAGCTAGATCCGTTCCTGCTATTTACATTCAGTGCAGTGCGTGCTGCTCACAGTGTTCAGCTAGATCCGTTCCTGCTATTTACATTCAGTGCAGTGCGTGCTGCTCACAGTGTTCAGCTAGATCCGTTCCTGCTATTTACATTCAGTGCAGTGCGTCCTGCTCACAGTGTTCAGCTAGATCCGTTCCTGCTATTTACATTCAGTGCAGTGCGTCCTGCTCACAGTGTTCAGCTAGATCCGTTCCTGCTATTTACATTCAGTGCAGTGCGTGCTGCTCACAGTGTTCAGCTAGATCCGTTCCTGCTATTTACATTCAGTGCAGTGCGTGCTGCTCACAGTGTTCAGCTAGATCCGTTCCTGCTATTTACATTCAGTGCAGTGCGTCCTGCTCACAGTGTTCAGCTAGATCCGTTCCTGTTATCTTCCTACTGACAGGCAGGCTTGTCTGGTTACAGTATATAAAGCTACCTGAAGAAAATTACAGGTGTTCTTTTTGATCCTATTAGTACCACGGTCAGGCAGCTAGACTATTTACATTTAGTACAGTGTGTCCTGCTCACAGTGTTCAGCTAGATCCGTTCCTGTTATTTACATTCAGTGCAGTGTGTCCTGCTCACAGTGTTCAGCTAGATCCGTTCCTGCTATTTACATTCAGTACAGTGCGTGCTGCTCACAGTGTTCAGCTAGATCCGTTCCTGCTATATACATTTAGTGCAGTACGTCCTGCTCACAGTGTTCAGCTAGATCCGTTCCTGTTATCTTCCTACTGACAGGCAGGCTTGTCTGGTTACAGTATATAAAGCTACCTGAAGAAAATTACAGGTGTTCTTTTTGATCCTATTAGTACCACGGTCAGGCAGCTAGACTATTTACATTTAGTACAGTGTGTCCTGCTCACAGTGTTCAGCTAGATCCGTTCCTGTTATTTACATTCAGTGCAGTGCGTCCTGCTCACAGTGTTCAGCTAGATCCGTTCCTGCTATTTACATTCAGTGCAGTGCGTCCTGCTCACAGTGTTCAGCTAGATCCGTTCCTGCTATTTACATTCAGTGCAGTGCGTGCTGCTCACAGTGTTCAGCTAGATCCGTTCCTGCTATTTACATTCAGTGCAGTGCGTCCTGCTCACAGTGTTCAGCTAGATCCGTTCCTGTTATCTTTCTACTGACAGGCAGGCTTGTCTGGTTACAGTATATAAAGCTACCTAAAGAAAATTACAGGTGTTCTTTTTGATCCTATTAGTACCACGGTCAGGCAGCTAGACTATTTACATTTAGTACAGTGTGTCCTGCTCACAGTGTTCAACTAGATCCGTTCCTGTTATTTACATTCAGTGCAGTGTGTCCTGCTCACAGTGTTCAGCTAGATCCGTTCCTGCTATTTACATTCAGTACAGTGCGTCCTGCTCACAGTGTTCAGCTAGATCCGTTCCTGCTATTTACATTCAGTGCAGTGCGTGCTGCTCACAGTGTTCAGCTAGATCCGTTCCTGCTATATACATTTAGTGCAGTACGTCCTGCTCACAGTGTTCAGCTAGATCCGTTCCTGTTATCTTCCTACTGACAGGCAGGCTTGTCTGGTTACAGTATATAAAGCTACCTGAAGAAAATTACAGGTGTTCTATCCCAGCTTAGTGCAGCTACAGGCCATTAGTATGTCTGGAAGGCCAAGAAGGAGAGGCAGACAGTCACAAGCCAATAAGAGAGGGCAAGCAGGCTCTGTGTCTAGTGCTGGTCGTGGAGACGGTGCATCCTCATCAGCACGTGGCCATGGGACACGCTTGGCCTTTTTTTCGGCAGCTGGCCGTGTTGAGCCGCAACATGCGGAAGACTTGGTCGAGTGGATGACCAAGCCGTCCTCATCCTCCTCATCCTCTCTCACCCATGCCCAGGGTGCTTTGTCTGGCAAAGCAGCGGCCTCTTCCCTCAGCTCAATGTCATCAGTGACTCCTTCCCTAGCCCCACCATGTCCTCCTGAGGATTCCCTCGAACTGTTTGACCACAGTGTTGGGTACATGCTCCAGGAGGATGCCCAGCGTTTGGAAGGCTCTGATGATGATACTGAGCTCAATGAAGGCAGTAACATGAGCACGGACAGAGGGGGTGCCCAAGAAGGACAGCAATCTGGCAGTCATGCTCCCCCTGCTGCAGCATACTGCCAGGTTTGCTCCAGTGATGAGGAGGGAGGGGATGATGAGGTCACTGACTCAACGTGGGTGCCTGATAGGAGAGAGGAGGAGGAGGAGGAGGAGGAGGAGGAGGAGGTGGCACATCACCAACTAGGTAGGGGTCCCTCCAGGGGCCAGCCTAAGGGCAGCACATTGACTGCATCACACCCCAAAGCTCCACATGTGCAGGGCGCTGCAGTCTCTGCGCGTTATTCAAAAAGTTCTTTGGTGTGGGCCTTTTTTGAGACGAGTGCATCAGATCGCACCGCTGCTATTTGCAATATATGTCTCAAGCGTATCTCGCGTGGCCAAAACATCTCCCGCTTGGGTACCACATGCTTGACCAGACATATGTTGACCTGCCATGCAGTTCGTTGGCAAGCGTATCTAAAAGACCCACACCAAAGAACAAAGACGATCTCTCCTTGCTCCTCATCAGCTGAGATTTCCAACCCCACTAGACCTTCAGTCCTCTCTGCGACCTGCAGTGAGAGGAATGAAGGTGTAGAATTAGGTGTGTCACAGCCAAGTACTTATGGGCAATCTGCTTTTGGTACACCGACGTCAGATTGTACCAGGCAAATTTCCCTGCCCCAGCTGCTGCACCGCCGAAAGAAGTTTGCTCCCAGCCATCCACATGCCCAGCGGTTGAATGCTAGCTTGGCAAAATTGCTAGCACTTCAACTGCTGCCTTTTCAGTTGGTAGACTCTGCCCCCTTCCGTGAGTTTGTGGAATGTGCGGTTCCTCAGTGGCAGGTACCCAAACGCCACTTTTTCTCACGGAAGGCGATTCCGGCTCTCTACCGGCATGTGGAAGGCAATGTCCATGCCTCGCTGGACAGGGCGGTCAGCGGTAAGGTGCATATTACCGCTGACTCATGGTCCAGCAGGCATGGACAGGGACGTTACTTAAGTTTCACGGCGCATTGGGTGACTCTGCTGGCAGCTGGGAAGGATGCAGGACAAGGTGCAGTAGTGTTGGAGGTTGTTCCGCCACCACGCCTCCAAAATGCTGATTGTGACACACCTCTCTCCTCCACCCCCTCCTCTTCTTCTTCCTCCATGGCCTCTTCCTCGGAACCAGCGGTGCTCCGTAGGCGTTCAAGGGGCTACGCAAGTACGCAGGCCAAAAGATGCCATGCGGTGCTTGAGCTGGTGTGCTTGGGGGACAGGAGCCACACTGGGGCAGAGGTTCTGTCAGCTCTGCAGGGGCAGGTTCAGAGGTGGTTGACGCCACGCCAACTTAAGGCAGGAATGGTGGTTTGCGACAATGGCACCAACCTCCTCTCTGCCCTCCGACAGGGACAACTGACCCATGTGCCCTGTTTGGCTCACGTCCTTAACTTGGTGGTGCAGCGGTTCTTGGGCAGGTACCCGGGCTTACAGGATGTCCTGAGGCAGGCCAGGAAAGTCTGTGTGCATTTCCGCCGGTCATATAATGCCAGTGCTCGGCTGACGGACCTCCAAAAGGAGTTTAACCTGCCCAAGAACCGCCTAATCTGTGACATGCCCACCAGGTGGAACTCGACGTTGGCCATGCTGCAGCGGCTGCACACGCAGCAGAGGGCCATCAATGAGTACCTGTGCGACTATGGCACCAGGACAGGGTCAGGGGACCTTGGTTTTTTTTCCCCACGCCAGTGGGCCATGATCAGGGATGCATGCACTGTCCTGTCACCATTCGAGGAGGCCACGAGGATGGTGAGCACTGACAGTGCATGCATCAGTGACACTGTCCCCCTTGTCCACCTGTTGGAGCACACGCTGCGTGGGATAATGGACAGGGCACTTGAGGCAGAACAGAGGCAGGAAGAGGAGGACTTCCTTAGCTCTCAAGGCCCCCTTTATCCAGACAGTGTTCCTGCGTGCCCGCCGATCACACAGGAAGAGGACGAGGAGGAGGAGGAGGAGGAGGAGGAAGATTGTGTCAGTATGGAGGTGGAGCCTGGCACTCAGCATCAGCAGTCTTTAAGGGATCAGTCCCAAGGAACACATGGACTTGTACGTGGCTGGGAGGAGGTGGCTGCGGACGTTGTTGTCCTTAGTGACCCAGAGGACTCCGGACCGAATGCCTCAGCAAACCTACGCTGCATGGCCTCCCTGATCCTGCAAAGCCTGCGTAAGGATCCTCGTATTCGTGGTATCAAGGAGAAGGACCAATACTGGCTGGCAACCCTCCTTGATCCACGTTACAAGGGTAAGGTTGCGGACCTTATCTTGCCATCGCAGAGGGAGCAGAGGATGAAACATCTTCGGGAGGCCTTGCAGAAAGGTCTGTGCAACGCGTTCCCAGAGACTGGGAGGTTACAAACTCCTGTTTCTGGACAACGTGTTGCTGAGGCTTCGGTCAGTCAAAGAAGGAGCGGTGGAGAAGGTGGCCGTCTGACCGATGCGTTCAGACAATTTTTTGGTCCGCAGCCCCAAGGTATGATCGGTTCCAGCAACCATCGCCAGCGTCTGTTTTACATGGTGCAGGAATACCTAGGGGCAAGATCAGACTTGGACACCTTTCCCACCGAAAATCCTCTGGGTTACTGGGTCTTGAGGATGGATCACTGGCCAGAGCTTGCACAGTATGCAATTGAGCTACTGGCCTGTCCTGCATCCAGCGTTCTTTCGGAACGCACATTCAGTGCTGCTGGAGGCGTGGTAACCGATCACAGGGTGCGTCTGTCCACCGACTCGGTCGATCGGCTGACCTTCATAAAAATGAATCAGTCTTGGATCACCACCAGCTACCAAGCACCTGATGCAGATGTAACCGAATAATTTTTTTTGAAATCTCAGATCCCTTCAAAGACTGCCTATGCTGATGCTGAGTGACTATCCCTGAGTAATTATCCTCTTCCTCCTCAATCATCACGCTGATAGCTTGTAAGAACATTTTTGGTTCTGGGCGCCACCACCAGTGCCTAAGGCACAATTTTTCAGCCCCTGTTTAACAGGGGCGTGTAATTACAATTTTTGATGTAATACTTTGCAGCAGGGCTCGTTCCTGCATTCCAACTAGAGTGTCTGTGAGGGGTTGCAGTGTTGTGGCACCAGCACCAGTGCCTAAGACCCAATTTTTCTGCCCCTGTCTAACAGGGGCGTGTAATTACAATTTTTGATGCAATACTTTGCAGCAGGGCTTGTTCCTGCATTCCAACTAGAGTGTCTGTGAGGGGTTGCAGTGTTGTGGCACCAGCACCAGTGCCTAAGACCCAATTTTTCTGCCCCTGTCTAACAGGGGCGTGTAATTACAATTTTTGATGCAATACTTTGCAGCAGGGCTTGTTCCTGCGTTTCAACTAGAGTGTCTGTGAGGGGTTGCAGTGTTGTGGCACCAGCACCAGTGCCTAAGACCCAATTTTTCAGCCCCTGTCTAACAGGGGCGTGTAATTACAATTTTTGATGCAATACTTTGCAGCAGGGCTTGTTCCTGCGTTTCAACTAGAGTGTCTGTGAGGGGTTGCAGTGTTGTGGCACCAGCACCAGTGCCTAAGGCCTAATTTTTCAGCTCCTGTTCAACAGGGGCATGTAATTACAATTCTTGATCTAATATTTCACAGCAGGGCCCTGTGAGGGCTTACAGTGTTTTGGCCACAGCAACACCTAAGGCCCAAATTTCTGCTGAGTATATAGGGCAGGACCCTACTTTCAAACATCTAACTTACAAACGACTCCTACCTGCAAACGGAAGGAGACAACAGGAAGTGAGATGAAATCTACCCCTAAGGAAGGGAAATTCTCTCCTGTAAGAGTTAATATGGGAAAACAATTTTTCCTTTCCACTGATGCTTTCCAATCCTTGTTCCACAAAAAAACCCAAATTTTCAAAAAACATTTTTCATTGGGACAAAAAAGTGAGGTGAAATCTTCTGAAGAGGAGGAAAGACGCAAAACAAATGTCACAGGGGTGATAACCCTTCCCTATGTTTTCCAAAAAGCTTAGAAAAGATTTTTTGGCTGGAGCTAAACACATTAAAAATGTTCAAAATTACAAACAGATTCTACTTAACAACAAACCTACAGTCCCTGTCTTGTTTGCACCGCCTGTATACTGCTGTTCAGAGTATATAGGGACCTTTCCTTATTTTAATTTGGGTGCGGGGTTCCCCTTAATATCCATACAAGACCCAAAGGGCCTGGTAATGGACTGGGGGGTACCCATGCCGTTTGTCTCACTGATTTTCATCCATATTGCCATGACCCGACATGACATTAAACCCGCAAGCAGTTTTAAATGAGATTTTTTCCTTTAAAAATGACATTTGGTGCAGGGACTGTTCTAAACATGGGAAACACGCGTCACTTTACAGGCATACTATAGACACCCCCCAGGTACGATATTTAAAGGAATATTTCACTTTTTTTTTTTTACTTTAAGCATCATTAAAATCACTGCTCCCGAAAAAACGGCCGTTTTTAAAAGTTTTTTTTGCATTGATACATGTCCCCTGGGGTAGGACCCGGGTCCCCAAACCCTTTTTAGGACAATACCATGCAAATTAGCCTTTAAAATGAGCACTTTTGATTTCGAACGTTCGAGTCCCATAGACGTCAATGGGGTTCTAACGTTCGTGCGAACTTGCGGTCCGTTCGCGGGTTCTGGTGCGAACCGAACCGGGGGGTGTTCGGCTCATCCCTACTGTGGAGACACGCAACACTGAGTCTGGTGTTTTTATTATTTTACCACTGTGATTATATTATGCTGCTATGCCATTATGTTACTTTATTACTGTAATATGTACTATGTTATGGAATTAAAGTTTCCTTGTTTTATTATATTATATTGTATGTATTCTGGTATTATGCAAAATATATGGTCACAAATATGGTTTACCCACCAGACATCATCATTAGTATTATTATGTTGTGTTGTCTCCCCGGCTGCATGCTTCACACAAAGTCCCAAACCTTTTTTCTCATATATCCAAATGTCGGGCATGGAGATACATTCTAATATCCTCATATAAAGTTCCAAACCGTTTCTTCTCTTGTTTTATATGTATAGCCTGTTGACCTGTCACAGAGCTTATACAACTTGACCCCATATATGGCACCCTTGCTGGGAAGATACTGTTTGAAAGACAAGCGGCCAGAAAACTTAATCAGGGACTCATCAACGCAGACAACTTGATCTGCAATAAACAAGGCTGCAAACTGTTGGTTGAAGTGGTTTACGAGGGGCCGAATTTTGTGGAGCCGATCAAACCCAGGGCCCCCCCGAGGACGACAGAGTTCATTGTCATTAAAATGCATGAACCGCAAATCTGCTTGTATCGCGTCATGGTCATGGAAGCAGAGAACACGGGCATATGGTGAATTGGGTCAGTGGACCAATATGACCGCAACTCACTTTTTTTAGTTATGCCCATGAGGAGGGATAGGCCCAGAAAGGTCTTAAATTCAGAAACCGTAATAGGTTTCCATTCTCTGGCAAGGGTCAACTGGGGAATAGCAGCGATAAATTGACCAGCGTACAAATTACTTTGGTCCACAATAGATCTATAGAGATCTTCCGTGAAAAACAGTGAATAAAAATCAAGTGACATAAAATCAACTAAATCAAATATATACGCTGTGCTTCCAAATAGACTATATACTATGTGTATGTAATAACCAAAGTGCATAAATATATGTGCAAAACCATGAAAATCATACAGTGGAAAACACTGTCGTTACCGACCATATAGGTGACAATAGTGCAACACATGTATACAAAATATATATATATGAAAAATTCCTTATGATAATTAAACTAACATATAAAAATACAAGAATAAACAAATATATTTATATAAAGTGCTATTGTGCATCCATGTGGTTAATAATTATACCAGTTATGATAGTGTCCATAGGATCATATATAAAGGTTGATCCCCTGGTTTAAAAAAAAAAAAAAAGTGCTCATGTGAGTGCGTGTGACATCCAAAAAGTGCTTTGAAGTCCATGCGATTCGGGAACTGCTGTGTGGCTGATCCAAAGCAAGCCGCAGTGTTCACACTCAGGTGCTTCCCCCTAGGTAATAAATGCTCACCTCTGAGCGTGTGACTTTGCATTCAAGCTTAGTCACTACACGCCTCTGGGCTCTGCAGTATTACCGGAATCCTGGACCCGTCAGCACAATACCTTGGTTTATTAGTGGAAAAAAGAACTTGATAGTGTGATATAGTTTCAACAGTTTATTAATCACAATAAAACCCCCATATGGGGTACTCACATAGATCGGGCGCATCAGTGCGCCACTCTACATCAAGCGAAAGCACGTAATAATACTTGACTGGTATTGGGATGGTATGGGCTTCCTTCCTGGCAGATCACCTGCCTAACGTCCGTCCTGTCCCATGATCTGCCAGGAAGGAAGCCCATACCATCCTGATACCGGTCCAGTATTCTCACGTGCTTTCACTTGATGTAGAGTGGCGCACTGACGCGCCAGATCTATGTGAGTACCCCATATGGGGGTTTATTGTGATTAATAAACTGTGGGGTTGATTTACTAAAGGCAAATTGACTGTGCACTTTGCAAAGTGCAGTTGCATACTGCAAGAGCAGTTGCTCCAGAGATTAGTAAATGAGCAGAAGCTCTGCTGACTTCCATCATCCAATCACGCGCAAGCAAATATGCTGTTTTTTTATTTTCCTTTGCATGTGATTGGGTGTTCTTTGCAAAGTGAAGCTTTACCTCATTTACTAAGCTCTGGAGCAACTGCACTTTGCAAAGTGCACAGTCTAGTTGCCTTTAGTAAATCAACCCCTATATCACACTATCAAGTCCTTTTTTCCACTAATAAACTGAGGTATCGTGCTGACGGGTCCAGGATTCTGGTAATACTGCAGAGCCCAGAGGTGGTTCACAGGCGTGTATTGACTAAGCTTTAAATGCAAAGTCACACGCTCAGAGGTGAGCATTTATTACCTAGGGGAGAAACGGGGATATCCAAAACAGTCTGTTTATAATGAGGGTGTGCCACATCCCAAATGTAAATAGAACTGGAGAAAACCCCTAGGGGTGGGATTTTAAAGGCACTACCAAGGCAACAATATAAAAAGTATAAAAAGTTTATTGATCTTAAGAAATATATATAATACAAGAAAGAGATATACATTACAAAACAAAGGATGCATACAGATTGTACAGACATGCGACATAGGATACACAATCCAGAAACCCTACGTTTCGGAGATGGACTGTAGTCTCCTTCATCAGGGGTTTTTCTAGAAGGTACAGTGTATCACATTGAATGGGCAGGTACAAAAAATGCATCCTCAATTTTAAAAGAATGTGAGGAAGAACCGGAGCAGGGGATCCCCAACAAGCTCAATCCACCGAGGAACAATTGTTGTAATCAAAAAATATAATATGGAAAAGGAAAAAGGAGGGGGAGAGAAAACTCTCCCCCTCCAAACACCCAACAGACCCGCCGGATCTGTGGAACCAGATCAGCGACAGGCTGACACATGTACTGAGGCCCAAAAATGAATTGGAGGATCTAGGTTAACTGAAACAATCAGACAGTCGGTGGAAACAGAGGAGAAGTGCTGCTACGCAGTCTGGAGAGCCGAAATTGCAAATGGTCACAGTGCAACAGGTCTCAATAAAATGTACAAAGAGTCTCCAGAGAGCGGCAGGTCCCTGGTCCTCAATATATTTTTTGATTACAACAATTGTTCCTCGGTGGATTGAGCTTGTTGGGGATCCCCTGCTTCGGTTCTTCCTCACATTCTTTTAAATTGTGGATGCATTTTTTGTACCTGTCCATTCACTGTGATACACTGTGCCTTTTAGAAAAACCCCTGATAAAGGAGACTACAGTCCATCTCCGAAACGTAGGGTTTCTGGATTGTGTATCCTATGTCGCATGTCTGTACAATCTGTATGCATCCTTTGTTTTGTATACCTGTTTCTTGTATTATATATATTTCTTATGATCAATAAACTTTATATACGTTTTATATTGTTGCCTTGGTAGTGCCTTTAAAATCCCACCCCTAGGGGGTTTCTCCAGTTCTTATTACCTAGGGGGAGCACCTGGGTGTGAACACTGCGGCTTGCTTTGGATCACCCACACAGCAGTTCCCGAATTGCATGGACTTCAAAGTACTTTTTGAATTGACACAACTGGATATCACACACACTCACATGAGCACTTTTTATTTTTATTTTTAATTAATCAGGGGATCAATCTTTTATATATGATCCTATGGACACTATCATAACTGGCATAACTATTAACCACATGGATGCACAATAGCACTTTATATTAATATATTTGTTTATTCTTGTTTTTTTATATGTTTGTTTATTTATCATAAGGAATTTTTCATATATATATTATGTATACATGTGTTGCACTATTGTCACCTATATAGTTGGTAACGACAGTGTTTACCACTGTATGATTTGCACATATATTTATGCACTTTACATACACGTAGTGTATAGTCTATTTGTAAGCGCAGCGTATATATTTGATTTGCTTATCTCTGCATGATTTTATGAGACGTGTTTAACGCTAGCAGCTGTTCTACGGTGTCATTCAGGCAGTTTATAGTAAGTGGAGGCTCACGGGACGTTTTATAAATTAGTGACATAAAATCAACTGTTTCCACGTGAATTTCGGGTTGGCCAGTGAATGGGAGAAGTACGGACACTGCAGAAGTGGTGAGCTCCCAATCAGGATTGACATATGCAGCGGGAAGGACACTATGGGCTCGATGGGCCTGTCTTTGTCTTCTTGGTGCCTGCCACCTGTTACTGCAGTGCTGGTTTGTCTATGACCAGGATGTACTATGCCTCTGGTGCTTGCCAGTTCACCAGAAGGATGAATGGCACTAGTACTGGCTCTCTGCTTCATACAAGAGTCCTGCAGTTCTTGCACCTCAACAACAGAAGAACGGGGTCGGGTACGCATGACCTTAGCAGTGGTGCTGTATGTGTGCTGTGTTTTGTAAGGCCCCTTTCACACTGGGGCGGTAGGGGCGTCGGCGGTAAAACAGCGCTATTTTTAGTGCTTTTTACCGCGGTATTCGGCCGCTAGTGGTGCGGTTTTAACCCCCCACTGGCGGGCGAAAAAGGGTTAAAACCCCTCGTATAGCGCGGCTATAGCCGCGGTATTACCGCGGTATAGCCGCGCTGTCCCATTGATTTCAATGGGCAGGAGCGGTGAATACACCGCTCCTTCACCGCTCCAAAGATGCGACTTGCAGGAGATTTTTTCTTCTCCTGCCAGCACACCGCTTCAGTGTGAAAGCCCTCGGGCTTTCACACTGAACAAACAGTGGAGGCTGTTTAGGGGCGGTTTGCAGGCGCTATTTTTAGCACAATAACGCCTGCAAACCGCCCCAGTGTGAAAGGGGTCTAAGTGACAGTGATCTATTTGATACTGCACTTGGGCTGGGCGGAGGGGCTAAATGCAGGTGCTAGCAGGAGTCTGGGCTGATCCTGCTAATGCTGCGTTTTTGGGAACCCTAAACTACTGTGGACATTCTGATCAGATTAAAGATATTGATCCGTTCAGACACTATACTAGTAAGGGAGGTGTATGGTGCGTAGGTGTTAGCTCTACTGGCACTAATCTGATGCCATCTGGGACTGACGCTGACCCTAACTGACGCTAAAACCTAACTGATGTCCCCTGCCAGGTGATCAGGGGGTTAAACCTTTATTAGGTAATATACGACGGGTGCCCTGGCGCTATAAAAAAAAAACTAGCGTCACCCGTGACACTAATACAGTGATCACTGGTGACAGGGGGTGAAAGGGTTAACTAGGGGGCAATCAGGGGGTTAAAACCTTTATTAGGTAATATATGGGGGTACCCTGATGCTATAAAAGACTGACGGTGAAACTAACTAGCATCATCCGTGACACTAATACAGCGATCAGAAAATAGATCTGCACACTATACTAGTGACACTGGTGACAAGGGGTGAAAGGGTTAACTGGGGGTGATTAAGAGGCTAAACCTTTATTAGGGGGTTAATGGGGGGTACCCTAGACCTATCTTGGCCTACTACTAACTGCCCTAATGCTGATTAGTGTCACAAGTGACACCAGTACAGTGATCAATGAAAAAATCAGAAAACTGCACTTGGTGACACAGTGACAGGGAGTGAAGGTTAACTGGGGGGGGCGACCGGGGGGTGAAAAGAGTGCCTACCAGTACTGTGCCAGTGTAGTGTTGGTGCAACTCCCTGTTAGATGTCCTCTCACGTGAGCTCCGCATGGGTATGGCGAATCACACAGCACTGCCACTCTGCCGTCGTATATCAGCCTGAGCTGGTCGGCAATTGTTTAACATTACACAACTGAACATTATATTAAAAAGCAGAACACACAAAAAAAAAAAGAAGATTTTGTTCTAGAAACTTTGCATCAAAATGTAAGAATGTTAATAATTCCACCTTCTCAGGTCTAGACAGGCTCTGTATTTTACAAACTGTTGCCTGCAGCAGGGAATAGGCACTCTGACGGCGTGGAGGTGCTCGGGATACACAAGGATTTCGCTGGTTTTTCCAAGGTAGGATATTTCTCTTGGTTACTCTTCTGCCAATTCTAAAGGTTTCCCTCCTTGGCAAGGGGCTTCCCTACAAAAAAAGATAATAAGGTATCATCTGTAAAGAACAAGCTGAGAAAAAGTACGTAATAATCACACCCTTGCAGAATAGGCTTAGTAAAATATACAAAACTTTATTGATGAGTAAAAAACCTCAATTGGAAAAAAATATATAGAACACCTTCCAATAACTTGGTAACTTGGGGGGGGGGGGGGGGGTTGGATAGAAGAAACATAAAGAAAGAAGAAGAGGAAAGGGCAAGGATAAGAGATCAGCTGAATAAGAAACCATCAAAATGTAGTCAAGTGACACAATCTATACATGTTTTTGCAACAATATCTCATCTTGCTGCCTATGAAATCGTTCATCTCTGCTGTGCAATCTGCCAATACTGTCATCCCATTGTGCAGAGTCTATCCAGCCGTTTTGCTTTCACTGCCAACTTGCTGCTATTTTCAATAACATGATTTATTTCATCATCTTAACAGATCGACCCATGAATTCTTTTGATTATACAGTATTTCATGTATGGTTTATTGTATATGAGGCTTGTGCATTATTCCAGGAGGCTTTAACCTCTTAATGCCTGGACCTTTAAAAGGTTAAGATCGTGTGACTGCCGTGATTGGAAAACTTGATCGCGAGTAGTGATTGGAAGCTTTTGGTCAGACGCCGGTAACTGTGCTGGGAGCATGCAGGGTGCTGCTCTATTGACCCTAATTCACGCAAATATGTGGCCGCTCGGCACCAAGGCCTGGGCACCGAGCAGATGTATATTTGCATGCGGCCAGTGCCAAGGGGTTAATGATATGGATCAACCGGAATGACTAAGTTATTGTAAGGTGTTATTCTATATATTTTTATCCAATTGAGGTTTTTTACTCATCCAATAAAGTTTTGTATATTTTACTAAGCCTACTCTGCGAGGGTGTGATTATTATATGCTTTTTCTCAGCTTGTTTTATAGGCTACTTTCACACTGGCAGCGACTGGCTGCACTGTTTCGGCTGCTAGCGGGGTGGTTTTTACCAGAAAAAAGAGTAAAAACTCCTATTTTGCGACGCTTCCAAATTGCTTTTTAAGGCGATTTGGAAGCGCTGCCCATTCATTGCAATGGGCAGGACATTTTGGGAGCAATAAATACTGCGCTCCAAACCAACCCCGAAGATGCTGCTTGCAGGACTTTTCATAACGTCCGACAAGTGCACCGCCCCAAAGACACACTGCAATAAATGGGGAGGCAGGTTTTCAGGCGCTTTGCAGAGGCTCTTTCTACCGCTAAGACCCGCCCCAGTGTGAAAGGGGTCTTACAGCTGATACCTTATTTCCTAATTTCATTGTTTTTTTTACACCCACAGCCCTAATAGGGGTGAGACAGAGAGCATTATTCAAATTAAACTCCCTACATCCTGGTGGTGCAGTACTACATTTTTTCCTGTACAAAATAAGCCTGAACTTCATTTCTTACATGAATATTGTCAGGTCTGTACAGAATATGGACCTACAGCACTGTTTCCAGCTGGCCAGGTCCAAATGCCGTGAGGACCTACATTCCTCAATTCAGTGACCATAAACTTACAGTGCCTTGAAAAAGTATTCATACCCCTTTACATTTTCCACGTTGTCATGTTACAACTAAAAACATAAATATATTTTATTTGGATTTTATGTGATAGACCAACACAAAGTGGCATAATAATAATAATAATAATTGTGAATTGGAAGGAAAATGATAAATGGTTTTCAATTTATTTTACAAATAAATATGTGAAAAGTGTGTGTGTGTGTGTGTGTGGGGGGGGGGCATTTGTATTCAGCCCCCTTTCACTCTGATACCCCTAACTAAAATCTAGTGGAACCAATGGCCTTCAGAAGTCACCTAATTAGTAAATAGAGTCCTCCTATGTGTAATTTAATCTCAGTATAAGTACAGCTGTTCTGTGAAGCCCTCAGAGTTTTGTTAGAGAACCTTAGCGAACAAACAGCATCATAAAGGCCAAGGAACACACCAGGTTATAAAAAAAATATGTGTGTAAACAATTGTAGCAGAATCTCTTACCTCTTCCAGTCTAATGAGGACCTCCAAGGCCAAAGATAGCTGACATCATTCAATATGTGGTGGGTTGTGAGGCATAGTGGGTGCAAAAAAAGTCATTGGGCGCCAGACACTTCTTGGATGTAAAAGAGGTTTTATTTCTTTTGACAGTCCTTTTTATATATTTTGGGGGAAAGGGGTTTAGGGCCAGGACACGCCCAGCAAGGCACCACTTATGCACGTGCAGGATTGCTGTCTCCTATGGTAACATTCCTTTTACAGTTCCTAACGCAAACGTATCAGTTCTTTCAGTTCCACTACAACTGCTCCTTGTAGTTCTTCAATACTGAGCCCCTGGTCTCTCACAGGACCCTCTGATTCACTGACTATGAATCCCTTGAGCTTCTCCAAGGTTTGCTGTGGTCTTTTTGACCCCAGATCTCATATTAAAAGGTCATGTCATCTTTTTTTCTATTACAAGGGATGTCTACATTCCTTGTAATAGGAATAAAAGTGATTTTTTTTAAAAAAAGAACAGTGTAAAAATAAAAAATAAAAGGTAAAATAAATAAGAAAAAATAAAGTTTTTTTTAAACGCCCCGTCCCGCCGAGCTCGCGTGCAGAAGCGAACGCATACATGAGTAACGCCCGCATATGAAAATGGTGTTCAAACCACACATGGGTACTATGGGTACTAGACCTTGTTGGCAATCTAATTTCTTTTCTTTAATTAGATCTCCCCTGTGCATATGTGTTACTTCTAGGATTTTTCCCTTTAATAAATTCCTTGTCGTGTCCTTTCTGTACAAATCTATCACCAATCTTATTGGCCTGTATAAGAAAGTCCCCTACATTGGTGCAATTACGTTGTATAATCTGTCCTTTTGGAATATTGAACAGCTAGTTTTTATGGTGGCAACTTTTAATCGGTCAGTAGCTGTTTCGATCAATGTTTTTAAAATGGGTTTTGGTGACAAATTTGTCATGAGAAACTTGGTTATACAGTCTGTGTCAAAACGTCAGGGTGAGACTACACGGCAACAGGGAGTGAGAGCCAGGTGTGAAGCGGATCTGTGGGAGCGGTGAGACCTTATGCAAAACATTGATGGCCTCAGCTTGTTATATTGATGAGCGTTTTTGATCCTTTAAAATTGTGAGTGTGCATTTTATACATTTTAACCACTTAAGGACCGGGCCTCTTTTTGAGATTTGTTGTTTACAAGTAAAAAATATTTTTTTTAGCTAGAAAATTACTTAGAACCCCCAAACATTATAACATTTTTTTCCTAACACCCTAGAGAATAAAATGACGGTCATTGCAATACTTTCTGTCACACCGTATTTGCGCAGCGGTCTTACAAGCGCACTTTTTTTGGAAAAATACACTTTTTTGAATTAAAAAACAACAGTAAAGTTAGCCCAATTTTTTTTTTATATTGTGAAAGATAATGTTATGCCGAGTAAATTGATACCCAACATGTCACGCTTCAAAATTGCGCCTGCTCATGGAACGACAACAAACTTTTACCCCTAAAAATCTCCATAGGCGACATTTAAAAAATTCTACAGGTTGCATGTATTGAGTTACAGAGGAGGTCTAGGGCTAGAATTATTGCTCTCACTCTACCGATTGTGGTGATACCTCATATGTGTGGTTTAAACATCGTTTTCATATGCGGGCGCTACTCAAGTATGCGCTCGCTTCTGCGCGTGAGCTCAGCAGGACGGGGTGCGTTTAAAAAAAAAATGTTCTTATTTATTTTATCTTTTATTTTACATTTTTACACCGTTCTTTTAAAATAAAAATTGTGTCACTTGTATTCCTATTACAAGGAATATAAACATCCCTTGTAATAGAAAAAAAGCATGACAGGACCTCTTAAATATGAGATCTGGGGTCAAAAAGATCTCACATCTCATATTTACACTAAAATGCAATAACAAATTTGTACGCACTTCTGTCATTGAAAGGTGATGGCTTCTCTACTGTATCTATCTGCTGAAGTGGTTATGCTTCATCTTGGAAATCTTGGAAATGAACTTATAAAGTGGCCGGAGCCGCATGACGTCACTCCCGTGCATTCGCACGGTAGCCGCCGGTCACGGCACATGCTTCTGAAGAAACGGCACGGGCGTCTGTTCCTTCAGAACGTATCATCAGTGCAGTATACAGTAAATATCTCCTAAACGGTGCATGTTTAGGAGATATTTACAGTACCTATAGGTAAGCCTTATTCTAGCCTTACCTATAGGTACAAAGTATAGAGGAAGGTTTACCTCCTCTTTAATGGCACCCTTAGAATTATTGCTCTCACTCTCCTGTTCACAGTAATACCTGGTATGTGTAGCAAAAATTGGCATTTTTTTACATAGCCGCTCCATCCACATGCATTTGCGTATACCTGCCCTTTAAAAAAGTTGGTGTTTTTTAGGGCTTTTCATAATTAATTAGTTGGCCAATTATTGTTTCGATTAATCAACAATAAACTTCAATATGCAATTTTTTTTTTTTTTTGTATTTAAAACAATTTAATGAACAAGCTGCAAATTAATGTGTTACAAGCTGTAAAATAAAATAACTTAAAAACTTTACATTAACCACTGCAGCCCTGGAAGGATTTGCCCCCTTAATGACCAGAGCACTTTTTAGAATTTGGCACTGCGCTGCTTTAACTGGTAAATGTGCAGTCATACAACGCTGTTCCCAAACCAAAATTGACGTCCTTTTTTCCCCGCACAAATAGAGCTTTCTTTCGGTGGTATTTGATCACCTCTGCGGTTTTGAAATTTTTTACTTTTTGTTATTAAAAAAAATACAATAAACTAATTTTTAGTCATACATTTAGGCCAAAATACATTCAGCCACACTGTAAAAATTCAATAAGCGTATATTTATTGGTTTGCGCAAAAGTTATAACGTCTACAAACTAGGGTACATTTTCTGGAATTTATGCAGCTTTTAGTTTATGACTAATAAAACAAATTTCTATCTGCCCAAATAATAATAACCTTAATCACTAAATAGTGATATGTGTAGTAGGTGATATAACAACAAAAAAAAAAAAATCGAAAAGTTGAAAATACCCCCACACACACACACCTGGCTGCTGCACACACAGAAAATGCGTTCGCTTCACATATAAAATATACATAACAAAAAACAGTGTTGCGCTTCCTAAATAACTACCAATAAATCCTTAAATAAGAATATGTGATTAACTTGCAATATAGCAAGATACTGAGTGCACAATCAAATATTCATGTTCCCTGACTTGGAATAGTAAAAAAAATACCCAATAATGAAATATACGTGTTCCCTAAGTGGGAATAGTGAACAATAAACAATAAAGATAAAGTCCACACACTCAAAAAATAAATTGAATAAAAATAAGAGTCCGAATGCACAAATCCTCAGAGTCTTCTGCACAAAAACGCACAACCCACCACCAGTGCTTAAACGTTGAAAATGCAAGTGCTCTCCTCCACCTCAATATCCTAGCGGCTCACCTCACATTCTGACCCCTGTTTCACTAGAAGGTCAGAAAAAGCAGGTTCTCTCTCTGGCATACAAACAGATCAGCTGGTAATGGAACTCCTATTCCGTCCGTGCTGCCCCCGGCTGATTAGATGGATACCAGCCAGTACAAATTCCCTCAATGTGGTCCGGTGCCCATGGGAATAGAAAAGGCAAAATCTAGTGCTCTCTGTATATCAAAATGGTTTATTTCCTCATTAAAACTTTAAAACGTTACTCACAAATGCAGCACTTAAGCAGTGCGTGCTCAGGATGCATAGAAACGTCAAGATGCTCGCGGGAAGATGCTGGCACTGTGACTCCTTTCCCCTATACGCGTTACGTCAAATGGGCTGCTACACCACTGTGACTTCTTCAGTAAGGGCTAGAGACTGATCAGAAGTTACGGTGGTGTAGTATTGAGGTGGAGGAGAGCACTTGCATTTTCAATGTTTCGATGTTTAAGCACTGGTGGTGTGTTGTGCGTTTTTGTGCAGAAGACTCTGAGGATTATATTTGTGCATTCGGACTCTTATTTTAATTCAATTTAATTTTTTGAGTGTGTGGACTGTATCTTTCTTTATTGTTTATTGTTCACTATTCCCACTTAGGGAACACGTATATTTCATTATTGTGTATTGTTCACTATTCCCAGTCAGGGAACATGAATATTTGATTGTGCACTCAGTATCTTGCTATATTGCAAGTTAATCACATATTCTTATTTAAGGATTTATCGGTAGTTATTTAGGAAGCGCAAAAATGTTTTGTTATGTTTAGTTTATGACTGCCTATCTAATTACTTGAGGTGCTATAATGGCAGGGCAGTACAACCCCTCCCCCCCAATGACCCCAATTTGGAAAGTATACACCCCAAGGAATTTGCTGAGCGGCATGTTGAGCACATTGAACATTTTATTTTTTTCACAAGTGATTGAATAAATGACAAAAAAACAAAAACAAATTTACACAAAGTTGTCACTGAAATGATATATTGCTCACACATAGTAAACCCCAAAATACATTCTGCTGCTTCTCCTGAGTACGGGGATACCACATGTGTGAGACTTTTTGGGAGCCTAGCCGCGTACGTGGCCCCGAAAACCAATCACCGCGTCTCTTTTCTAAGGGCGTAAATTTTTAATTTCACGCCTCACTACCTATCACAGTTTCGGAGGCCATGAAATGACCAGATAGCACAAACCCCCCCAAATGACCCCATTTTGGAAAGTAGACACCCCAAGCTATTTGCCGAGAGGCTGAGTATTTTTCAGATCTCGCTTTTTGTAACAAAGTTTTGAAAATTGAGAGCTGCAAAATACTCACCATGCCAGAGAAAGCATTTAATTCACCAGAACCGATCAGCAGGTCCAGGCCAGAAATCATTGGCCTGTACTTGAAAACAGGATCGGTTCTATAACAAATCCGATCGCTGTAGGCACGGCAGGGGCATGTGCCCCCTACCCCCGGGCGTGAGCGCTGTATGGGTACGGCGATTTGCACAGTGCTGCCACTCTGCCGAAGTATATCAGCGTGAGCTGGTTGGCAAGTGGTTAACATTACACAACTGTACATTATATTAAAAAGCATAACAAAAAAAAAAAAAGGATTTTGTTCTAGAAACCTTGCATCGTAATATAAGAATGTTAATAATTCCACCTTCTCAGGTCTAGACAGGCTCTGTATTTTACAAACTGTTGCCTGAAGCAGGGAATAGGCACTCTGACGGTGTGGAGGTGCTCGGGATACACGAGGATTTCGCTGGTTTTGCCAAGGTAGGATATTTCTCTTGGTTACTCTTCTGCCAATTATATAGGGTTTCCCTCTTTGGCAAGGGGCTTCCCTACAGAATAAAAGAATAAGGTATCAGCTGTAAAGAACAAGCTGAGAAAAAAAGTATGTAATAATCACACCCTTGCAGAATAGGCTTAGTAAAATATACAAAACTTTATTGATGAGTAAAAAAACCTCAATTGGATAAAAATATATAGAACAACACCTTACAATAACTTGGTAACTTGGGGGGGGGGGGGGGGGGTTGGATAGAAAAAACATAAAGAAAGAAGAAGAGGAAAGGGCAAGGATAAGAGATCAGCTGAATAAGAAATCATCAAAATTTAGTCAAGTGATACAATCTATACAAGTTTTTGCAATATCTAATCTTGCTGCCTATGAACTCGCTCATCTCTGCTGTGCAATCTGCCAATACTGTCATCACATTGTGCAGAGTCTATCCAGCCGTTTTGCCTTTACTGCCAACTTGCTGCTATTTTCATTAACATGATTCATTTCCTCATCTAAACAGACCGATCCATGAATTCTTTTGATTATACAGTATTTCATGTATGGTTAATTGTATATTAGGCTTGTGCATTATTTCAGGAGGCTTTAACCTCTTAATGCCTGGACCTTTAACCAGCCCCGGAAGAATTTACCCCCTTCCTGACCAGTGCGTTTTTTTCGATTCGTCACTGCGTCGCTTTAACTGACAATTGCGCGGTCGTGCGACGTTGCTCCCAAACAAAATTGACGTCCTTTTTTTCCCACAAATATAGCTTTCTTTTGGTGATATTTGATCACCTCTGCGGTTTTTATTTTTTGCGCTATAAACAAAAAAATAGCATTAATTTTGAAAAAAACGCATTATTTTTTACTTTTTGCTATAATAAATATCCCCAAAAAATTATAAAAAAAACATTTTTTTCCCTCAGTTTAGGCCAATATGTATTCTTCTACATATTTTTGGTAAAAAAAATTGCAGTAAGCATTTATTGATTGGTTTGTTATAGCGTCTACAAAGTTATAGCGTCTACAAAGTAGGGGATAGTTTTATGGCATTTTTATTAATTTTTTTTACTAGTAATGGCGGCGTTTAGCGATTTTTATTGTGACTGCGACATTATGGCGGACACATCGGACATTTTTGACACATTTTTGGGACCATTATCATTTATACAGCAATCAGTGCTATACAAATGCACTGATTCCTGTGTAAATGACACTGGCAGTGAAGGGGTTAAGTATGTCCTGGGGAGTGTTTCTAACTGTGGGGGGGCATGGCTGTGTGTCACACGTCACTGATCTCTGCTCCCAATCACAGGGAGCAGAGATCAGTGACACTGTCACTAGGCAGAATGGGGAGATGCTTGTTTACATTAGCATCTCCCCATTCTTCCTCTCCGTGAGACGATCGCGGCGATCGAGTCCACGGGACCCGCGACCCAACTCATGGAGCTCCCAGCTGGCACGCGCGCAATGGCATGGCGGCAAGTTTAAAGGGACGTACAGGTACGCCCATTAGCCCAGCTGTGCTATTCTGCCAACGTACATCGGCGTGCGCCGGTGGGGAACCGGTTAAGGCCTCATGCATATTGGACGTTAAAATAACGTTATAAAAACGTCAGTCAATACATTGAAAAAAATTGAGTTTTTCAATTTTTTTCAATGTATTTGCAATAGCGGTTTTTAGCATTTATTAGCGTATTTAGCGTTTTTCCCGTGTTAGCGTTTTAGCGTGTTTTTTTTTTTTTTTTGAAGAAATTTTTTTTTCAATGGATCAAAAATGTTAAACACTGGTGAGCGACGTTTTTGAGTGTTTATCAACTTTTATCAGGGCTTATCAGCGTTAGAGCATTTTTACTTCTGAAAAACTTCTCTCAGAACCCAATGGTTTTGGGGTTTTTTTACTACTCAAAAACGCCACTGCCCAAAACTGCTAATAACTGCCTATGTGTGCATGGACACATAGGATAACATGATGGAGAGTTTAATGACTGCAGAAAAAAATGTCTACAGCCAAAAACAGCTGCTGTAAAAACATCAAAAAACGTCCAGTGTGCATGAGGCCTAAAAGGTTAAGATCATGTGACTGCTGTGATTGGCTGTCACGGATTGTAAAACTTGATTGTGAGTAGTGATTGGAAGCTTTTGGGCAGACGCCAGTAACTGTGCTGGGAGAACGCAGAGTGCTGCTCTATTGACCTTAATTGGCCCTAGTATATGCATGTGAGTTGGGGACCTTGGATTGTGGGCTCCTTGAGGATAGGGACCAATGTGAGTGTGCAATGTATGTGTGGAGCGCTGCGTAAATTGACGCTGCTATATGGGTCATTTTGAAAAAGCCTCTCACGCTACTTTTAAGCAGTGAACTAAATCAATATGTGATATGGATAAAAGTGCAGCAAAATCTATAAGTATAACACATAACACTAAACAATCTAAGTGAATGAAGTGATTTCGAGCAAATAGTGATATATGATTCAAAATAAATGATCCCATATGGTATATAGAAAGTGTTTTAAATATTTTAAAATAAATAAATAGTGTATTAGACATCTATCTACAATAACCATATAAAAGTGCCATGTGTAGATGATGTAATCTCAATCTTGCCGTGTATACTCAAAGAACATCCTTAATATACTCATGTGCAATTGGATGTGTAAGCAAAAAACAAAAATCAAAAAGAAACAGAAAAAACACAGCTTCAAATTTCAATAAAATAGTGACAACAAAGTCCAGTGATTGCTACAGTGAATGGGGAGTGGTGAAATTCTGTGTTTGTTAGAATAGGTGGAGATGATTATTCATAATAATCCTGTTGTGGCTCCTTTAACAGTCTGGTCTCCCAGAACTCTTACCTCAATGCTATAAATAGCATGCAATGTCATCTGGGATATCCACTGACCTCCCTGGTCGATGTGATCTCTCTGGATGAATACTGTTAAATACATCATCCAGAGAGATCACATCGACTATCCAGGGAGGTAAAAGAGGTTTTATTTCTTTTGACAGTCGTTTTTATATATTTTGGGGGAAAGAGGGTTAGGGCCAGGACACCCTTAGATAGTTGCAAACTCAATTGGCAGACTCTGAGACTTCAATAGGAAGGCGCCACTTCTGCACGTGCAGGATTGCTGTCTAGTATGTTAACTGTCCTTTAACAGTTCCTAACGCAAATGTATCAGTTCTTTCAGCTCCACTACAACTGCTATTTGTAGTTCTTCAATACTGAGCCCCTGGTCTCTCACTAGACCCTCTGATTCACTGACTATGAATCCCTTGAGCTCCTCCAAGGTTTGCGGTGGTATCCCCTCAAGCGTCACCCCCGCTTCTCTGCTGGGTCCTTAGCTTGGCACCCAGATACTTCTCAAGCTTCACCCCTGCTAACTGGCTTGGTCCCTGGATTGACACACAAGGCTGCTCTGCAAGCGTCTCCTCTGCTGGTTGGGTCCCTGGCTTGATCACCGCCTGAAGTCTCCCGATTCTCCACCGTGCCCTTCGGTGAGAATATGATTTCGGTACTTGTTTCAGTTACTCACTGTGGTTCCTGGTAAAGGCGACTGGTCCCTTCGTGGCGACAGCTTCCCCTCTACCTCCAACCACTGACAGGTTCTCTGGCTGGGAGAATCGTCACTTTTGGTTGGACTGCAAGCCACAGTCCCAACCCTGCGCTGCCTTCTTACTTCTGGATAGGCCCCCCCCAGCCTGGCAGCCAGATGCCCCCGGGATAGGCCCAATCTCTGGCCTAGCAGCCCGTCCACAACACACGTCCACCCAGATGGCATTCCGGGTGGCACAGAACACAGATCACCTGACCTCACAGAATATATAGGCTCTTCCAGCAGGCCAAGAGATTAAAGAAAACCCCTGTCCATTGGCTGGAACACCCACATACCCATAACCTGACCTTGGGTTGTCCTTCTCATATCTAGTACCACCAAGTACCCGGCCACCTAGTGGTAGAAGAGAAAAGTGCAACAAGGCCAAGCTTAGGGAGAAATCAATAGATCCCTATCAATCGACCAAGATAACTACTCTTTGCAAGAAAATTTGTAAAGGCGCTCCCTGACTAAACTCCAGGGCGCTACACACTTGATAAAACAAAAAAATTACAAAATACGTGAAACAAACCAGTGAAACAAAGTCTGAGAAACAAGAGACCTGAAATAAAATAAAATTATGAATGCAGAAAAACTCTAATTAGTGAGTTCAAAATTATGGTTATGTTGAGAACAACCTAAATAACAAAAAAAAATTGTGTATATAAAAATTAGTCCATCTGTGAATCAACTGCTAGATCCAATGAAAATGTCCATCCAAAACAATACAAGAGTAAAGGTTCAGTGCAAACATATGCAAAGAAAAGAGAAAAAAAAAATAGAATAAGAAAAGAAAACAAGCCAAGCAGGCTTGTAAATGGGCTTCGATATGGAACTCACAGCGGCATAGATACAACGTTTATTAATAGAAAAGAGAAACAATTCCACTAATTTATGGTTATTAGCCACAATAACAGTAAAACCTTCACCAATATAAAAAATCATGACATCTTTGTCACAATAAAAGTGAAAAAGGAGGAAGCTCACACAGCTCAGCGAAATGCATGAACACCACAGTGTTTAGCAGCCCGGTCTTGGAGCCACACACATGTAGTGTATATTCGCTCCACTCATCACCACACGAAGCGGGGCCACTGCTGAGAATCAGTGTACATCCAGGGCCGTCTTTAATATTGATTGGACCCTGGGCAAAAAGTTTCTTGGGGCCCCCCATGCAGTTTTGCTCTCCACCTGCTCTGAGACATACAATAAATAGCAGCTAGACTTAAAATCAGTTTACTGTAAAAGATCAGGCAGCGATTGTGATTGGTTGCCAGAGGTTATAGCATATCATTACTGCTTACTGACTGGTTGCTTGAGGTTACAACACACATTAAGGCTCACTGATTAGTTGCTAGAGGTTACAGCATATGATTTCTGCTTGTTGATTGGTTGCTAGAAATTACTGTACAGTAATACAGTTCACTGATTGGTTGTTATAGGTTACAGCACATCCTCCTCACTGCAGGAGGGCATGATATACATATGAATGCTGCCTTTATTTACATATCAATGCCGCCGGCCTCAGCTATTTACATATGAATGCAGCTGCTATTTACTTATGAATGCTGCCATTGTTTACATATGAAAGACAGTTATTTTGTTCTAAACACAGGGTCTGCAGGTGAGTCATCTGTACACAACAATAGGGCAGAGCTGGGCAGCATTAGTACCAGCACTTCACACTGAGATATCAGGACACAGCATGGGACTAAAACTTCAAGGGACAAGGGGATTTAAACTGGGATAGTTGGCAAGTATGAGGCAGCTGCTTTGGGCCCCACAACAATGACAGGGCCCAGGGCAGCTGCCCCTTTTGCCCTGCCTTAAAGACGACCCTGTGTACATCTACATCAAGGCAAAGGATAACTGCTTCCACTACCTGAACCATCCCAGGGACTGGCTTTTTTGGACATCTGAGGAGTCAATCGGTACCAGACTAAGGAAGCAGGCAGCACGGCCGGTGAGATTGTGCAGTCCCGTCATTTAAACTTTTCTCCATGCCTTGTATATGCTAAATCTCGTGCCATCTGGCTGTGGTGGCTTCCTACACCAGGGATCAAAGACCTATATTATATGCTCCCTTATAGCCAAGTCTAGATGCCTATCATATTTTGAAGCTCATCCATACATATGACAGTAACTTTGAACTATATGCTGGATTATCCTCTTTACTGCTGACTGTAATATCTCACTGATTTTCAGGATTGACATTTCCGTTTTTCTTACTGTGACATCACTACTTCCTCTCTACTCAGGAGATTCCAGCTTTTGTGGTATATCCATACCTGTTGTCACTGGAGGCTGATTTTAGACTTTCAACACTGAGTCTAATACCCACCCCTCCCCCACATGTCTGCTTAGTGTCTGTGTGTGCGCAAGTGAGCCCGGGCTGCTATGTTTTTCACTTTTATTGTGACAACATTGTCATGATTTTTTAATATTGGTGAAGGTTTTACTGTTATTGTGGCTAATAGCCATACATTATTGGAATTGTGTCTCTTTTCTATTAATAAGCTTTGTATCTATGCCGTTGTGAGTTCCATATTGAAGCCCATTTGCAATCCTGCTTGGCTTGTTTTCTTTTCTTTGCATACGCTATTTGGCTTTGGGAACCCCAACCTACTAAGTTGAGTCGGTAAAATACATACTATTAAAGTGGTTGTAAACCCTCCTCTACTACTTTAGCTCATCTTAATCTATATAACACAGGCAGCTGATCGCTGCCTGTGAAAGTGCACTCACAGTTTTGGTTTCAATATAAATTGTCCTTCTATGTGCTGTGACATGTCCCGTGCTTGCGCACTGTGTATATCCTTAAACCGCACACAATGTGTGCCGTTTCTATCTCCTCTGCTTGCCGGATCATTAGCTGACAATGAGAAAGACACAGAGCGAAGCCTCGCCATGCTGCAGTAGTTGCAGTATGATCCTCTCTGCCTTGCTAGTGATTTGCCGTCCTCATTGTGTTCGCTCTGTTGCCTTAGTAACGGCAATCGAGATAGAGGCTTGGTTCCGACGCTACAGCACATGCGAGAGATTTCCACAGGGAAACGAACTAAGGGCGGAAATGACGTCCACAAAAGCTTCAGCATACAGGAGGATGAATGGCGCAGGCGATACCCAGAAGAGTCTAAATAATAAAACTGATAAAAAAGGTATTTACAAAGCTCATTTAGGAAAAATTTAAATATGTATGTTTAACACCATTTATTTATTTTTTAAAAAACGAGATAAGTTACGGGGTTTACTTCCTCTTTAAACTTTCAGTGTTGATATTTTCCCTATTTTATCATGTAATTTTCAGTGCAAACGTATCCAAAAATTCTTCATCACCATGCTAAGGAATAAATAGATGGCAGCTTACCAGTTTCCAAGATCCTAAGGCCCAGTTCACACTTGTGCGATGCGAGAACACCGCAAATCCACTGCGGGTTCCTGCATCGCACCGACTCGCATGTCAGTTCACACTGCCATATGCGAATCGCTGGGGAGTGTCAATACATTGTTAACGACACCCCCAGTTCAGCTTGCATAACCCACTGCGAACTGACAGTTCAGGCATGAATTGGATCGCATGGGTGTGAACACCCATGCGATCCGATTCTGGTCCGAACGAAAAAAAAGGTTCCTGTGTGTGTTTGGACCGAATGCGGTGTGATATCAGCCATACTATCTGTATGCCTGATATCGCACCGCACAGACATCGCATGTAATGTGAACAGCAGTGCACTGCGAATTACATGCGATGTCTGGCATCGCACAAGTGTGAACTGGGCCTTAAAGGATCTCTGTGCTCATGTCTCCACAATAGGAAATCAGCTGTTAACCACTGCCGCACGCCGATATACGTCCTAACTTTGAAGAGAAATATTGTTGTTATGGCAGCGGCTAGCTGCCATAACCCGGGTATCCTCTTCTTCGGTCGGCGGTCCGGTTTCTGATAATAGTGGTCTCTGCGACCGATTCCCAAGATCACTTTTAATGCCCCCCCTCCCGCCGCGCTCTGGTGCCTTTCGCCACTTACTGGAGCCATCGGCAGCAGTGGCGGAGGTGATCGGATCCTCTTCCTTGCTGGGTATGGAGACGAGTGAGGGGAATATGGACCCCACCCGTCTCCATAACATTGCAGGGTGGAAGCGATGTCAAAACGTCACTTCCGCCCATAGCTGTTAACTACTTGCCGACCAGCGCACGCCGATGTACGTCCTAACTTTGAGGACAGATATTGTTGTTATGGCAGCAGATAGCTGCCATAACCCCGGTATAACCGTTTTCGACCGGCGGTCGGCTACAAGATAAAATTGGTCCCTGCGGCGGATTCGCAGCGAGATCACTTTTATCGGTGGCGGGAGAGGCCCCCCACCGCGATCCGGTGCCCTCCGCCGCTACCGACGGCTCCGGTAAGCGATCACGTCCTGTCAGTGGCTGTGCATGGAGACGAGTGAGGCTAAGATGGTGCCCACCCATCTCCATGACACTGCAGGGCGGAAGCGACGTCATAACGTCACTTCCGCCCATGCCTCTTAAAGGCACATTTTTTCAATGTCATTTTTTCAAATGACATTTTTTATTTTATTTTTTTTTTATTGCATTTAAGTCCAAATATGAGATCTGAGGTCTTTTTGACCCCAGATCTCATATTTAAGAGTTCCTGTAATGCTTTTTTCTATTACAAGGGATGTTTACATTCCTTGTAATAGGAATAAAAGTAATCCATTTTTTTTTTTTAAAAGCAGTGAAAAATTAAATAAAATGAAAGTAAAACAAATAAGAATTTTTTTTTTTTTTTAAAGCGCCCTGTCCCGACGAGCTTGCGCGCAGAAGCGAATTCATATGTGAGTAGCGCCCGCGTATGAAAACGGTGGTCAAACCACATATGTGAGGTATCGACGTGGCCGGTAGAGCGAGAGCAATAATTCTAGCCCTAGACCTCCTCTGTAACGCAAAACATGCAACCTGTAGAAGTTTTTAAACGTCACCTATGGAGATTTTTATGGGTAAAAGTTTGACGCCATTCCACGAGCGGGCACAATTTTGAAGCATGACATGTTGGGTATCAATTTACTTGGCGTAACATTATATTTCACAATATAACAAAAAATTGGGCTAACTTTACTGTTGTCTTATTTTTTTATTCAAAAAAGTGAATTTTTTCCCAAAAAAGTGCTCTTATAAGACCGCTGCGCAAATACGGTGCGAAGAAAAGTATTACAATGACCGCCATTTTATTGTCTAGGGAGTTAGAAAAAAAAACAATATATAATGCTTGGGGTTCTAAGTAATTTTCTAGCAAAAAACCTGTTTTAAACATGTAAACACCTAAAATCCAAAACGAGGCTAGTCCATAAAGCGGAGTTCCACACAAAAATGGAACTTCCCCTTTTCGGAGCCCTCCCCCACTCCGGTGTCACATTTGGCACCTTTCAGGGGGGAGGGGGGTGCAGATACCTGTCTAAGACAGGTATTTGCACCCACTTCCGGCATAGACTCCCATGGGAGTTTATGCCTCTTCCTGTCCCTCCGCGCTGTCTCCTGGGAAACACACAGCTCCCAGGAGATAGCGGGGACCAGTTACGATGCGCAGCGCGGCTCGCGCATGCGCAGTAGGGAACCGGGAAGTGAAGCCGAAATGCTTCACTTCCTGATTCCCTCAACTAGGATGGCGGCGGCAGCTGCCGAGAACCAGGCGGGTTCTTGGCGTCGCCTGCCGACATCGCTGGACCCTGGGACAGGTAAGTGGCCATTTATTAAAAGTCAGCAGCTGCAGTATTTGTAGCTGCTGGCTTTTAATTTTTTTTTTTTTTTTGCGGTTTAGGTGGACTCCCTCTTTAAGTGGTTAAAGGGCCTTTTTTTTTTTTTTTTTTTTTGCAATTTAGTGTAAATATGAGATCTGAGGTCCTTTTGACCCCAGATCTCATATTTAAGAGGTCCTGTCATGCTTTTTTTCTATTACAAGGAATGTTTACAAGTTCCGCCGAGCTCGCGTGCAGAAGCGAACGCATACGTGAGTAGCGCCCGCATATGAAAACAGTGTTCAATCCACACATGTGAGGTATCGCCGCGATCGGTAGAGCGAGAGCAATAATTCTAGCCCCAGACCTCCTCTGTGACTCAAAACATGCAACCTGTAGAATTTTTTAAACGTGGCCTATGGAGATCATTAAGGGTAAAAGTTTGTCGCCATTCCATGAGCGGCTGCAATTTTGAAGCTTGACATGTTGGGTATCAATTTACTCGACGTAACATTATCTTTCACAATATGAAAAAAATTGGGCTAACTTTACTGTTGTCTTATTTTTTAATAAAAAATTTTTATTTTTTCCTAAAAAGTGTGCTTGTAAGACCGCTGCGCAAATACGGTTAGACAGAGTATTGCAACGACCGCCATTTTATTCTCTAGGGCAGGGGTCCTCAAACTACGGCCCGCGGGCCACATGCGGCCCGCCGAGGACATTTATCCGGCCCAATCCACCCAGGGCCGGATTCCCGACAATCCAGGCTCGGGCCGGGGCCAGGTCGGCTCGGCTTTGGCAGGGAGCATATCCGCTCCGCTCAAGCCGCCTCCCCCACCCCAGTAATGGAGGGCTCCATGCGCCGTGCTGCATGCTGGGAAGTGTAGTTTCCAGCACAGTCCCGGAGACAGGCGCGAAGAGTGACAGCGAGAGCGGAGGCTTCAGCCTACTAACAAGTGAGGACCCCACTGTGCCACTGTCCCCCTGTCCACCCCTCTGTCCCCCTGTCCCCCTGTCCACCCCACTGTCCCCCTGTCCACCCCTCTGTCCCCCTGTCCACCCCTCTGTCCCCCTGTCCACCCCACTGTCCCCCTGTCCACCCCTCTGTCCCCCTGTCCATCCCTCTTTCCCCCTGTCCACCCCACTGTCCCCCTGTCCACCCCACTGTCCCCCTGTCCATCCCTATGTCCCCCTGTCCACCCCTCTGTCCCCCTGTCCATCCCTCTTTCCCCCTGTCCACCCCACTGTCCCCCTGTCCATCCCTATGTCCCCCTGTCCACCCCTCTGTCCCCCTGTCCATCCCTCTGTCCCCCTGTCCACCCCTCTGTCCCCCTGTCCACCCCACTGTCCCCCTGTCCACCCCACTGTCCCCCTGTCCACCCCCCTGTCCCCCTGTCCACCCCCCTGTCCCCCTGTCCATCCCTCTGTCCCCCTGTCCACCCCTCTGTCCCCCTGTCCACCCCACTGTCCCCCTGTCCACCCCACTGTCCCCTGTCCACCCCTCTGTCCCCCTGTCCACCCCTCTGTCCCCCTGTCCACCCCACTGTCCCCCTGTCCATCCCTCTGTCCCCCTGTCCATCCCTCTGTCCCCCTGTCCACCCCTCTGTCCCCCTGTCCACCCCACTGTCCCCCTGACTGTCCCCCTGTCCATCCCTCTGTCCCCCGTCCACCCCGCTGTCCCCCTGTCCACCCCTCTGTCCCCCTGTCCACCCCTCTGTCCCCCCGTCCACCCCACTGTCCCCCTGTCCACCCCACTGTCCCCCTGTCCACCCCTCTGTCTCCCTGTCCACCCCTCTGTCCCCCTGTCCACCCCACGGTCCCCCTGTCCACCCCACTGTCCCCTGACTGTCCCCCTGTCCACCCCACTGTCCCCTTGTCCACCCCACTGTCCCCCTGTCCACCCCTCTGTCCCCCTGTCCACCCCTCTGTCCCCCTGTCCAACCCACTGTCCCCCTGTCCATCCCTCTGTCCCCCTGTCCATCCCTCTGTCCCCCTGTCCTGTCCAACCCACTGTCCCCCTGTCCATCCCTCTGTCCCCCTGTCCATCCCTCTGTTCCCCTGTCCACCCCTCTGTCCATCCCTCTGTCCCCCTGTTCACCCCTCTGTCCATCCCACTGTCCCCCTGTCCACCCCACTGTCCCCCTGTCCACCCCTCTGTCCATCCCTCTGTCCCCCTGTCCACCCCTCTGTCCCCCTGTCCATCCCACTGTCCCCCTGTCCATCCCACTGTCCCCCTGTCCATCCCACTGTCCCCCTGTCCCCCTGTCCACCCCACTGCCCCCCCCTGTCCCCCTGTCCACCCCCCTGTCCATCCCACTGTCCCTCTGTCCATCCCTCTGTCCCCCTGTCCATCCCCTATATATATTATTATTTATTATTCATTATTTTATTCTTTTGCACTACAAAAAAGATGTGTGCATAGGAATTTAGGAATTTGTTCATATTTTTTTTAAACTATAGTGCGGCCCCCCAACAGTCTGAGGGACCGTGAACTGGCCCCCTGTCTAAAAAGTTTGAGGGCCCCTGCTCTAGGGTATTCTCTAGAAAAAAAATGTATAATGTTTGGGGGTTCTAAGTAATTTTCTAGCAAAAAAAACCTGTTTTTGACGTGTAAACAACAAATCTCAAAAAGAGGCTCGGTCCTTAAAAGGCTAATGATCACTTGCGGAACCTCAGGCTGAGCACAGACTTCCCCTGCTGCTGAAGAAATTCCAACAGGATCTTTGTGTGTGTGTCCTCACCAGGGTAATTTAGCTAGTTATGATCAGTCGCTGGGATTCACATTTGATGTCGGCTTGAAGTGCTCAAAAATAAGCATGTTGGGTAACAGATTAAATGACTTACAGAGACACCCATTCTAAGGCTTCAAAGAGAACTAAAAAGAATAATAAACTGACGAGCGGGACAACCTTGTGGACCATACCTCTACCTTTCTACCCTTTTTCTTCTTTCTCTTTCCTTTTCTCCACCTTACGATTAAAGCTCATTATCAGAATTTATTTGACCTATATACACTCTACCTGTAAACAATATATATAGTAGGTATAAATCATTTAAATACCTACAAAAGTAACTAAGGAAATGATATATATCTTTAATTTAGGTTTACGTGAACCCAATGTTTAATATTTGAAATTTCATGATATTTACCTATATAAACCCTACTGTAAAACAATGAGCTTACTTTATAGATCCTTGTAAACTTACTTTATGTATCTTTATAATATTGTATACTCAATAAACTTCTTTTGACAAGGAAAAATAAGCATGTTGGAGAGGTAGAAAAAAGCTCATAGTGCATTAACTTTTTAAACAGATAAAAGTTTAACAAAAAGTTGCACTTACAAAAAATTAGATAAAATAGCACAATAATGTGAGCAGTCCTGTGTCTCGGCCTAGGCCGGCACTTTGGGGGGGCCTAGGAAAAAACCTCCCCTCCTCCTGAGTCAGCTCATTCTCTCGTGAAGCATAGAGCGTGACAGTTCTCCTCCCCCTCCCCTCTGCACAGACAGGAGAGCAGATGACGGCTGGTCAGCTTCTACAAGTGTACATGGAATCAAATCCGGGCAGATTGGATTGTTGCTTCAGCAGACGGACCAAGCTACATAGTGTATATCTTGGAGGGGGTGAGAGTAAAATATCGATCCTCACAATCAGTCTCTCCAAACCTCATGCCGCTTATCTGTGCTCCAGCTTTCTGACTTTCTCCTATCCTCTGTTATCTTGTGCTTCTCTACTCTGCTACAATGAACTTATGTACACCGCTGCTTCCCTAAATGGTTAACTTTTTACATCTCAATATCTGCAAGCTAGTGCTTCTGGTATCAATGCCATTTAACACTTCAGTGTCTGCTTGTTTATATTGGTTAACCTTTTATAGCTACCTGTATGGCTAATGCTGCTTTCTGACATATGAAGAAAAGTGTCATTTCTAATTTTAGATCAGTCTGGAATTTAGTGTCCATACTGCTGACTACATCTAAGACTGACGGATTTTTTTTACTTTTTTGTGTTTTTTTTTACCTTCACATGTCTCCATTCGGAGTGAACAGCGCAGTTTGCTGAAAAGGCCAATGGTTTTGCCCTGCCTCCTTATGATCTATCCAATCTCTGTTGTGCCTGCTTCATCGGCTGCGTCCATACTCCACCCCCTGATGCACAGACGACACACTTTCTGTCTGTATGTTAAAGCAGAGTTCCACGCAAAAGTGGAACTTCTGCTTATCCGTACCCCCCCCGGTGCCACATTTGGCACCTTTCAGGGGGGAGGGTGGAACAGGTACCTGTTTTTGACAGGAACCTGGCCCCACTTCTGGGAGACGGGGCTGCGGCCCTGTCTCTCAGAATTTTCAGCCCCCTCCTTCCTTCCTTCCTTCCTTCCTTCCACCAGGCCAATTATTAAGCACAGCGTGCTTCACGCATGCACAGTAGGGAACCGGCTGTGAAGCCAAAGGGCTTCACTGCCGGCTTCCCTTAACAACAATGGCAGTGTCTGCACCCAACAGTCAATCCAAAGATTGGCTGGGGTGCCGACATTGTGGGCTCCCTGGACAGGCAAGTGCACTGGTGGGGCTGCTTTGATGGGCACTGGTGGGGCTGCTTTGGTGGGCACTGGTGAGGCTGCACTGATGGGCACTGGTAAAGCTGCACTGATGGGCACTGGTGAGGCTGCACTGATGGGCACTGGGGAGGCTGCACTGACAGGCACTGGTGAGGCTGCTTTGATGGGCATTGGTGAGGCTGCTTTGATGGGCACTGGTGAGGTTGTGCTGAAGGGCACTGGTAAGACTGCGCTGAAGGGCACTGATGAGGCTGCACTGAGGGGCGCTGATCAGGCTGCACTGGTGGGCACTGGTGAGGCTGCATTCATGGGCACTGATAAAGCTGCACTTGGTACCCACATTTAATGTACAGAGAGGAAGAGGTGGAGCCTAAATATGAAGGGGTGTGGTTTTACAGATGACAGGGTGGTGTGGCATTGGCAGGAAGGGATGGATCATATTTAAATTAGGGGGTGCATGAGTTGTCAGGCCTAGGGCAGCACAAAACCTAAATACACCACTGAAAGTGAGCATGACTGCCTGCAGTACGATCTGTGCTCTAAAACGCCACACTGCTAGCTCCTTGTCCAATGCATTTCCCCTGTGTAGGCATCAACTGGAATTGGAGGCCTCCAATCCCAGTTGATGCCTATTCAGGGGGAATGTGAAGCACGCCACAGATCACCATCTCCCTGGTAGGGGTCCTAGTGTATTACTTTGCCCAGGGGCCCATGATTTTAATAAGATGGCCCTGGCTGCATGGTGTGGCCAGTGCAGTGGATACACCTCTGCCAGGTTAGCCCCCATAAATCTTATGCAGTTTGTTAGATCTTTGTTAGATCAGGTTAGATCAACCGTTGTTTGCGTTAGATCTCACACAGAAGAAGCGATATTAACAGTTATTTGCTGGGGGGGCTAACCCGTCATCAGCCCCCCCTTATCAAAAAATTGACCAAACAGTTAGCTATTTTGGAAGCAATTTGTTAGATCCAGTAAGATCAAGTGTTTTTAACGTTAGATCTCACATGATTAGAGACTTATTAAGTGATTAATGAGGGGGGCTGAACCCCCCTTATCAAATTTTCAGCCCAAAAATCATTCAGGCTAATAGATATTCGTTAGATCCGGTAAGATCAAGTGGTTTTAACGTTAGATCTCACATCATTTCAGAGATATTCCACATCAAAATAGAGATATTAGGTGGTACATATGGACGGGTTAGCCCCCCCTTATCAAATTTTCGGCCCAAAAATCATTCAGGCTAATAGATATTCGTTAGATCCGGTAAGATCAAGTGGTTTTAATGCTAGATCTCACATTATTAGAGACTTATTAAGTGATTAATGAGGGGGGCTGGCCCCCCTTATCAAATTTTCGGGCCAAAAATCATTGAGGCTAATAGATATTCATTAGATCCGGTAAGATCAAGTGGTTTTAACATTAGATCTCACATAATTAGAGACTTATTAAGTGATTAATGAGGGGGGGGCTGGCCCCCCCTTATCAAATTTTCGGCCCAAAAATCATTCAGGCTAATACATATTAGTTAGATCCGGTAAGATCAAGTGGTTTTAACGTTAGATCTCACATCATTTCAGAGATATTCCACATCAAAATAGAGATATTAGGTGGTACATATGGACGGGCTGGCCCCCCCTTATCAAATTTTCGGGCCAAAAATCATTCAGGCTAATAGATATTTGTTAGATCTGGTAAGATCAAGTGGTTTTAACGTTAGATCTCACATCATTTTAGAGATATTCTACATCAAAATAGAGATATTAGGTGGTACATATGGACGGGCTGGCCCCCCCTTATCAAATTTTCTGGCCAAAAATCATTCAGGCTAATAGATATTCGTTAGATCCGGTAAGATCAAGTGGTTTTAACGTTAGATCTCACATAATTAGAGACTTATTAAGTGATTAATGAGGGGGGCTGGCCCCCCTTATCAAATTTTCGGCCCAAAAATCATTCAGGCTAATAGATATTCGTTAGATCCGGTAATATCAAGTGGTTTTAACGTTAGATCTCACATCATTTCAGAGATATTCCACATCAAAATAGAGATATTAGGTGGTACATATGGACGGGTTAGCCCCCCCCTTATCAAATTTTCTGGTCAAAAATCATTCAGGCTAATAGATATTCATTAGATCTGGTAAGATCAAGAGGTTTTAATGTTAGATCTCACATCATTTCAGAGATTTCATATTCTTTGCCAATAACAACATCCAAGTTAGTAGATAATTGTTAGATGAAGTTATTATTGCATTAAACCTAGCATGCACATGGCAGAAATCAGTAATAATCGCAATGTAAGTAGGGATAAAAGCTTGTTGCAGTTTGATCAGTGAGATGTTTTATTTAATTTATTATAAATACATAACAGTTCGTTATTTTATATGAGAAGTTAGGCCCCTGTGGCAGTAACTTAAAATTAATAAATTTTGGCATCGCTGCTCTAAATTGTGGGCACAACTGGAACAGGCCCAGACTGACATTCTGCTGCCAGGGGCTCTGTGGTGCTATGACCAACTACCGCCTGTGCTGAAGTCACACCCCATAATGGGTACGACACTCCACATATGCTCCCAGGTCAGCAGACAGAACCGGCTTTCTTCCCCGATTCCCCATTGCTCCCTATCATAGAAAAACCATGGTTCCTCCCTGGTCTGGAACCCCAAATGTTTCGGACCCTAAGCCAAACAGGTAGGGTCCAGGCATCCCACTTCCTAACGGGAGGCCAATGGCCTTCCACAGTAGTGCTAATGAGCCCTTCAAACTTTCCTTGTGGACAGCGCTACAATTACAACACTTTCTCAATACTTTGCCTAATCCACAGGGATTTAATCATCCCCTGACGTCCTTTGAAGCATACTGTTCCAAAGAAGGTTCCCTTCCACAGGCTCTATCCAAAACATACGCCCTCTTGAACTGTCCGGCTGAACAACCACACTTACCGTTCTTGAACAAATGGGAAAGTAAGCTGGGGCGTACATTTACATCTGCTCAGATACAACATGTCCTCAGATTTTCGTTGAAATCATCGGTTTGTACGAAAATGAAAGAGACCAACTATAAACTGTTAACAAGGTTGTACCTCACCCTGCAACTACTGACCAATGTTGGAGATGCCAGGGGGATGGAGGAACACTACTTCACATATTTTGGTCGTGCCCTAAATTGATCCACTTCTGGGAGACAGATAAACCACGCAAAAATTTACGGAATACAAGGTTCCTGGTGATCCAGCTTTTTCCTGCTACATGTCTCCTCCATCTGAGCCAAACTCTATAAAAACTCCATTCCAAATGAGATGGAAGATCTAGTACTCACTGCACAACACCAACAGGAAAAATACTCTAAAACTTGGGGACTATGGAACCAGTTTGTCGTTTCCGCAGAGGGTACTGCCGTGCTTGGGACTTAATGTCACAGATAAGTTCCGGAGCCCGTTCACCATAGTTATCCTGAACCAATGCCATTTCAACCCCACCCCCAGCCTTACTCCCCCCCCCCTTCTCTCTTCTTAGCTTTTCCATCCTTTTTTCCTTACCTTCTTTGATTATTGAAAATGAGAAAATAGTTTTGGGCGACAGCGGGTCTTGCTCCACAGCCCATTTTCCATCTTTAATAAAAACTGATAGGCCAGGAGGTAAGCAGCCTTTTGAGCAGTGTGCCGAAAAATGTTTTCAAAGAAATTGAGCATGCCGATTTTATAACAAAAAAAGTCAACTTCACAATCTCAATCACAAAAAGGATTTTTTATAAAGTAAATGCTGTAAACTACTTTAGTAGTGAGAAATTAACATCCTGCACTCTCACACCTCAGATCAACCCCAATTCATACACCTTCACACCTCAGATCACTGTATCACCTGCAAATCTGCCCCACCACTGTACCCCCCTGCTCAACTGCCCCACCACTGTAACCCCCTGCACATCTGCCCCACCACTGTAACCCCCTGCACATCTGCCCCACCACTGTAACCCCCTGCACATCTGCTCCACCACTGTAACCCCCTGCACATCTGCCCCACCACCGTACCCCCATGCTCTTCTGTCTCACTGCTGAACCATCTTCTCATCTGTCCTAACACTGAACTTATCTGCTCATCTGTCCCACCTCTCTAACCCCCTTTCTCATCTGCCCCACCACTGTAAACCCCTTTCTCTTCTGCCCCACCACTGTACCTCCCGCACATCTGTCCCACCTCTGTAACCCCCTTTCTCATCTGCCCCACCACTGTAACCCCCTTTCTCATCTGCCCCACCTCTGTAACCCCCTTTCTCATCTGCCCCACCACTGTAACACCCTTTCTCTTCTGCCCCATCACTGTACCTCCTGCACATCTGTCTCACCTCTGTTCCCCCTGCTCTTCTGCCCCACCGCTGTAACCCCCTGCTCATCTGTACCACTAATGTACCTCCTTTCTCCTCTGCCCCACCACTGTACCCCCCATGTACATCTGCCCCACCTCTGTTCCCCCTTCTTTTTTGCCCAACCACTGTAATCCCCTGCTCATCTGTCCACCAATGCACCTCCTTTCACATCTGCCCCACCGCTGTACCCCCCTGCTCTTCTGTCCCACCGCTAAACCCCCTTCTCATCTGCCCCAACACTGAACCCCTCCTGCTCATTTTCCCACCACTGTAACCCCCTTCTCATCTGGCCCAACACTAAACCCCCCCGCTCATCTGCCCCATCACTGTACCCCCCTGCTTTTCTGTCCCACTGCTGAACCCCCTTCGCATCCCTCCCACCACTGCACCTTCTGCACATCTGCACCACCACTGTACCCCCTTGCTCTTCTGCCCCACCACTGTAACCCCCCTGCTCATCTACCCCATCAATGTACCATTTTTCTCATCTGCCCCACCACTGTACCTCTCTGCACATTTGCTCCACCGCCATATTCCCATGCTCTTCTGTCTACTACTGAATCACGTTCTCATCTGCCCTACCACTGTAACCCGCTTTTTCATCTGCCTTACTAATGTACCTCCTGCACATCTGTTTCACCTCTGTACCCCCTACTCTTCTGCCCCACCTATGTTCCCCCTGTTCTCCTGCCCCACCACTCTAACCTCCTGCTCATCTGTCCCACCAATACACCTCCTTTCACATTTGCCCCACTGTTCTACCCCCCCTGCTTTTCTGTCCCACCACTGAACCTCCTTCTCATCTGCACCAAAACTGAACCCCCCCTGCACATCTGCCCCACGGCTGTACCCTCCTGTTCTTCTGTCCCACATCTAAACCCCTCCTGCTCATTTTTCCCACCACTGTACCCTCTTCTCATCTATGATATGTGTGATATGCAGAGTGGTAAAAGGAAGCAGAGATGAGACACATCTACTTGTCCTGGCACACTCATCCTGCTGATTCATCTCTCGCATCCAGCCCACGTGCTTGTATGTGATGTATGGGATGTATGGGATGTATGTGATGTATGGGATGTATGTGATGTCACATACGAGCATCTGGAATGGATGTGCAATGATGAGCTCAGGTCAGGGGCATTTTCTGAAAGCAGTGGGCCTGTGTGCAGGATCATAAGTTGGGCCCCCGCAGCTGAGGAAAAGTTTTTGCGCCGCAGCAAAAGTTGGGTGGGATTTTCATTGCGCTGAATATAAGGGGGGGCCAGCCCGTCCATATGTACCACCTAATATCTCTATTTTGATGTGGAATATCTCCGAAATGATGTGAGATCTAACGTTAAAACCACTTGATCTTACCGGATCTAACGAATATCTATTAGCCTGAATGATTTTTGGCCCGAAAATTTGATAACGGGGGGCTAACCCGTCCATATGTACCACCTAATATCTCTATTTTGATGTGGAATATCTCTGAAATGATGTGAGATCTTACGTTAAAACCACTTGATCTTACCGGATCTAACGAATATCTATTAGCCTGGATGATTTTTGGGCCGAAAATTTGATAAGGGGGGGCTAACCCGTCCATATGTACCACCTAATATCTCTATTTTGATGTAGAATATCTCTGAAATGATGTGAGATCTAAAGTTAAAACCACTTGATCTTACCGGATCTAACGAATATCTATTAGCCTGAATGATTTTTGGCCAGAAAATTTGATAAGGGGGGGCCAGCCTCCCTCATTAATCACTTAATAAGTCTCTAATTATGTGAGATCTAACGTTAAAAACACTTGATCTTATCGGGATCTAATGAATGTCTATTAGCCTGAATGATTTTTGGCCCGAAAATTTGATAAGGGGGGGCCAGCCTGTCCATATGTACCACCTAATATCTCTATTTTGATGTGGAATATCTCTGAAATGATGTGAGATCTAACGTTAAAACCACTTGATCTTACCGGATCTAACGAATATCTATTAGCCTGAATTATTTTTGGGCCGAAAATTTGATAAGGGGGGGCCAGCCCCCCCTCATTAATCACTTAATAAGTCTCTAATTATGTGAGATCTAACGTTAAAAACACTTGATCATACCGGATCTAACAAATTGCTTCCAAAATAGCTAACTGTTTGGTCAATTTTTTGATAAGGGGCGGCTGATGACGGGTTAGCCCCCCCCAGCAAATAACTGTTAATATCGCTTCTTCTGTGTGAGATCTAACGCAAACAACGGTTGATCTAACCTGATCTAACAAAGATCTAACAAACTGCATAAGATTTTTTCAAAAATTTTGATATGAGGGGGCTAACCCGGCAGAGGTAGCGGATACTGGTCCACCCAGTCTTGTCCTGGAGCTGTACTTCATAGGCACGTACAGTGGGGCTTAGCCATGCTCCCTGCTTCCTCCTCAATTCATTTGATTGACAGCAGCAGGAGCGAGTCCCTGTGGGAAGAGAGGAGAGAAGAGATGCAGCCATGCAGAGCGCTGGATCTCTCTTCCCCTTCACACAGAGGAGGGGGAGGACAGAAAGCCATAAAATGCTTTTTACCTTAGTGCAGGGAATGCATTAAGGTAAAAAACATTTTGGCTTTTGGCTTTGGCTGATGAGATTCCCTGTACAGAGTTCATCGCTTCCTTCTCTTGCCCAGGACTACATGTCCCATGAGGCATTGCTCCTCACACATTCACAAGTTCTCAGGCACTTACTAACATGTATGAACGGTGTACTGATCTGTATGTGTGCTGCACTATTTTTATTGACATATAAACAAATAATGAATTCTGTATGCAGGCCAATTAATTAGCTGACTAACTAATCAATGATAAGCAGCTATTTTTAATATTGATTATGTATATTAGTTGTTTCAGTCCTAGTGTAATTGATTTTTATTAACTTTATTTCTTAACCTATATTTATTGCTATTACAGTACAGTGGAAGAAACAGATTATCTTTAATGAGACAGCAGGGGTCTATTATCACATATATGTGATTTTTATCAGTTTGTAGAGTGCAGGGTTGCATTGCTTGCCTTCAAAAATGTAAACATTTTAATTTAGTGGTGTATTAGTAAATACGAAAGTCTACTAATTTGTGACTTAGTGTCTGCCCAGAGTTCTGTAAAAAGATGGCTCTGATTTTTAGTTTTGAATATACCGTAATAAAAAATAAAATTCCACAAAGATTTCAGTCTGCAGTATTTAACGGATCCTGAGCCATCGTATTTTTTCTGGTCGATCTGCATAACACAGCAGCCATTAGTGACAATGTATTTCTGTGTCTAGGTGTTCCATGACATGACATGACTGGGATGCTGCTGTAAAAGAACTAAGAGCAAAAAGATGGGGGCGAACCAGGGAAAAAACATCAATCTCGGTAATCAGAGATCAGTCACTGTTTGTCTTTTATATATATGATCAGTTTTGTGGAAATATTACTAAATATATGAAGCAACAATGACTGAATGCATCTATTTCTTTAATTATTAACTTGTTAAATATTTTTGCAAAGTAATTCATTGCTATATACATTATAGTCAGTGTTTATCTGGTGCTAAAATGGAGTAATCCTTAGGGATATAGTCTGTGGCTGTAATAGCTGGACGGTGATGTATCCATAGGTTGGGTAGTTGGAAAAGAAAGAGGTATTAAGGGTTAAAAAGGAAGGCACCCATCCTTCAGAGTGTGTCCAGACTCTGCAAGATATGTAAGGAAAAAACAGGGAGGGGGAGGCGCCGACCTAAATGTAGTGTTAAAAAAATGACTTTAATAGGATAAGATTAAAAACACTTACAAGATGATAGAAAATGCATGCTTGTCAAAGTAAAGTGCAGTCCTGGCATTCCACATGGGTCCCAACGCTGTTCCGGGTAGCTGGAAAGGATTGGGCAGCTGGCTGGAAAGGATCACAGTGTTTATCCAGGAGCAAAGAACCCGGAAGCTTCACACTGACCAGCATGGACCGTGGAACAGGAAGTGATGTCACCAGCATCTGATTGGACCAAGGCAGATTCTTGTCAATCAGGGCTGCAGTGGTGAAGGCTGCACACTCGGAGCTGGCTGCTCCTTCTATTGGCCTCTATTGGCCACACTGCTGCACTGTGTCTCACTCCTCTCCTCACACACTGTATCGGTGTGAGGAGAGGAGAAAGCTGAACTGGACATGATGCTGGTTTGTTGACAAAGTGATTGCTCTGTCATTGGTAAAGGGCCCTTTACCCCCATCGCAGACCCAGCGATCATGGACACTTCCAGGTGCGCACCCCAGTGGGCATGTGAGAAGCAGGTGCATGGGAGGATGTCAAAAGATGCCCTTCCAGAACTAGCCGGCCACGCTGTAGTCATCATTCCACTATAGCGCGGTCAGCAAGTGGTTAAATATGCAAAACTGTATATAAAAAATATATAAAAATAAAATGAAGCTGAAAATTCTGAATTATCTTAATTAATTATGAAAAAGAGAGTAAAAAACTGTATTTATGTAAAAATTATTTTATTTATATAAAAAACGATCCTGTAGTCTTCCTTTACAAAGACAAAAATCATAAAATACACCAAAAAAACATTTAAAAAGTTTCAGACTTCCAATAAAGTCACAAAAAACAGAGAAATGGATATCTAACTGTTGTTAATAAAGGCATTGACATCCCATTCAATATTTAAACCATGTGGCAAAAAAGCTCTCAAATCATATATTGATTTAGTCTACAATTTAGAAATCTCCCTTTTAACGGAGCTACCCCTCCAATGTGGCTATTAATAGCCATAAAAAGAGTGCAGGAGGGGTCCCTGTTATGTACACATGCGTAATGTTTCGATATGCTTTGGTCTTTGAAACCCCTCCTTATATTTCCTACATGTCCACCCAAGCATACTTGTAAAGTAGTACAACCTAAATATTGCAGGCCACAAGGGCACTACAACAAGTAAACCACGTTATGTGTGGAGCAGGTATTAATTGCATAAGACTCAGATGAAGGCTAGACTTAAAAGATGTAATTCTCTTATTCCCTAACTTATTGATCTGACAGATGTTACATATTTTGCAAGGGTAAAATCTCTTCATATCCTAAAAGAAGGCCGGTCTCACTGGTGGATCCAAAACATTAGGCACAAATAGAGATACAAAATTTCCAGAAATATTGAAACCATGGGAAAATAACATTTTTTTCCCTTCTTTTTTTGGGGAAAAAAAAAAAAATGTGTGGAGTAGTTTTAGGCTGGGTTCACACATGTGAGGCATGAATTGAAGCTCCGTTTTCACAGCTAATTGACAAAGTAGTTAAGTGTTCTAGCAGTGGCGGCTGTTGAAGTTTTAGGATGGGGGGGTCAGACCCCGCCCTTCCTTTTTGATCTCTCCCACTTCTCATAAGCCCCACCCCTTATAGAATCCACCCACTCCATCCCCTGTATTCCACTTGCTGCCACCCATAGTGTCAGGAATAAACAACTCTGCGTCACAGGGCAGAGTAGATAGCTCTAGCATCACAGGACAGAGTATACAGCTCCAGCATCACAGGACAGAGTATACAGCCCCAGCATCACAAGACAGAGTATATGGCTCAGCATCACAGGACAGAGTAAATAGCTCAGCATCACAGATCAGGGTATATAGCTCAGCATCACAGATCATGGTATATAGCGCAGCTTTGCAGATCATGGTATATAGCACAGCCTCACAGATCATGGTTAAGCACAGCCTCACAGATCATGATATATAGCATAGCCTCGTAGATTATGGTACATAGCACAGCCTCACAGATCATGATATATAGCACAGCCTCACAGATCATGGTATAGCACAGCCTCACAGATCATGGTATAGCACAGTCTCACAGACCATGGTATATAGCACAGCCTCACAGATCATGGTATATAGCACAGCCTCACAGATCATGGTATATAGCACAGCCTCACAGATTATGGTATATAGCACAGCCTCATAGATCCCTCCATTTACAGATCATATATATAATGTATACCATGTATATGTACAGGACAACCAGCTGTGTGTCTGCATACCCCCTAGATATATAATATATACCCTAGATGTGTGTCTGTGTACCAGATATATAATATATACTCTCCATAGATAATATATATATTCAATGTAGTTGAGGAAAGCTGCACCCAGTCTGCAGTTAGTGCAAAGCAATCTGGTCTTCCCACTGACCATACATATGAGAAAAAGTCCAGAGGATTGCTGTACTTAAAAACTTTGTTTATTTGTTCAAAGATTTAAAAGGTTACATCTCAAAAAGTGTTCATAAAGATTTCCGTTTCTGGCTCACATGCTCACGCCCTTCCTCAGATCAGAACACATCTAACATTTTGATCAAAGACATTGCAATTTAAACATTTAAAAAAAAAATCACATATGGAATCAATCTATGGTTAATTGCTCATTAGTACAATTGTATTCCTTCATTTATTATTCATTTCACACCACTGATACACACATGGTTAACCATGCAGAAACTCATCTCATTATCCACTCAGGAACCATCACATTGTTATTCTGTTGAAAAAATATATATAAAAAAAACATAATCTAAATATTTATGAGGATACACCCAATTGCATATAAAAAAGTATATAGTGTACTATAAGTCATATAAACAAATAAAGATCCAGATCTGTATTTAAACCTTTTGGAGTAATAGTATTAAGGAAATTTATCCAATGAGCCTCACTTTTTCTTAGAATTAGTTCACGATCACCTCTTCTCCTATTTTTATTAATGCCTTCCAACACCATATATTTTAACTGGGAAGTTTTATGTCCCTTCTCTATAAAGTGTCTAGCTAGTGGTAATTGTATTCATTTATCTCTAATTGAGTATTTGTGTCTTTAACTTTTTGGGTTGTTTCTCAAATATATAATAATCCGCATGGACATTTCATGGCATAGATCATGTATGATGATTGGCAGGTGTAGTGGCCCTTACTTGTCCTACCCTTTCTATATGAAGGCAATGGTAAATTCCAAAAATATTCTATAGTGGGATAACTTTTCCTCAATGGATTCCAATGTTTCTTAATTATATTGAAAACAATATGTGAAGACGGATGAAATTGTGTAACAAAAGGTGGTGTGTTTTTTATTTGTTCTAATCTTATTTAAATTCAAACGTTCCTTTCTTATTGATGTTTCTGGATAATTTCTGTTAATTTAGTTTCCATTTCTTTCAATCTTTCTTCACGATGTTGCGGATCATCTCATTAGTTGGCTCTTGGGAATAGAGTTAAAAACAGATTGGGGATGAAAACTGTCAAAATGTAGCAGTTGGTTGCAATCTGTACTTTTGACATAGAGATCGCTTTCAATTTTCAACTGGTTGATTTTCAACATAGTGTCCAGAAAGAGAATTCGGTCCCACTGTACACCATATTGAACTTCAAACCAGGAATAAGATAATTAAGATATTGATCAAACAATAATAGGGTTCCAATGTCGTCACCCCACACTGCAAACACATCGTCCACAAATCTATACCATCCTTGGCAATGTTCCAGGAAGATTTTATAATTATATATATATATATATATATATATATATATATATATATATATAAAAATAACGTTTTGATTATATTCATGAATGTGTTTGCGTATGGGGGTGCAACATTGGAATCCATCGCTGCCCCTTTAAGCTGTAAATAGTGAAGATAAAATAATTCTCCTCAATTACAATTTTTAGTAGGTCCAACAGAAAGTCAATTTGTCGACTATTGTAACAATCTGATTGTTTCAAAAGTCATTCAGAGGCTTCAATATCCAATTCATGGGGAATAATAGTATAGAGACTGAATACGTCCCATGTGACTAGGATGGAATCAGATGACAATTTGATCCTTTTAATCTTATCAAGAAAATCTGTAGTGTCCTGTATAAATGATTTAGTGTTTATTAATAATGGAGTTATACATTTATCAAGATATTGTGCCAATGGTGTTGTCACTGATTCCATCTCAGAAACTATTGAGTTGATAGGATCCTTGTGTATTTTAGGCAAAATATACATTGCAGGAGTAATAGGATGTTCACATAATAAGAATTTATAGGTTTCATCATCAATGATTTTGTGTTTTAATGCTAATGTCAGAACATTTTTAATCCTAGTTTGAACTTTAAATACCAGAGTCCAGTTGTCTATATGTGTCGACATCTGCTAGCTGTTTCAACACTTCTAGTTCATACTTTGAGGTGTCCATAATCACAATGGCTCCCCCCTTGTCAGCCGGTTTGATAGTTATATCACGCCGAGCTAACAAGGAGGTTAATGCCGTAATTTCTTCCCGACTTAAATTGTTCCGTCTGTGGTCAATCTTATTCCTATCATTTATAAATGATTTCATGTAATTATTAACTCTATCAATGAACACCTCGACAGCTGAACAAGAAGTGGGAGGCACCTTAGTACTTTTCGATTTTAAATCCAAAATTCTTATAGATAACGGTAACATTTCTTTATTCAAAATAGCTTGCTGACATGCAAAAAATGCTTTAAACCTTAATCGCCTAAAAAAACAATAAAAAAAGTTCTGACATTAGCATTACGTTTTTAAGTGCAGCAATCCTCTGGACTTATATATATTATATAATTATATATATATATATATATATATATATATATATATATATATATATATATATATATATATATATATATATATATTATATAATATTTATGATGTGTCCATCATATATAGAAAATAAACTCTGTATACAATGTATCGGACAACCAGCTGTGTACATTTTATATATACACCCCATCCAATCATATCGCCATCGTATAGAGATGTTATAATCTATTCACTTCACAATATACAACCCCCCCCCCCATATACAATGTATACACAATGAGGGTCCCATTCCATATATAAGATCTACACACTGTACAATCTATATTCTACAATTTATACTGTACGATGTACACCCCATACATTCTATACAATCCTGAGCGATGTATAGAAGGAAGATACAATCACCTCCCAGATAATATATACAAATCACCAATCCCATACAATCTACACCACATTATACAATGTATATCATCCACACATTGTACAATCCCCACCACAACCACCAGGGAGACCCGGACTCTTCCTACACATTGTACAATCATCTGTAAAGACACTTTTCCTGAAACCAGCTACGCAAAAGAGCTTTTAATGATGGAAGATGAACTTAGACTGGCATTAAGAGGCATAAAAAGGGGCATGGAATATATAACATTACATCAATATTATTTGCTTTACTTACCAAAATGGCTCCCCTCGGGCCACGTGTTCCACGGAGCTGATGACGTCACTTGTGGTTTATCACTGGCACAGGGAAACCGAAAGTGACGTCATGACTCGGAGGGAAAGCACCGCCCATGTGTGTCCTAGATTGGCACCGCCCATGTCCTAGGGCGGTGCCAATCTAGAACAAAGCACACGGCCGTAGTGATACTACGGACAGAAGACCGGAAGTAGTCTGGCGCGATGGATTGCAGCACAAGGCACGTCAAAACCCTGCAAATGAAGCGTCTCGTCTGCAATCTTGTGATTTCATAGATGTGGCACTTCTCATAGTGCACTGTGTCCATCGCCCGAACACAGTGCACTTAGAAGACCTTTTTTTAATGTTTTAAAAAAAAAATTGTGACTGTGGGGGGGCGCCCGTGTGCCCCCTATGGACGGGTCGCCACTGTGTTCCAGGTCAGTTTTTGATCAGGATAAGGTCAGGTTTGCATCAGTATCAAGTCAGCTTTACATCAGAATGTGTTTTGTCATCCTTATAGCATTTGGAAAATAATATTTCTTCTCACAATTTTTGCAAATTTGCTCTCAGCAGAAATTGCACTGTGGAAATGTTTCCAAACTCCAGATGTTGGTGTCACTATTTTACTGAGAGGTGGAAAAGAAAAAACAATTTACTGAGCAGACAGAATGCTGTGATAGTGGAGAATAATAATAGAAATCATTTAAAAATTACCCTCTTACCTGTCAATTAAGGCCTGAGAGGACAGAAACTATCATCTACTGCAGGGGTAGGCAACCTTAGAGAGATGGAGATCTACTTGAACAACAATGATGAAGTCAAAGATCACCGGGCACAATGTCCTATTGTTAGGGTTGGTTCACACCAGAACGTGATGCCAGAAAGGCAAAACATGTGTGTTTCCTGCATCGTGTTTAAAACGCACTGCCTTTGTGATCTACTGTGGGTGATGATACATTGTTATCCTAAAAATAGAGGCCAAACACAGTGGACACAAAAAAGTATTACAAAATAGTGCAGTATTTAGGAGTGCGTTACGCTCAGAATGCAGGGATCAGGAGTGCGTTACGCTCAGAATGCAGGGATCAGGAGTGCGTTAGGCTCAGAATGCAGGGTTCAGGAGTGCCTTACGCTCAGAATGCAGGGTTCAGGAGTGTGTTATGCTCAGAATGCAGGATTTAGGAGTGCATTACACTCAGAATGCAGGGATCAGGGAACAGGAGTGCGTTAAGCTCAGAATGCAGGGATCAGGAGTGCGTTATGCTCAGAATGCAGAGATCAGGAGTGCGTTATGCTCAAAATGCAGGGAGCAGGAGTGCTTTACGCTCAGAATGCAGGGTTCAGGAGTGCGTTACATTCATAATGCAGTGTTAAGGAGTGGGTTGCCCTCAGAATACAGGGATCAGGAGTGCGTTACGCTTAGAATGCAGGGATCAGGAGTGCATTATGCTCAGAATGCAGGGATCAGAAGTGTGTTATGCTCAGAATGCAGGGATCAGGGAATAGGAGTGCGTTAAGCTCAGAATGCAGGGATCAGGAGTACATTAAGCTCAGAATGCAGATATCAGGAGTGCGCTATGCTCAGAATGCAGGGATCAGGAGTGCGTTATGCTCAAAATGCAGGGATCAGGGATAGGGAGGGCGTTATGCTCAGAATGAAGGGATCATGAGTGTGTTATGCTCAAAATGCAGGGATCAGGAGTGCGCTAAGATCAGAATGCAGGGATCAGGAGTGCGTTATGCTCAAAATGCAGGAATCAGGGATCAGGAGTGTGTTGCCCTCAGAATGCAGGGATCAGGAGTATGTTGTGCTCAGAATGCAGGGATTAGGGGTGCATTAAGCTCAGAATGCAGGGATCAGGAGTGCATTATGCTCAAAATGCAGGGATTAGGAGTGCATTACGCGCAGAATGCAGGGATCAGGAGTGCGTTAGGCTCAGAATGCAGGGTTTATGAGTTTGTTACACTCAGAATGCAGGGTTAAGGAGTGTGTTGTGCTCAGAATGTAGGGATCAGGAGTGCGTTGTGCTCAGAATGTAGGGATCAGGAGTGCGTTACACTTAGAATGCAGGGATCAGGAGTGCATTACGCTCAGAATGCAGAGATCAGGAGTATGTTACGCTCAGAATGCAGGGATCAGGAGTATGTTACGCTCAGAATGCAGGGATCAGGAGTTTGTTATGCTCAGAATGCAGGGATCAGGAGTGCGTTGTGCTCAGAATGCAGGGATCAGGAGTGCATTATGCTCAGAATGCAGGGATCAGGAGTACGTTACGCTCAGAATGCAGGGATCAGGAGTGTGTTGTGCTCAGAATACAGGGATCAGGAGTGCATTATGCTCAGAATGTGGAGGTCAGGGATCAGGAGTGCATTGTGCTCAGAATGCAGGGATCAGGAGTACATTACACTCAGAATGCAGGGATCAGGAGTTCATTATGCTCAGAATGCAGGGTTTAGGAGTGCGTTACGCTCAGAATGCAGTGTTCAGGAGTGTGTTGCGCTCAGAATGCAGAGATCAGGAGTGCGTTATGCTCAACATGCAGGGATCAGGGGTGCGTTATGCTCAGAATGCAGGGATCAGGGATCAGGAGTATGTTAAGCTACAGAATTCAGGGATCGAAAGAACAAAGGAAAAGTACTCCCCCCAGTACTAAGGGACTTTAAAGGCAAACTTATATAGACAAATTGTAGTATAACATAAAATTGTTTTTATTTAAGTGTTAAAAGCATGTTGGTGAAAAACATCACCATAATCATATACAATACATTATATACATTAAGTGTGTTATGCTCAAATTGCAGGAATCAGGGATCCGGAGTGTGTTGCGCTCAGAATGCAGGGATTAGGGGTGCATTAAGCGCAGAATGCAGGGATCAGGGATCAGAAGTGCATTAAGCTCGGAATGCAGGGATCAGAAGTGCATTATGCTCAAAATGCAGGGATCAGGAGTGCATTACACTCAGAATGCAGGGATCAGGAGTGCGTTAGGCTCAGAATGCAGGGTTTATGAATTCATTACACTCAGAATGCAGGGTTAAGGAGTGTGCTGTGCTCAGAATGTAGGGATCAGGAGTGCGTTACACTTAGAATGCAGGGATCAGGAGTGCGTTGTGTTGAGAATGCAGGGATCAGGAGTGCATTACGCTCAGAATGCAGGGATCAGGAGTATGTTACGCTCAGAATGCAGGTATCAGGAGTGCGTTGTGCTCAGAATGCAGGGATCAGGGGTGCATTATGCTCAGAATGCAGGGATCAGGGATCAGGAGTACGTTACACTCAGAATGCAGGGATCAGGAGTGTGTTGTGCTCAGAATACAGGGATCAGAAGTGCGTTACGCTCAGAATGTGGAGGTCTGCATCAGGAGTGCATTGTGCTCAGAATGCAGGGATCAGGAGTACATTACACTCAGAATGCTGGGATCAGGAGTTCGTTATGCTCAGAATGCAGGGTTTAGGAGTGCGTTACTCTCAGAATGCAGTGTTAAGGAGTGTGTTGCGCTCAGAATGCAGAGATCAGGAGTGCGTTATGCTCAACATGCAGGGATCAGGGGTGCGTTATGCTCAGAAAGCAATATCATACAATTGTTTTTATTTAGGTGTTAAAAGCATGTTGGTGAAAAACATCACCATAATCATATACAATACATCATATACATTAAGTACAACGTTCAAGAGCAGCCCCTCTTGAGCATGGTACTCAATGTGTATGATATATTGTATATGATTATGGTGATGTTTTGCACCAACATGCTTTTAACACTTTAATAAAAACAATTTTTTGTTTTACTACAATTTGTCTATATAAGTTTGCCCTTAAAGTCCCTTAGTACCGGGAGGTACTTTTCCTTTGTTCTTTCTATACAAAATAATGGGATGTTGGCAACATATACTGGAGATGTAACTCTCTCCATGGAAAAGAAAAGACTCCACCTGGCCTGTCTGGGATTCAGACGTTTAGCATTCTGTAGATACTGTAGATTCTTGTGATCAGTAAAAGTCGTTATGGAGTGAGGGGAACCCTCCAAGAGATGACGCCACTCCTCTAATGCTAATTTAATTACAAGAAGTTCCCGAACACCGATAGCATAATTTCTCTCTGCCTGAGACTTTTTTTTGGAGAAGAACGCACATGGTTGACGTCTCAAAGGATTGAAGAAGTACAGCTCCCACCCCCATTAAAGAAGCATCCACTTCAATAAAATATGGATTCCCAGGATTAGGTCTCCTCAAGAGAGGTCCAGAAACAGGCCTGTTTCAGGTCGTGAAATGCAGAGACAGCTTTAGGAGGCCAGGTCTTGGCATTCACACCCTTCTTGATCAAAGCGATAACAGGCACAGCAATTGAGGAGTAATTCCTTATGAACTGCCTATAATAATTTGTGAACCCAAGAAAGCACTGTGTGGCTTTGAGGCTAGCAGGAAGAGGCCAGTTGGTAATGGCCAAGACCTTTCCAGGATCCTTATGAAGACCCAAACTCGAGACAAAGCATCCCAGAAACAAGACCTCAGAGCATTCAAAAGAACATTTCTCCAGCTTGGCATACAGATTATTCTTTCTAAGGTGCTGAAGTACCGTGCAGACATGGTTTCTGTGGACAAGCAGATTTTCCGAAAAGATGAGATCGTCATCCAGATAGATGACAACAAACTGGTACAGCAGATCCCTGAAGATTTTATTGACAACGTTTTGGAAGGAATAGAGGAAGGAAGGGCCTGTGCCAGCGGTTGAAGGAAGTGATTTATGTATAGCGAGTAACTTAAAGTGATACTGTCCATGGAAGCAACTATAGGACATCCTGGTGGGCTGTTGATGTCTTTATGGTGTTTCAGCAAATGATAAAAATACGGTACTTGGAAAAAGGGTTTATGAAAAAACGCCGCCTCTGTTTTGCTGAGTGTACCTTCGGCCTATGCATATGTCACTATTAGATTAGATTCCTCAATAAATTTAGGGAAGGGATCTGTTCTCAATTTCTCATAGGTGTTAACATCTGAGAGGTGGCAACTGGCCTCCGAGAGGTAGTCCAATTTATTTTGCAGCACTATACCTTCTCCCTTATCGGCAGGTTTGATTATAAAATTGGGATTCATGCTCAGTGATTTTAATGCTGTATGTTCTTGGGGACTTAAGTTATTAACAGAATATAGAGGCCTAGAGGATTTGTGATAAACATAAGTCAGTGAGCTCTTTAAAAACTACCTTGTAAAGAGTGGCTGGGTAAGGACCTTTGGACTGGGTAGGATTAAAAATAGACTTGAGTACAGATGACAGATGCAGCCCATTAAGGTCTGGAGTGCACCGCAAGGTAGTGGACCCTGCGGCTGACTGCTGCGGATGGAGCTCTAGCTGATACAGGAGAGCAGGTACTCTGTAGTACCAACACGGATGACACTGGGAGCTAGAGCATGAGATTCCCCAGGGTGCGGAATCTAAGAGCCAGTGGGTGTTCATTAGATGCACCTAGTGGTGGGGATGGATTTAGCTGCAGTCTGGCTCCAGGTGGCGAACCCTAGCTCCTCTCAGCTCATGCTCACGGTAGACTACAGGCGGATAAAGAGAAAGCAGCAGACTGTGACAACAAAGGATAGTCAGAAGATAGCCAAAGGTCAGGGCAACAAGCAGGTAAGGATAGTCAGGAGAGAGCCAAAGGTCAGGGCAACAATCAGGTAAGGTTAGTCAAGAACAAGCCAGGATAACTGGAATCAGACGTAGAATATACAGCAAGTAGCACACAGGAGCCAAACACAAAATATTGATTAGCAGGGCTGACTTGCAGTGCATAGGTTAATGTAGGGTTACCTGATAGGGGCTGGGGTGGAGCCATGCTTTGAGGAGAGATTACTTAAGCAGCCAGGTGAGAGTGGCTGGCCTCTTAAGCTGAACACACGGAGAGGTAAGCTGACAGACAAACACTACTGCAGAACCATGACACTCTGCTGTCTCAGTTGTCTGCTTTTCTACAAGACATTGTTGGCTGAATGGTGCTGATTGCTCTATCTTTTACATTGTTGTTAACCACTTCAGCCCCGGAAGGATTTACCCCCTTCCTGACCAGAGCACTTTTTACAATTTTGCACTGCGTCGCTTTAACTGCTAATTGCGCGGTCATGCAATGCTTTACCCGAACGAAATTTGTGTCCTTTTCTTCCCACAAATAGAGCTTTCGCTTGATGGTATTTGATCACCTCTGCGGTTTTTATTTTTTGCACTATAAACGGAAAAAGAACGCACTTTGTGTTATAAAAAAAATCCAATAAACTCAATTTTAGTTATACATTTAGGCCAAAATGTATTTGACCACATGTCTTTGGTAAAAAAATGTCAATAAGCGTATATTTATTGGTTTGCGCAAAAGTTATAGCGTCTACAAACTAGGGTACATTTTCTGGAATTTACACAGCTTTTAGTTTATGACTGCCTATGTCATTTCTTGAGGTGCTAAAATGGCAGGGCAGTACAACCCCCCCAAATGAACCCATTTTGGAAAGTAGACACCCCAAGGAAATTGCTGAGAGGCATGTTGAGCCCATTGAATATTAATTTTTTTTGTCCCAAGTGATTGAATAATGACAAAAAAAAAATTTACAAAAAGTTGTCACTAAATGATATATTACTCACACAGGCCATGGGCATATGTGGAATTGCACCCCAAAATACATTTAGCTGCTTCTCCTGAGTACTGAGTATGGGGATACCACATGTGTGGGACTTTTTGGGAGCCTAGGCGCGTACGGGGCCCCGAAAACCAATCACCGCCTTCAGGATTTCTAAGGGCGTAAATTTTTGATTTCACTCCTCACTACCTATCACAGTTTTGAAGGCCATAAAATGCCCAGATGGCACAAACCCCCCCCCCCAATGACCCTATTTTGTAAAGTAGATCACCCAAGCTATTTGCTGAGCGGCATGTTGAGTCCATGGAATATTTTATATTTTGACACAAGTTGCGGGAAAGTGACATTTTATTTTTTTTTTGCACAAAGTTGTCACTTAATGATATATTGCTCACATAGGCCATGGGCTATGTGGAATTGCACCCCAAAATACATTTAGCTGCTTCTCCTGAGTACGGGGCCCTGAAAATCAATCACCACCTTCAGGATTTCTAAAGGCATACATTTTTGATTTCACTTTTCACTACCTATCACAGTTTTGAAGGCCATAAAATGCCAAGATAGCACAACCCCCCCCCCCCCCAAATGACCCCATTTTGGAAAGTAGACACCCCAAGCTATTTGCTGAGAGGCATGGTGAGTATTTTGCAGCTCTCATTTGTTTTTGAAAATGAACAAAGACAAGAAAATTTTTTTTTTCAATTTTCAAAACTTTACTCACTATACATCTCAGCAAAAAGCTTGGGGTGTCTACTTTCCAAAATAGGGTTATTTGGGGGGGTTTTGTGCCACCTGGGCATTCCATGGCCTCCGAAACTGTGATAGGCAGTGAAGAGTGAAATCAAAAATTTACGCCCTTAGAAAGCCTGAAGGCGGTGCTTGGATTTCGGGGTCCCGTACGCGGCTAGGCTCCCAAAAAGTCTCACACGTGGTATCCCCGTACTCAAGAGAAGCAACAGAATGTATTTTGGGGTGTAATTTCACATATTCCCATGGCATGTTTGAGCAATATATCATTTAGTGACAACTTTGTGCAAAAAAAAAATTGTCTCTTTCCCGCAACTTGTGTCACAATATAAAATATTCCATGGACTCGACATGATTCTCAGCAAATAGCTTGGGGTGTCTACTTTCCAAAATGGGGTCATTTGGGGGGGGTTCTGAACAGTCCTGGCATTTTATGCACAACATTTAGAAGCTTATGTCACACTTCACCCACTCTTCTAACCATTTGAAGACAAAGCCCTTTCTGACACTTTTTGTTTACATGAAAAAATTTTTTTTTTTTGCAAGAAAATTACTTTGAACCCCCAAACATTATATATTTTTTTAAAGCAAATGCCCTACAGATTAAAATGGTGGGTGTTTCATTTTTTTTTCACACAGTATTTGCGCAGCGATTTTTCAAACGCATTTTTTGGGGAAAAAACAAACTCTTTTAAATTTTAATGCACTAAAACACACTATATTGCCCAAATGTTTGATGAAATAAAAAAGATGATCTTAGGCCGAGTACATGGATACCAAACATGACATGCTTTAAAATTGCGCACAAACGCGAAGTGGCGACAAACTAAATACATTTTTAAAAGCCTTTAAAAGCCTTTACAGGTTACCACTTTAGATTTACCTTCGCGGTGATACCTCACATGCATGGTGCAATTGCTGTTTACATTTGATGCCAGACCGACGCTTGCGTTCACCTTTGTGCGAGAGCGGGGGGGACAGGGGTGATTTTTTTTTTTTTTTCTTTATTATTTTTTTGCTTTTTTATCTTATTTTTAAACTGTTCCTTTCATTTTTTTTTTAATCATTTTTATTGTTATCTCAGGGAATGTAAATATCCCCTATTATAGCAATAGTTAGTGAAAGGGACTCTTTTTTGAAAAAATTGGGGTCTATTAGACCCTAGATCTCTCCTCTGCCCTCAAAGCATCTGACCACACCAAGATCGGTGTGATAAAATGCTTTCCCAATTTCCCAATGGCACTGTTTACATCCGGTGAAATCTAAGTCATGAAATGCTCGTAGCTTCCGGTTTCTTAGGCCATAGAGATGTTTGGAGCCACTCTGGTCTCTGATCAGCTCTATGGTCAGTTGGCTGAATCACCAGCTGCATTCTCAGGTTCCCTGTTGGGACAGGAGAGCCAGAGAAAAACATGGAAGACGGTGGGGGGGCATTCCCTCCCACTGCTTGTAAAACAGGCTAATTAGCCGCTAGGATTTCTTTTACATGAAAGCCGACCGCTGGCTGAAAAGAATGATACCAAGACGATACCTAAACCTGCAGGCATCATTCTGGTATAACCACTCAAAGTCCAGCAACATACCAGTACATTGCTGGTCCTTGTGGGCTGAACGGAAAAAATAGATTGATCGGTGGGTATGCCCACCATTAGACTACCTCCCTTCATCCACCCACTTCTAATGATGGGCATACATGCACCATTTATATATGCCGAAGCATGGGGGCATCCGCCCCAAAAGTTAGGAGCAAATCGCACCTCCGACCCTGCTGCCTCCATGCTTCGGCATATATCACCTCCGCTGGAGTCACGGCTTTATATATCGTGGGAGCAAATGCTGTTGCTGTCAAGATAAATAAATCCGCGCTGCAGCTGAATGGCGTACCTGAAGACAATGTCACCAAGTGTTACTGCAGTGCTGGTTTGACTATGACCGGGGTGTACTAGACCGCTGGTGCTTGCCAGTTCACCAAAACGCTACCAAAAAAACTGTTAGCGATCGCAGGGATCAGGCCTGACTCTGCGAACGCTGCAGTTATGCGTCTAGTGTTTTGTAAGTGACAGTGTTCGATCGATACTGCACTTGGGTGGGCTGGGCTGGGCCGGGCGGAGGGGCAAAACGCAGGTGCTAGCAGGTATCTGGGCTGATCCCATTAACACTGCGTTTTTGGTAACCCTAAACTGCTGGGGATGCTAGTATAGATCTGATCGTATCAGATATTGATCCATTCAGATACTATACCACTAAGGGAGGTGTATGCTGCGTGCGTGGGTGTTAGCGGTACTGGTGCTAACCTGACGCTGCCTGGGGCGACGCAGACCCTATCTGATGCTAAAACCTAACTTATATCACCGCCGGGTGATCAGGGGGCTAAACCTTTATTAGGTAATAAACGGCTGGTGCCCTGACACTATAAAAAATAAACTAACTAACAAGCGTTACCCGTAACAGTTATACGTGGTCACTGGTGAAAGGGTTAACTAGGGGGCAATCAAGGGGTTAAAACTTTTATTAGGTAGTATATGGGGGTCCCTAACGCTATAAAAAGCTGATGGCGAACCTATATATTTACCTCCCTAACTAGCGTCACCAGTGACACTAATACAGCGATCAGAAAAATGATCGCTTAGTGACACTGGCGACGGGGGGTGATCAAGGGGTTAAAACTTTATTGGGGGGGTTAGGGGGTATCCTAGACCTAAAGGGGGCTAACACTAACTGCCCTACCACACTAACTGCCACAAACTGACACCAATGCAGTAATCAGAAAAAAAACTGCTTGGTGTCTCTGTGATGGAGACGGGGGGGTGATTAGGGGGTGATCGGGGGGTGATGGGGGTGTAAAGTGTGCCTGGTGTGTTTTATTGTATGTGTGTGTGTTGTGCACTCACATCGATGTCTTCTCTCCTTGGCGCCAGAACGGAGAATACCGAGCCGAGGAGTGATGACATCACTTCCTCTGCCGCTGTTTACTATACAGCAGCAGAGGAAGATTGCCATTGGCTGGGAGCAATCGTGAGGGGGTGGCCACCAATGGATGGCCTCCCCATTAGCACGGATCGTTCTGGGACAGAAGCCGACTGCCTCGGGCACCAGGGGGGGGTCCGATAGGACCCCCCGGCTACGGGAGGCAAGTAACGTACCCATAGGTTACTTTGCCTGCCCGTGCCATTCTGCTGCAGTATATCTGCGTGAGGCGGTCTGCAAGTGGTTAAAGGATACAGGATAATATGGTGTAGCCAATGCATTCAGGTGAGTTGCTTGCTTGAAGTCAGTTGTTCCAATGGTCTGGGAGAGCCTGACGAGTAGAGAGAGACCTCTCATACAGTCCCGACTCAAGGACCACTGGAGTTGCAACAGTGGCTGCGAGAGCACGGTGAGGTAAGAGCACCTGCAAAGTCCTCCGTTGGTAGAGGTAGTGTCAGCTGATGAGTAGCAGGACCAGACTGGATTGCTGAGCAGCAGAAGGTAGCAGGAACAGCGGATGCATATATGCTGTGGATGCAGAACAGCAGATGCAGGTAAGTTGTAGATGCAGGGCGGCAGTACTGGATTACATTACATTACATTACTGTACGAAATTATTTCACATCCCTTTTGTCCCTAGTGGTTTCTCCAGTACCCTGCATGCAGTTTTATTATATAAATTCTGTTCTTTCTGCCTGGAAACTGGAGATTGTCTATAGCAACCAAAACCGTCCCTTTACATCAAAAGTGGTTTTAGACCAGCTAGAAAACAGGGATAATAAATTAGAATCACTCGCAGAATTGAGCGATAGTGATTTGTGGGGAGATCCGTCATCAAACAATGAAAAGTAATGACAGCGACAATTCTGCAAGTTTCAGTGTTTTTGATTTGATTACATTCATGAATAATTTTTATTATTATTTGGTATAATTATTTATAGTTATTTATTATATTATAATTTATGATTTTGTGTTTCAAACTTTATCATACCCGAGATGTCTACTAGACTCTGGTTTGGACAGATTTAAGTGAGTTATTCCTAAGAATTACAGGCCTACTGTCAGGAAATGTTCCATCCGCTGGTAATATCTGTTATTTGGCTTTTCCCTGTTAATGTTATGTCATCTTTGGGCCGCAGTACTGGCGTCCACCAGCGGATGAATCCTGGCAGTATGGAGCAGGTATTCCCCTCTGCAGACAGGTGTCACCTGACGTTAATTAGCAGAGCTGCACTATAAATACCCGGCAATTGCACATTTATGTTGCCCTGGTATTGTCCTTGAGCCCTGATCTGCATCCTGTTACCCTGATTCCTGAACCTGAAGTCTGATTCCTGATTCCTGGAACCTGGAACCTGGAACCTGTTCATCCTGTTTCCTGTCCGTTACCTGAACCCTGGACTCTGGACTCTGAGCCTTGTACCTGACCCGTCCCTCCTGTGATCCATCCATCCTCTCTTGTCCTGTTTATCTCCCTTCCCAGCTACTGATTCCGTGTTTATGACCCCGGCCTGGCTTGACTACGATTCTGGTACTCCCTCTTGCTACATATGCTGGTTGGTTTTATATCACTGATTGTTTGGTTATTCACTTTGTATTGGTGGTGTGTTCACATATGCATTTTCCTTAATAAACTTACTTTCACCTATTTATGTCTGGTTCACTCTGTCGCAGTCACACAGTTCTGGTCACATCTGGTTTATGGCACCTACAATATAAAACACCAAATTTCCATGCAAAATAATGGTATCGCTTTCAGCATCAAAAATATGAAATAATCATACCGCCAGGGAGGTTAAACAGGGGCAGAAAAATTGGGCCTTAGGTGGCAGTGGTGGTGTTGGTGACCCAAAACACTGCAACCCCTCACAGATACTCTAGTTTAGCGCAGGAACGAGCCCTGCTGCAAAATATTAATAGCAAAAATTGTAATTATACGCCCCTGTTAAACAGGGGCAGAAAAATCGGGCTTTTGGCCTTGGTGGTGGTGCCCAGAACCAAAAATGTTCTTAGAAGCTATCAACATGAACATTAAGGAGGAATAGGATAGTCACTCAGCATAACAGGATAGTCACTCAGCATCAGCATAGGCAGTCTTCAAGGGATCTCACATTCATAAAAAAATTAATCGGTTACATCAGCATCAGGTGCTTGGTAGCTGGTTATCCAAGACTGATTCATTTTTATGAAGGTGAGCCGATCAACCGAGTCTGTGGACATGTGCACTCTGTGATCGGTTACAAAGCCTCCAGCAGCACTGAATGTGCGTTCAGATAGAACGCTGGGTGCAGGACAGGCCAGTAGCTCAATTGCATACTGTGCAAGCTCTGGCCAGTGATCCATCCTCAAGACCCAGTAACCCAGAGGATTTTCGGTGGGAAAGGTGTCCAAGTCTGATCTTGCCCCTAGGTATTCCTGCACCATGTGAATCAGACACTGGCGATGGTTGCTGGAACCGATCATACCTTGGGGCTGCGGACTAAAAATTTGTCTGAATGCATCGGTCAGACAGCCACCTTCTCCACCGCTCCTTCTGTGACTGACCAAAACCTCAGCAACACGTTGTACAGGAGGACCAGGAAATTGCAACCTCCCAGGCTCTGGAAAACGCATTGCACAAACCTTTCTGCAAGGCCTCCCAAAGATGTTTCATCCTCTGATCCCTCTGCGAAGGCTGGATAAGTTCCACAACCTTACCCTTGTAACGTAGATCAAGAAGGGTTGGCAGCCAGTACTGATACCTCTCCTTAATACCACGAATCCGAGGGTCCTAGGTTTGCTGAGGCATTCGGTCCGGAGTCCTCTGGGTCACTAAGGACGACATGATCCGCAGCCACCTCCTCCCAGCCATGTACAAGTCCATGGGTTTCTGGGGACTGAAAATGATCCCTTGAAGACTGCTGCTGATGCTGAGTGCCAGGCTCCACCTCCATGCTGACACAATCCTCCTCCTCTTCCTGTGTGATAGGCGGGCCTGCAGGAATACTGTCTGGATAAAGGGGGCCTTGAGAGGTAAGGAAGTCCTCCTCTTCCTCACTCTGTTCTGCCTCAAGTGCTCTGTCCATTATTCTATGCAGCGTGTGCTCCAACAGGAAGACAAAAGGGACAGTATCACTGATGCATTCACTGTCACTGCTCACCATCCTTGTGGCCTCCTCAAATGGTGACAGGACAGTGCATGCATCTCTTCTCATTAGCCACTGGCATGGCAAAAAAGAGCCAAGCTCCCCTGACCCTGTCCTGGTGCCAGGTGCCATACTCGCACATGTACTCATTGATGGCCCTCTGCTGTTTGTGCAGCTGCTGCAGCATTGCCAACATTGAGTTCCACCTGGTGGGCATGTCACAGATGAGGCGGTTCTTGGGCAGGTTGCATTTCTTTTGAAGGTCAGCCAGCCGAGCACTGGCATTAAATGACCGTCGGAAATGCCCACAGACTTTTCCTGGCCTGCCTCAGGTGATCCTGTAAGCCCGGGTACCTGCACAAGAACTGCTGTACCACCAAATTAAGGACGTGAGCCAAACAGGGAACATGGGTCAAGTGTCCCTGTCGGAGGGTGGAGAGGAGGTTGGTGCCATTGTCGCAGACCACCATTCCTGGCTGAAACTGGCGTGGGGTCAACCACCTCTGAACCTGCCCCTGCAGAGCTGCCAGAATTTCTCTCTCTGCATAGCCCCTAGAATGCCTACGGAGCACCGCTGGTTCCAAGGACAAATCTGCACAGGAAGAGGCCATGGAGGAAGAAGAAGAGGAGGAGGTGGAGGAGAGAGGTGTGGCAGAATCACCACTACCAGCATTTTGCATTTCTGCATCCTTCCCAGCTGCCAGCAGGGTTACCCAGTGCGCCGTGAAAGAAAGGTAACGTCCCTATCCATGCCTGCTGGACCATGAGTCAGCGGTAATATGCACCTTACCGCTGACCGCCCTGTCCAACGAGGTCAAGACATTGCCTTCCACATGCCAGTAGAGAGCCGGAATGGCCTTCCGAGAAAAAAAATGGCATTTGGGAACCTGCCGCTGAGGTACCACACATTCCACAAATTCTCAAAAGGGGGCAGAGTCTACCAGCTGAAATAGTAGCAGTTGGAGTGCTAGCAATTTAGCCAAACTAGCATTCAGCCGCTGAGCATGTGGTTGGCTGGGACCAAATTTCTTTCGATGGTTTAGCAACAGGGGTAGGGAAATTTGCCTGCTACAATCGGATTTGGGTGTACTGCTAGCAGATTGCCCACAAGTGCTGGGGACACCTAATTCTACACCTTCATTCCTCTGAGTGCAGGTCTCTGAGAGGACTGAAGATATAGTGAGGTTGGAGATTCCAGCTGATGAGGAGCAAGGAGAGGTCCGCCTTGTTCTTTGGTGTGGGTCTTTTAAGTACTATTGCCAACGGACTGCATGGGAGCTCGACATATGTCTGGTCAAGCATGTGGTACCCAAGCAGCTGCTGTTTTGGCCACGCTTGATACACTTCAGACATATGTTGCAAACAGCAACATATGTGCGATCTGCTGCACACGTCTCAAAAAAGGCCCACACCAAAGAACTTTTGAAAAAATGCGCAGAGTCAGCAGCGCCCTGCACATGCGGAGCTCTGTGGTGTGATGCAGTCAGTTGGCTGTCCTTAAGCTGGCCCCTGGTAGGCATCCTGCCTCATTGGAGATGTGCCTTCTCCTCCTCCTCCCTTCTATCAGGCACCCACGTAGAGTCAGTGACCTCATCATCCTCTCCCTCCTCGCCACTGGAGCAAACCTGGCAGTATGCTGCAGCTGGGGGAACATGACCGCCAGTTTCTTGTCCTTCTTGGGCACCCCCTCTCTCTGGGCTCACATCACTGCCTTCATCCTAAACCTGGGTACCATCAACGGAGCCTTCAAAATGCTGTCCATCTTCCTGCAGCATGTACCCGACACTGTTGTCGAACAGTTCGGTGGACTCCTCAGGACATGATGATGGGGCTAGGGAAAGAGTGACTGATGCCATTGAGCCGATGGAATAGGCCGCTTTGGCAGCTGCATTGGCAGCCAAACTTGTCTTAGCCTGGGTGACAGAGGATGAGGACGGCTTTGTGATCCACTCTACCAACTCTTCTGCATGTTGTGGCTCAACACTGCCAGCTGTCAAAAAAAAGGACAAGTGTGCCCCACGGCTACATGCTGAGGATGCACTGTGTCCATGACCAGCACTGTTGGCTGTAGACACAGAGCCTGCTTGCGCTCTTTTAGTGGCCTGTGAGCATCTGCCTTTCCTTGGTGGCCTTCCAGACATGCTGTAAAATTGCAATTGCAAAACACCGCCTGAATTTTACTAGAAAAATTACACCAGGAATGGCCTGAAGTCAGGTATAGGCTTGGCTAGACTAGAATGCAGTGGATATATATATAATATATATAATATTTTTGTCCTTCTTCAGGGATGTAGCAGAAAAGAGAAATTCGTCTAAAGTGATTGAAATGTAACATGATGAGTGAATTATCATGGCATGTAAATATGAATATGTTTAGTCAATCTATGTTTAGGTAATGGGTCACTCACTTATAATATGTTTCGTTGAATTACTTTAAAACTCCAAAATTGGAATAGCATTGGGCATTGTTGCTGGTATAGTTATTATCAATGGAACATCATGGTTATCACTGGTTGGCATTACTTGTTGGTAGTCCCATTTAATGGGGCATGAAATCTCACCTACCCCTGTCCCTCCCGGATGCGTGCAGTCCAGAGCAATGTACTGAGGCAAGAGGAGAGGGAACCCCTAAAGGTAAAACAATGTAGACAGAGTGAGTATTTATACGCATATATTGGACAAAAGTTCACAAATTGGGTATACATAATGTCTCATAAAACGAGTAATATTTACTACTATGTAGAGATCATGTGTCTACAAATTAATAAAGTATGTATAGTACACATATAATTCATTATGGGTCTATGTGTTTAGAGTAAATGTACATGATCATGAAGTTTGTAAATGAGAAAGATCTTAATTAGTTTATGTGGTGTTTTCTGATTCTGGTTGTAATAAACCATTTGCATGCGACAATATGTTGCAGAATATTCAGTATTGTTAATGGTAACATATATGTATACATGGATGTATAATTTAAACAATAATGGATATTATTATTTTATTATTCTATGGTATTAAAAATAGCCACAATATTTATCTATATTTACTGTATTCTATGAGTAGATCATAGGGACTGAGTACTGGCGCACACATTGTAATTATGTGCACCACTAATAGGCTCCAAGGCAGATGACTATAGAGTATGCAAAGAAAGGATTGCTTAAACATTGCTTGGGTGATGGCAAGTAAAACATGTTGCATGGTAAAGAAAACAATCAGAAGAGGGGGAGGGGGGTGGTTTTTGTTTTTCTTACCTGTTTCTGTCAATTGTGCAATATGCCAGCCACGCATCCCAGCATCCAGCGTGTACAACGCCTGAGCTGGGAGTGTGATGATCTGGCATTTTATAGTAGTGAGCCTACAATCAGCTGGCGCTGGTAATTGCGCTCAGCTGATCTATAAGGTTCTTGATAGGGAGCGAATACGAGGCTTCCCCTATCAAGAACCTTACAGATCAGCTGAGCGCAATTACAAGCGCCAGCTGATTGTAGGCTCACTACTATAAAATGCCAGATCATCACATTCCCAGCTCAGGCGTTGTACACGCTGAATGCTGGGATGCGTGGCTGGCATATTGCACAATTGACAGAAACAGGTAAGAAAAACAACCCCCCCCCCCCTTCTGATTGTTTTCTTTACTATGCAACATGTTTTACTTGCCATCACCCAAGCAATGTTTAAGCAATCCTTTCTTTGCATACTCTATAGTCATCTGCCTTGGAACCCATTAGTGGTGCACATAATTACAATGTGTGCGCCAGTACTCAGTCCCTATGATCTACTCATAGAATACAGTTAATATAGATAAATATTGTGGCTATTTTTAATACCATAGAATAATGAAATAATAATATCCATTATTGTTTAAATTATACATCCATGTATACATATATGTTACCATTAACAATACTGAATATTCTGCAACATTGCTATGTCGCATGCAAACGGTTTATTACAACCAGAATTAGAAAACACCACATAAACTAATTAAGATTTTTCTCATTTACAAACTTCATGATCATGTACATCTACTCTAAACACATAGACACATAATGAATTACCCGTATTTATCGGCGTATAACACGCACAGGCGGATAACACGCACATTCATTTTAAGAGGGAAGTTTCAGGAAAAAAAACTTACATTTTAAATAAGGAACTTTGAAGCAAAAAAAGGGTCAGTGCCCATCTGCAGCCTCACAAGTGCCATCAATGCAGCCTCATCAGTCCACATCAATGCAGCCTCACTCATCAGTCCACATCAATGCAGCAGCCTCACCATTGCCATCAATGCAGCAGCCTTTACCATTGCCATCAATGCAGAAGCCTTTACCATTGCCATCAACGCAGCAGCCTCACCATTGCCTTCAATGCAGAAGCCTTACCATTGCCACCAGTGCAGCCTGATTGATGGCCATCTGCAGCCTAGAGGGAACAGGGAGGGATGAGCATCGACAGATTACATACAGTGAGAATCTCCTATGATAGACAGAACAGTGGTCCAATGGCAGCCCAGGAGACAGGACTTCTTTTTACAGAGGCCGCCAAGTAAAAAGGAGATTCTCACTGTATGTAATGTGATGGTGCTCATCCTGCTCCCCTCACTGTCCCCTCCGAGGCAGCTAAAATTGAAGTATTGGCGTATAACACGCACATGGTATTTGCACCTGATTTTCATGGTGAAAAAGTGAGTGTTATACGCCAATAAATACAGTATATGTGTACTATACATACTTTATTAATTTGTAGACACATGATCTCCACATAGTAGTAAATATTACTCATTTTATGAGACATTATGTATACCCAATTTGTGAACTTTTGTCCAATATATGCGTATAAATACTCACTCTGTCTACATTGTTTTACCTTTAGGGGTTCCCTCTCCTCTTGCCTCAGTACATTGCTCTGGCCTGCACGCATCCGGGAGGGACGGGGGTAGGTGAGATTTCATGCCCCATTAAATGGGACTACCAACAAGTAATGCCAACCAGTGATAACTATGATGTTCCAATGATAATAACTATACCAGCAACAATGCCCAATGCTATTCCAATTTTGGAGTTTTAAAGTAATTCAACGAAACATATTATAAGTGAGTGACCCATTACCTAAACATAGATTGACTAAACATATTCATATTTACATGCCATGATAATTCACTCATCATGTTACATTTCAATAACTTTAGACGAATTGCTCTTTTCTGCTACAACCCTGAAGAAGGACAAAAATATTATTTATTCCAAAACGCGTTGGGTGTAAAAAAAGAGCCCTCGTACAATCAATTGTTTGGTAACAATACTAAAAATTATTGTTCCTGTAATATGCTCCGAATGTATGATACAGTATGTTTTTAATCTATGTTATGTCAAAATAAAAATCATTTTACTCTTTATATTTTGCTACATGTACCTACTACTCAATATTTGTTAACAAGTGGCGGTAAAGTCCACCCAGGGGAATTTCCTTTTCTCATATATATGTAATTATTGGATCTGGCACTGATCTCCTTAACCTAGTGAAGCAAATCACCCTATTTAGAGATAAAAGTTTGTGATCGAAGTTACCGTATTTATCGGCGTATAACCCCCCCCCCCAAATTTAGGAGGGAATTTTAGGGAAAAAAACTTTTAGGAGGGAAGTTTAAGGAAAAAATTACATTTAAATGCTCATCAACACAGCCTTGTCAGTGTCCATCTGCAGCCTTGTCAGTGTCGTTTGCAGTCTTGTCAGTGCAGCCTTGTCAGTGCAGCCTTGTCAGTGCAGCCTTGTCAGTGCAGCCTTGTCATTGCAGCCTTTTCATTGCAGTCTTCCAGTTTAAAAATGGAGCCGGATGTCCTGTGTATCCCGGCGGCTCTTGGGTCCTCTTGGCAGCTCTCGGGTCCTCTCGGTAGCACTCGGGTCCTCTCGGGTCCTCTCACAGTCCTGAGCAGAGCCGAGGGTAGCCGAGTGTACTCAGCTCGGCTCCGCTCACAGTCATGCCCAGTCCCTGTGTTATGTCCATCATAGGGTGGGACTGGGCGTGACTGTTAGCTGAGATGAGCCGAGTACACTCGGCTATGTATCTAGGCGGCTCGATCCTCCGCTCACAATCGGCGGGGGATCGGCGTATAATACACACCCACGATTTTCACCCACCTAATTTTAAGGGGGAAAAAGTGCATGTTATAGGCCGATAAATAAGGTAATTCACAGCATTTACAAAGCTGTTTTTAGGCAGGTCATAAAATGTATTTCTGTTTGTTTTCCTAGAGGGCATCAAGAGTATCCACCATCAGCTGTCTGCATATTCTGATACATCACTGAGGAGGATATACGAGTATTACAGAGATGATCTGATCTACATCCTAGAGAACATGGATCCTCATGCCGTCCTGGTAGAACTAAAATCTCTGAATTTTTTAAACACAGACGTAAGATATTTCTATATTACCTACAGAAAAATATATATGATAAAGGGGAATTCCGAATAAATATTTGTAAACATGGATTACCCCAGTCCTTTATAATTGTACATCATATCACTTCATACTGATCATAACCAACTGAACATATAAGTCCACAGGATAAATGTGATCATATCAACACTTCATTACATCCTACATGAAACTTTTAAAGCAATTTGCACAACTGTTCCTACCAGTGGCGGCTGGTGAAGTTTTAAGATGGGGGGGCACCAGACCCCACCCTCCTTTTTGACCCCTCCCGCTTCTCATAAGCCACACCCTTATTATAACTTGTGGCCGAGGCATTTATTTGTAGGCATGGCATAGCGGAAAATGGGCATGGTTTCAGTGGAATAGTGGGTGTGTCTCTAAAGGGGGTGTGGTTTAGAGTTTGAGATGAACGAGGGAGAGAGGGAGAGAGAGATGGAGGGACAGCAGGCCCAGATCCTACACAACAATAGAAATATGTGTAATCCAGAAAGTTCGACAATCAGCATATAAAGATACTCCAAACACCTGGTGTTAGCGCTTCAATCATCCAGGCACTATGGTTGTTATGGTGTCAGGATGATTGAAGTGTATTATTTTTATTATTACATTGTAATATAAAATGAAATCATTTAACTCACCATAATGCAGAATCAGTGAGAGCCCTGAGCGTGTCACCTGCCACATCGCCTGCCACCAGATGCCATCAGGTGCCCCCAGCGGAGTCTTTCCTTACATCAGATGCCCCCAACGGAGTAAGTACTTACATCAGGTGCCCCCAGCGGAGTCCATCCTTACATCATGTGCCCCCAGCAGAGTTTGTCCTTACATCTGTGTCCCCATCAGCATGGCCCCTCCTCACATGTGTGTCCCCATCAGAAGAGTCCTCCTCACATGTGTGTCCCCATCAGCAGAGTCCTCCTCACATGTGTGTCCCCATCAGCAGAGTCCTCCTCACCGGTGTGTCCCCGTCAGCAGAGTCCTCCTCACATATGTGTCCCCATCAGCAGAGTCCTCCTCACATGTGTCCCCGGCAGCGGAGCCCCTGCTTCATGCCATCTCTGTTCCCTTCAGCAGCAGCTAGTCAGTTCCCAGCTTTCTCCTTGTGTTCAGTGGAGAAGGGGGGTCTCCCCTCTCCAATGAACACAAGGGGATTAGTCCTCACGGCGCCCATCTTTTTGTAGCCCACCGGCCATTTTTGCTAAAACATTCCATTCCCGATTTTCCCAAGACAAAAAGCAAAATCCCAGGAATTTAATCGGGATGAGCTCCGATCGGGACGAGGGTCCCAAAACCGGGATTGTACAGGGAAAATCGGGATTTGGGACTGTTGGCAAGTATGGAAAAACCAGAAGTGACGTCTTACACGGAGAACAAAGCACCCGGCCGTAGTGATACTATGGGTGGGTGGAAGTTGTCCGACGCCATGGGCTGCACCACAAGCCCATTCAAAACCCTGCAAATGAAGCATCTCATCTGCAATTTTCGAGATTGCATAGACGTGGCGCTTCCCATAGTGCACTGTGTCCGGCGCCCGAACACAGTGCACTTAAAGGACATTTTTATTTTTTAAAGGCCTTTTTAAAAAAAAAAGTTTTTTTATATAAAACAGCTAAGATGGCTGTATGAGTACAATATCTGCAGTGTTACATTGTTTCTTTTCACATCATAAAAGTCTCACATCCATAACTAAATATACAGTATGTTAAACATAATAACTCTTCACATTATTCTTCATTACTCTTTGCATGTTAATTGGGGAAAGTTAGGCCAATTTGATTTTTCTGTGATTTTTTCCAAAATGTGTTTTAAAATACATTTTTAAAAAAGGTTTTCTTTTGAAAGCTATGAGTATGACTGAAATATGTGTCTCATGTGTCCTTGCTTGGCATGGCAACATTTAATAAATGTTTTGTAGAATCAAGTAAATAAAATTTTTAAAAAATGACAAAAGGTGGGCATGCGCTTTGTTTCTTTTTGGGATGAAATCAGTGGTGGCCCGTCCATAGGGGGTGCACAGGCAGTCACAAAAAAAAGAGGCCCTTTAAAAAAAATGTTCCTTAAGTGCACTGTGTTCAGGCGCAGTGCACTATGGGAAGCGCAACGTCTATGCAATCATGAGATTGCAGACGAGACGCTTCATTTGCAGGGTTTTGACCTGCCTTGTGGTGCAATCCATTGCCCTGGGATACTTCCACCCGTAGTATCACTACGGGTGCTTTGTTCTTGATTGACACCGCCCTAGGACATGGGCGGTGCTTTCCATCTGAGTTACGACATCACTTCCGGTTTCCCTGGGCCAGTGATAAACCAAAAGTGACGTCAGCAGCTCTGTGGAATGCACGGCCCGAGCGGAGCTTTTTATTCACAGCCCTCCCTAGTCTCTACACTGACACCTCCATCCCAGCCTGGAGCACGGGCAGCAATGGTTGTCAGGCTAGCCTTCAGGATATCCCTGATCTGCTGGACATGAAGAAGAAGGGGACAGGGTGCTAAACAGTCCAGACTCAGGACTCCCCCCAAGTCCTTGTCCCAGCAACTGACTCCTCAGTCCAGCAACAGCAGGCAAGTCCTCTGATCAGGAGGTGTCTGGGCAGACAGTGCAGGTGGTGAGTACAGTCCTGCCATGTACTACAGGTCATTGGGCTGTCACATAGGAGCCTGTATAGATATAACCTCATGGACACTAGGGGGGACAAGGTGTACAAGGCCACACTGTGTTCCAGCAATGTGATGTTCATTGATGATGTGATCATTGGTGATCAGTATTGGGATGATGATCAGTGATGCAATGTGATGATAATCAATGATGTGAACAGTGATGACCAGTATGCTGTGATTCTGGGCTGTATACTCTGCTGTGAGTCTGGGCTGTATACTCTGCTGTGAGTCTGGGCTGTATACTCTGCTGTGATTCTGGACTCTATACTCTGCTGTGATTCTGAGCTTTATACTCTGCTGTGATTCTGGGCTGTATACTCTGCTGTGATTCTGGACTGTATACTCTGCTGTGATTCTGAACTGTATACTCTGCTGTGATTCTGGACTGTATACTCTGCTGTGATTCTGGGCTGTATACTCTGCTGTGATTCTGGGCTGTATACTCTGCTGTGATTCTGGGCTGTATACTCTGCTGCGATTCTGGGCTGTATACCCTGCTGCGATTCTGGGCTGTATACCCTGCTGTGATTCTGGGCTGTATACTCTGCTGTGATTCTGGCCTCTATACTCTGCTGTGATTCTGGGCTGTAGACTCTGCTGTGATTCTGGGCTGTATACTCTGCTGTAATTCTGGGCTGTATACTCTGCTGTGATTCTGGGCTGTATACTCTGCTGTGATTCTGGACTGCTGTAATTCTGGGATGTATACTCTGCTGTGAGTCTGGGCTGTATACTCTGCTGTGATTCTGGACTGCTGTAATTCTGGGCTGTATACTCTGCTGTGATACTGGAATGTATACTCTGCTGTGAGTCTGGGCTGTATACTCTCCTGAGAGTCTGGGCTGTATACTCTGCTGTGAGTCTGGGCTGTATGCTCTGCTGTGAGTCTGGGCTGTATACTCTGCTGTGAGTCTGGGCTGTATGCTCTGCCGTGAGTCTGGGCTGTATGCTCTGCCGTGAGTCTGGGCTGTATACTCTGCTGTGATTCTGGGCTGTATACTCTGCTGTGATTCTGGGCTGTATACTCTGCTGTGAGTCTGGGCTGTATACTCTGCTGTGAGTCTGGGCTGTATACTCTGCTGTGATTCTGAACTGTATACTCTGCTGTGATTCTGGACTGTATACTCTGCTGTGATTCTAGGCTGTATACTCTGCTGTGATTCTGGGCTGTATACTTTGCTGTGATTCTGGGCTGTATACTCTGCTGTGATTCTGGGCTGTATACCCTGCTGTGATTCTGGGCTGTATACCCTGCTGTGATTCTGGGCTGTATACTCTGCTGTGATTCTGGGCTGTATACTCTGCTGTGATTCTGGCCTCTATACTCTGCTGTGATTCTGGGCTGTAGACTCTGCTGTGATTCTGGGCTGTATACTCTGCTGTAATTCTGGGCTGTATACTCTGCTGTGATTCTGGGCTGTATACTCTGCTGTGATTCTGGACTGCTGTAATTCTGGGATGTATACTCTGCTGTGAGTCTGGGCTGTATACTCTGCTGTGATTCTGGACTGCTGTAATTCTGGGCTGTATACTCTGCTGTGATACTGGAATGTATACTCTGCTGTGAGTCTGGGCTATATACTCTGCTGAGAGTCTGGGCTGTATACTCTGCTGTGAGTCTGGGCTGTATGCTCTGCTGTGAGTCTGGGCTGTATGCTCTGCTGTGAGTCTGGGCTGTATGCTCTGCTGTGAGTCTGGGCTGTATGCTCTGCCGTGAGTCTGGGCTGTATACTCTGCTGTGATTCTGGGCTGTATACTCTGCTGTGATTCTGGGCTGTATACTCTGCTGTGAGTCTGGGCTGTATACTCTGCTGTGATTCTGGGCTGTATACTCTGCTGTGATTCTGGGCTGTATACTCTGCTGTTATTCTGAGCTTTATACTCTGCTGTGATTCTGGGCTGTATACTCTGCTGTGATTCTGGACTGTATACTCTGCTGTGATTCTGAACTGTATACTCTGCTGTGATTCTGGACTGTATACTCTGCTGTGATTCTGGGCTGTATACTCTGCTGTGATTCTGGGCTGTATACTCTGCTGTGATTCTGGGCTGTATACTCTGCTGTGATTCTGGGCTGTATACCCTGCTGTGATTCTGGGCTGTATACTCTGCTGTGATTCTGGGCTGTATACTCTGCTGTGATTCTGGGCTGTATACTCTGCTGTGATTCTGGGCTGTATACTCTGCTGTGATTCTGGGCTGTATACTCTGCTGTGATTCTGGGCTCTATACTCTGCTGTGATTCTGGGCTGTAGACTCTGCTGTGATTCTGGACTGTATACTCTGCTGTAATTCTGGGCTGTATACTCTGCTGTGATTCTGGGCTGTATACTCTGCTGTGATTCTGGACTGCTGTAATTCTGGGCTGTATACTCTGCTGTGATTCTGGAATGTATACTCTGCTGTGAGTCTGGGCTGTATACTCTGCTGAGAGTCTGGGCTGTATACTCTGCTGAGAGTCTGGGCTGTATACTCTGCTGTGAGTCTGGGCTGTATGCTCTGCTGTGAGTCTGGGCTGTATGCTCTGCTGTGAGTCTGGGCTGTATGCTCTGCTGTGAGTCTGGGCTGTATGCTCTGCTGTGAGTCTGGGCTGTATGCTCTGCTGTGAGTCTGGGCTGTATGCTCTGCTGTGATTCTGGGCTGTATACTCTGCTGTGAGTCTGGGCTGTAAACTCCGCTGTGAGTCTGCATTGTATACTCTGCTGTGAGTCTGGACTGTATACTCTGCTGTGAGTCTGGACTGTATACTCTGCTGTGAGTCTGGACTGTATACTCTGTTGTGATTCTGGGCTGCATACCCTGCTGTGAGTCTGAGCTGTATACTCTGCTGTAATTCTGGACTGTATACTCTGCTGTGATTCTGGGCTGTATACCCTGCTGTAATTCTGGGCTGTATACTCTGCTGTGAATCTGGGCTCTATACTCTGCTGTGATTCTGGGCTCTATACTCTGCTGTGATTCTGGGCTGTAGACTCTGCTGTGATTCTGGGCTGTAGACTCTGCTGTGATTCTGGGCTGTATACTCTGCTGTGATTCTGCACTGTATACTCTGCTGTAATTCTGGGCTGTATACTCTGCTGAGAGTCTGGGCTGTATACTCTGCTGTGAGTCTGGGCTGTATGCTCTGCTGTGAGTCTGGGCTGTATGCTCTGCTGTGAGTCTGGGCTGTATGCTCTGCTGTGAGTCTGGGCTGTATGCTCTGCTGTGAGTCTGGGCTGTATGCTCTGCCGTGAGTCTGGGCTGTATACTCTGCTGTGATTCTGGGCTGTATACTCTGCTGTGATTCTGGGCTGTATACTCTGCTGTGAGTCTGGGCTGTATACTCTGCTGTGATTCTGGGCTGTATACTCTGCTGTGATTCTGGGCTGTATACTCTGCTTTTATTCTGAGCTTTATACTCTGCTGTGATTCTGGGCTGTATACTCTGCTGTGATTCTGGACTGTATACTCTGCTGTGATTCTGAACTGTATACTCTGCTGTGATTCTGGACTGTATACTCTGCTGTGATTCTGGGCTGTATACTCTGCTGTGATTCTGGGCTGTATACTCTGCTGTGATTCTGGGCTGTATACTCTGCTGTGATTCTGGGCTGTATACCCTGCTGTGATTCTGGGCTGTATACTCTGCTGTGATTCTGGGCTGTATACTCTGCTGTGATTCTGGGCTCTATACTCTGCTGTGATTCTGGGCTGTAGACTCTGCTGTGATTCTGGACTGTATACTCTGCTGTAATTCTGGGCTGTATACTCTGCTGTGATTCTGGGCTGTATACTCTGCTGTGATTCTGGACTGCTGTAATTCTGGGCTGTATACTCTGCTGTGATACTGGAATGTATACTCTGCTGTGAGTCTGGGCTGTATACTCTCCTGAGAGTCTGGGCTGTATACTCTGCTGTGAGTCTGGGCTGTATGCTCTGCTGTGAGTCTGGGCTGTATGCTCTGCTGTGAGTCTGGGCTGTATGCTCTGCCGTGAGTCTGGGCTGTATGCTCTGCCGTGAGTCTGGGCTGTATACTCTGCTGTGATTCTGGGCTGTATACTCTGCTGTGATTCTGGGCTGTATACTCTGCTGTGAGTCTGGGCTGTATACTCTGCTGTGATTCTGGGCTGTATACTCTGCTGTGATTCTGAACTGTATACTCTGCTGTGATTCTGGACTGTATACTCTGCTGTGATTCTAGGCTGTATACTCTGCTGTGATTCTGGGCTGTATACTTTGCTGTGATTCTGGGCTGTATACTCTGCTGTGATTCTGGGCTGTATACCCTGCTGTGATTCTGGGCTGTATACCCTGCTGTGATTCTGGGCTGTATACTCTGCTGTGATTCTGGGCTGTATACTCTGCTGTGATTCTGGCCTCTATACTCTGCTGTGATTCTGGGCTGTAGACTCTGCTGTGATTCTGGGCTGTATACTCTGCTGTAATTCTGGGCTGTATACTCTGCTGTGATTCTGGGCTGTATACTCTGCTGTGATTCTGGACTGCTGTAATTCTGGGATGTATACTCTGCTGTGAGTCTGGGCTGTATACTCTGCTGTGATTCTGGACTGCTGTAATTCTGGGCTGTATACTCTGCTGTGATACTGGAATGTATACTCTGCTGTGAGTCTGGGCTGTATACTCTGCTGAGAGTCTGGGCTGTATACTCTGCTGTGAGTCTGGGCTGTATGCTCTGCTGTGAGTCTGGGCTGTATGCTCTGCTGTGAGTCTGGGCTGTATGCTCTGCTGTGAGTCTGGGCTGTATGCTCTGCCGTGAGTCTGGGCTGTATACTCTGCTGTGATTCTGGGCTGTATACTCTGCTGTGATTCTGGGCTGTATACTCTGCTGTGAGTCTGGGCTGTATACTCTGCTGTGATTCTGGGCTGTATACTCTGCTGTGATTCTGGGCTGTATACTCTGCTGTTATTCTGAGCTTTATACTCTGCTGTGATTCTGGGCTGTATACTCTGCTGTGATTCTGGACTGTATACTCTGCTGTGATTCTGAACTGTATACTCTGCTGTGATTCTGGACTGTATACTCTGCTGTGATTCTGGGCTGTATACTCTGCTGTGATTCTGGGCTGTATACTCTGCTGTGATTCTGGGCTGTATACTCTGCTGTGATTCTGGGCTGTATACCCTGCTGTGATTCTGGGCTGTATACTCTGCTGTGATTCTGGGCTGTATACTCTGCTGTGATTCTGGGCTGTATACTCTGCTGTGATTCTGGGCTCTATACTCTGCTGTGATTCTGGGCTGTAGACTCTGCTGTGATTCTGGACTGTATACTCTGCTGTAATTCTGGGCTGTATACTCTGCTGTGATTCTGGGCTGTATACTCTGCTGTGATTCTGGACTGCTGTAATTCTGGGCTGTATACTCTGCTGTGATTCTGGAATGTATACTCTGCTGTGAGTCTGGGCTGTATACTCTGCTGAGAGTCTGGGCTGTATACTCTGCTGAGAGTCTGGGCTGTATACTCTGCTGAGAGTCTGGGCTGTATACTCTGCTGTGAGTCTGGGCTGTATGCTCTGCTGTGAGTCTGGGCTGTATGCTCTGCTGTGAGTCTGGGCTGTATGCTCTGCTGTGAGTCTGGGCTGTATGCTCTGCTGTGAGTCTGGGCTGTATGCTCTGCTGTGATTCTGGGCTGTATACTCTGCTGTGAGTCTGGGCTGTAAACTCCGCTGTGAGTCTGCATTGTATACTCTGCTGTGAGTCTGGACTGTATACTCTGCTGTGAGTCTGGACTGTATACTCTGCTGTGAGTCTGGACTGTATACTCTGCTGTGAGTCTGGACTGTATACTCTGTTGTGATTCTGGGCTGCATACCCTGCTGTGAGTCTGAGCTGTATACTCTGCTGTAATTCTGGACTGTATACTCTGCTGTGATTCTGGGCTGTATACCCTGCTGTAATTCTGGGCTGTAAACTCTGCTGTGAATCTGGGCTCTATACTCTGCTGTGATTCTGGGCTCTATACTCTGCTGTGATTCTGGGCTGTAGACTCTGCTGTGATTCTGGGCTGTAGACTCTGCTGTGATTCTGGGCTGTATACTCTGCTGTGATTCTGCACTGTATACTCTGCTGTAATTCTGGGCTGTATACTCTGCTGAGAGTCTGGACTGTATACTCTGCTGTGAGTCTGGACTGTATACTCTGCTGTGAGTCTGGACTGTATACTCTGTTGTGATTCTGGGCTGCATACCCTGCTGTGAGTCTGAGCTGTATACTCTGCTGTAATTCTGGACTGTATACTCTGCTGTGATTCTGGGCTGTATACCCTGCTGTAATTCTGGGCTGTATACTCTGCTGTGAATCTGGGCTCTATACTCTGCTGTGATTCTGGGCTCTATACTCTGCTGTGATTCTGGGCTGTAGACTCTGCTGTGATTCTGGGCTGTAGACTCTGCTGTGATTCTGGGCTGTATACTCTGCTGTGATTCTGCACTGTATACTCTGCTGTAATTCTGGGCTGTATACTCTGCTGTGATTCTGGGCTGTATACTCTGCTGTGATTCTGGGCTGTATACTCTGCTGTGATTCTGGGCTGTATACTCTGCTGTGATTCTGGGCTGTATACTCTGCTGTGATTCTGGACTGTATACTCTGCTGTGATTCTGGGCTGTATACTCTGCTGTGATTCTGGGCTGTATACTCTGCTGTGATTCTGGGCTGTATACTCTGCTGTGATTCTGGGCTGTATACTCTGCTGTGAGTCTGGGCTGTATACTCTGCTGTGATTCTGGGCTGTATTCTGTGCTGTATACTCTGCTGTGATTCTGGGGCTGTATACTCTGCTGTGATTCTGGGCTGTATACTCTGCTGTGATTCTGGGGCTGTATACTCTGTCCTGTGATGCTGAGCTGTATATTCCTGACACTATGGGTGGAAGCAAGTGGAATACAGGGGACAGAGTGGGTAGATGCTATAAGGGGTGGGGCTTATAAGTGGGAGGGGTAAAAAAGGAGAGGCTGGTCTGGTGCCTCCCCATCCTAAATCTTTACCAGCTGCCACTAGATGAAATACTATATTTGTCAAAATGGCCATCCAGGTAGGACACATAAAACATTCTGGCCTTTCTAATGACTCTACTTTCAACCCCCCAGAAGTTTTACCTACCTCAATTAATATTTTTAGGGACCTTGTCCTTATTGATCAAGAGAAATATAACTTTAGGAGACCTCCCCCGTAACCCAGCCTTTGACATAGGTTTAAAGAGACTGTGTGAGAACAAAAATCTCATTATTCCTCCAGCTGATAAAGGGGGCGTCATAGTTATTTTGGACAAGGCGGCCGATTATCTCCAGGAGATGCCCAGGATCCTTGGTGACCGGGAAACGTATGGGTTGCTCAGAAATGATCCCACTTCTACATACAAAGACGAATTGATCACTCTTGTTGATAAGGGTGTCAAGGCACATATTTTGGACAAAAAGGAGAAAGCCTTTTTGATACCAATGGCCCCTCGTATTCCTACAATGTACTATCTGCCTAAAAACACAAAGATGTTAACCATCCCCCCAGGTCGTCCCATTGTTAGTGGGATTAATTCCATTACAGCTAGGATCAGGAAGTATATCGATTTTTATCTACAGCCAATAGTCAAAAAGGTACCTTCCTATTTAAAGGACACCAATGACACCATCTGACTTTTAGACAAAATCAAATGGGGTGGTGAGGGTCTATTAGTCATGGCGGACTTTGTATCAATTTACTCATGCATATCCCACAAATTAGGTTTTGAATCGGTCAAACATTTTTTATCTAGGGAGTCTAATATGTAAGGCCCCCAAAAGGATTTTATCCTCGATTTACTCGCTTTTGCTACCACACACAATTATTTCTGGTTCAACGATCAGTTTTACATACAAGAAAAGGGTGTGGCCATTGTGGCTAAATTTGCCCCCAGTTTGGCCATTTTATTTATGGCCAAAAGGGAGGAGAATGTCATCTATGCCTTTGCCCAACTGAGCTTATGCTCTGGGCCAGGTACATAGACGACGTCCTCTTCTAATGGAAGGGGAACCATGAATCATTGGAGGAGTTTATGAGATATTTGAATTCCAACGATCGAGGTATAGTCCTCACACATGAGGCTCATGCTGACAGGATTCATTTTCTGGACTTGGAGATTCGGCTGTGGATGACAGACTAATCACTAGCACTTTTTTCAAGGCAACTGGCTGGAATTCGTACATACCTACTGAAAGTTGCCATCATAAAACTTGGCTGAAATCTGTACCTCACAGTCAATTTGACAGACTTAAACGAAATTGTACTCTGACCAGCCATTTTGAAAAACAGGTTCCTCTAAAAAATAGATTTATTGAGAAGGGCTTTAATGTAGATGTTTTGGGTGAGGAAATCAATCACGTGAGAGGTTTAGACAGAAACTCCCGACTAACTAATAAAATCCTTTCTAATGTATCTCAGAAATTTTAAGTGGCCCTTCTTCACGACTTTTTCCAGACAACATTATAAAATTAAAAAGATTTTTAAAAAACATTGGTCGATACTCAAACATGATCAAGACTTAGGGCCTATACTTCCCGATAGACCAGGGGTTATCTTTAGGGGTTTACCCTCTTTGCAGGCCAGTGTGGCATCTAATATACTAGGTGCTCCCAAATGGGCCACTTTTTTTTCAACAGCTAGTTGGCTTTTACCCTTGCAAAAGATGTGCCATATGTCGAATCAATAAAAGTGGGAGGAATAAAACATGTTCATTCTCCTCCAACATCACCAGTAAAACATACCCAATTAAACATTGTATCACTTGCCATACTAAAAATGTAGTTTATCTCATCACATGTTCATGCGGTAAACATAATGTGGGACGAACAATTAGAACATTATCCATCAGAGCCAATGAGCATATTAATAATATCAAAAAGATCAGAAAGGATAAGAAAGAACAAACAGTCCCCAAACACTTTGCACGGTGTCACAACAGATACCCCACGGGTACCTCTTTTGTGGCAATAGATAAGTACACACCACCTCGGAGAGGAGGGTTCCTCAAAAAGGAAGTCTCTCAGATGGAGGTCAAATGGATTTACCAATTAAAATCCTACACTCCTTTTGGTATAAATGTCGATTGGGACATCAATGCGTTTATTGATAATGCTTGATGTCCCTTTCGATATTAGCTACAGTTTAAACATGCGCACTGCCAAAAAATGTGTTCGTTTTCGTTTCATTCGTTTTGTTTTTTTTTGGGTCATTCGTTATGATCGCAGTTCGTACATTCATAAATTTGTATATTTGTTTTTTCGCACATTCGTACATTCGCAAATTAGAAAATTTGGAAATTCTAAATTCGAAAATCCAGAAACCCGAAAATTTGAAAAAGTAACTAAATATTAAATTATAGGTATTGTAATTTCCTTTCAAATTTGGCTGTTAGTGAATGTAACGAATACGAATTTATCCGAAGTTACGAATGATCCGAAATAACGAATGCCTTCCTCTAAACAAATAGAACTGAACAAATTAATAATAAATAATAATAATAAAAAGTCTTTATTGTTATTATTGTTATTTATTAACATGAATTCATTACGTTCCATTCGTTTGGATACAGCATTCCTTATTTCGGATAATTCGTAACTTCGGATAAATTTGTATTTGTTACGTTCACTAACAGCCGAATTTGAACGGAAATTACAATATCTATAATTTAATAGTTAGTGTACTCACAAGGCTCCTGAAGCACCAACAGCAGCCTTCCTCAGCAGTACCAGACAGGATCCACAGACATCCACCCTCAGTCAGCTCTAACAAGAACCATGGGTTGCAGCTTAAATGTTTCAGGCCCTCAGGTCGACTATCTGAGGCCACATGACAGCCTGTGCTGGGAAGAGGCAGCAGCCCCCTCCCCACCTGGACCCTTTCTCAGAGGGAGACTGACATAGATCATGTGCTTTTCAGATATAAATACAGTTACCCAGCATGCCTTGAGGCACACCTCCTTCTAATTGGCCAGGGCTGTATAGACATCCATACTCTCATCTGCCAGGTTTCCTCCCACTATTCCGTATACTTCACAGCTACCGCTCCTGTGTGAAGCTTTCAAGACAGCATGAACAGCACCAGAGCACGCTGAGCAGAATCAATCAATCACAGCCTCTGTTAAGCAGACAGCACCTGAATTTGCCTAGCTGTCTCCCTGTTAAGCAGAGGAACCAAAAACGATATACACTCACCAGCACCTACGTAGCAGGGTGCTACAGCTATGTGCTTAATAGTCTGCATTTCTTCAAGAAAAACACCAGATAAATATGAAAGTCCTCCTCAGACAATTCACTAATAAAATCTGTCACCCATAAATCTCCTCCATTTTACATTTCTATCACTCCCTGCATACCAACTGATATTTCAGATCAGGCTGACAGTGGGAGTGTCTGCACTCAATGTTAATATTGTAAGCCCCCTGTCACACTGGTGCGACTTGTCATGCGCTTTGACCGTTTCAAATTGCACAAGTTGAGCCCTATTGTCTGCATTGGAAGCGGTCAAATGGGTGCGACTCGGGCAGAGTCGGATTTTAAAAGTAGTTCCTGCACTACTTTTTACAAGTTCAAGTGTGACTTACATAGACATCTGTGCATGAAGTCACACAAATGCAGTGGCGGAACTATAGGGGACGCTGCAGTCGCACTTGCGACTGGGCCCTGCCATTCTGCCGCTGTGGGGGGGCCCAAGACCTGGCATTTCTCCCTGCACCTTTGGCTTGCCGTTTGGAATGCAGTAGGGGGAGGTGGGAGGCAGCGATCGGCAGCTCTATTGTGCCTGTATGCGGTGGGATCTCCCTGCAGCTTGTAGTTCTCTCTTCCCAGTGTCAGTGTAAACAGTGGAGAGAAGAGGGGAGGGGTCTGGGCAGGTATCAGTTTCACTTTCAGTGAGTCGGCTCTGCTTGTGCTGCTGATACATGCCCGGGTCAGAGGCCCCTCCCCTCTCCACTGTATACTCAGGAGAACTACAAGCCACATGGAGATTCCCTGCCTGTGGACACCATAGAGCTGCTGATCGCCGCCTCCCACCTCCACCAGCCAGGTACATGGGGAACCTCTTGAAGGAGGGGGGGGTAGCAGTCTGGGGACCCTGATGTAAGGGGGGGGGCTTTCTGGGGACATTAATGTAAGAAGAGGCTCTCTGGGGACCCTGATGTCTTGGGGGGCTTTCTGGGGACCCTGATGTCTTGGGGGGCTCTCTGGGGACCCTGATGTCTTGGGGGGGCTCTCTGGGAACCCTGATGTCTTGGGGGGATCCCTGGGGACCCTGATGTAAGGAGGGGCTCTCTGGGGACCCTGATGTAAGGAGGGGCTCTCTGGGGACCCTGATGTAAGGAGGGGCTCTCTGGGGACCCTGTAAAGTGTATTATTCCCACGCTACCATGTAGTCAGTATAATACTAAGGGGAGGAGCTGCTTGCACCGGATGGGGTCCAACCTAGCCCCTAATAGAGACGTAAGCTAGCAATTGGGTGTGGTGCTGCGCTAATCCTGATAACTAAAGAAATGCATAAGTGCAACCGTGCTAGAATGTTGATGAGTCAGAGGCTAGTCGCCTAACGTGAACGTGGGGTGTGAATAATCATCAAACACCATTGTAAGAGAATAAAAATATAAATATACTCCGCCCAGTGTAAAAAGTGACTAAATTGGGTAAAAGTGTCCGGACTATGAAAATTGCAATAATAGCATCAACATAAGCAGTTAAAAGGCATGCAGTGTTGGACTAAACATATAGTGCATATGTAGGCAAGTGGGTGACTAAAACATTAATAGCACAATATACAACTTCCAGAAAAATAAAACAAAAAAGTGCAATGTTACACTGTACGTCCGGAGAGATCACAATGCCTGTGGAAATGCAAAAAAGTGTCCAGTGCAAACAATAAGTGCTCAAAAATTGTCTAAAGACATAAATACAGTCCAAAGAAAGGTGGCTTGTGTAACAGCAAAATCTCCAATGATTCATCAATCCTCAAAGTGCCAAACAGTGAGATGCAAGCAGTAAACTTGATTCTAAAATCAGTCACTTTGAATAGGTGAAAAGTGTGAAGTGTATAGACCAGTCCTCTTCATGCAGCAATCCTACACTGGTGGATAATGGCCCCTTACCTCATTATACTGAGGTTACAGCATAAGTCAGTCACCGCTTATGGCAGCTCCTATGGAGGTTGGTCCTGGGTCCCGGACTATGTCTCTATATGCCTCAGGTCCACAGTGGGCATGGCGGCCGAAAGGGGAAAAAGGATGCCATATAGTGTAGTAATTTTTAAAACATCTAAACTTTATTCAAAGGTAAAAGAAGGTACTCACACAGTAAAAACGGCAGAGGGCGCATATAACCAATTGAGCGGCGAGCTCGTACACTGCTGACAGTGGAAGGTGCCCGTCCCTGGGACAGGCCTGAGGCATATAGAGACATAGTCCGGGACCCAGGACCAACCTCCATAGGAGCTGCCATAAGCGGTGACTGACTTATGCTGTAACCTCAGTATAGGGCCATATATCTCTGGCAACCCTGATGTAAGGAGGGCTCCCTGGGGACACTGATGTAAGGGGGGTTCTCTGGGGACCCTGATGTAAGGGGAGGCTCTCTGGGGACCCTGATGTAAGGGGAGGATCTCTGGGGACCCTAATGTAGGGAGAGGCTCTCTGGGGACGCTTATGCAAGGGTAAGCTTTCTAGGGACCCTTTTTTAGGGGGAGGCTCTCTGGGGACCCTGATGTAAGGAGGGGCTCTCTGGGGACCTTGATGTTAAGGGGAGATCTCTGGGGACCCTGATGTAATGAGGGGGGCTCTGAGGACCCTAATATAAGTAGGGAGGCTCTCTTGGGACCCTGATGTAAGGGGAGGCTCTCTAGGGACCCTAATGTAGGGGGGGGCTCTCTGGGGACCCTGATGTAAGGAGGGTTCTCTGGGGACCCTGATGTAAGGGGAGAATCTCTGGGGACCATAATATAGGGGGAGGCTCTCTAAGGACCCTGATGTAAGGGGAGGATCTCTGGGGACCCCGATGTAAGGAGTGGCTCCCTGGGAACTCTGATGTAAGTGGGGCTCTCTGGGTACCCTGATGTAAGGGGGGGTATCCCTGGGAACCCTTATGTAAGGAGGGAGGCTCTCTGGGGACCCTAATATAGGGGGAGGCTCTCTAAGGACCCTGATGTAAGGGGGGGCTCTCTGGGGACCCTGATGTAGGTGGTGGATCCCTGGGGACCCTGATGTAAGTGGGGGATCTGCATTCAGATATGTAACGATATATATATACATACACACACATATATATTATATATATGTGTATGCCCGCCAAAGTGTATGACTTTCCTTACTTAGCTGCTATGTGTTCTAGCCCGAGATCTTTTGTAGACCTAGCAATGCCACTGGTGGGGGCCCTTCATGGTTTCTTGCACCGGGGCCCTGAAGATTCTAGTTACGCCTCTGCACAAATGCCTTCCAAGTCACACCTGAAGTAGCACTAAAATGCTACTTTGAAATTGTGCTACTTCAAGTGGAGCACGATGTAGCACGATTTCAATGTTGTGATCAGTGTGACCAAGGAATATAACAAGTGTTTGGCGCAAAAGTTAAAAGAAATAATCCACATAAATGACAATATAGTGCATACAGATAATGAGCTCAAACAAAGGGGGATAGGGTAAATTTAAAATGGCAATTTTCCGTAATTGTGTGCATAGAGTCAATGGTGATGTATAAAGCCCACATTCATGGCAGCCTTCCAGTGGGAGTGGAAACCATATTCCCAAAAGGCACTAAAAAAAAACAAAAAACGGAGGCGCCTCTGGGTGCAGACTTAAAAACAATTTTAATAAAAAGAGCAGCAACAAGGATTGCACTCACATTTCAGTAGAATTAAAAAGACATATAGGAGTCCCAACTGTAACCAAGGGGGTCCGTGGAGTTAATCATCCTGGCCATGGATCTGTGTCATCAGACTGGTCTTTCAATAGCGCTGTATCCACCGGCCGGCAACGATGGAGGATCACCAGAATGAGGCTTGGAAGGCAAACAGAAGTCCAGGCAATGTGTGTGACGTCATCGCTCCTCGCCCGGACTTCTGTTTGCCCTCCAAGCCTCATTCTGGTGATTCTTCATCCTTGCCGGAAGGTGGATACAGCGCTATTGAAAGACCAGTCTGATGACACAGATCCATGGCCAGAATGATTGACTCCACGGACCCCCTTGGTTACAGTTGGGACTCCTATATGCCTTTTCAATTCTACTGAAGTGTGAGTGCAATCCTTGTTGCTGCTCTTTCTATTAAAATTGTTTTTAAGTCTGCACCCAGAGGCGCCTCTGTTTTTTGTTGTTTTTTTCAGTGTGACCGAGGACTTAAGGATGGAGCTGTGGTGAATGGCACAAATCCTTTCTACCATCACTTTCTTGCCTGCAGCTTTGATGGTGCCCTATTACATTGACTGGGTCGAGCACAGTTCAGGCATGCATCAGTCGTATAACTTCATTATGACAGGATTTATTTTTCTGAATGTAATGTTCAAACAACCGGAATCATTTTTTGTTTTACATAAAAAAAAAATGTTGAAGTGACATTTCTAACTACAGATTTGGAACAATAATAAGATATCTTTTCCAGAAATACCAGTCGATGAAAAAAGACCCGTCTTCCTTCTCTCACACCTTTTTACAAGATATTCAGGATCAGGGAAGAGAAGCTGTGATTGGACTCTGGGAATGTTTCTGTGCACTACGGAAAAATCATCCTCATGCTAATTTATTGGCGGTTCTGGATGAGATCAGGCAGACAGGTAACAGGGCTTTGTGTTTTCACTCAACATTATAAAAAAATAACGACTGACACCAATTCTTCCAAAATAATGATTGACACCAATTATCCCAAAAAAATGATTGATACCAATTCTCCCAAAATAATGACTGACACCAATTATTGCAAAATACCGGGCACTTTTGCCCCTTCCTGCCCAGGACAATTTTCAGCTTTCAGCGCTGTCACACTTTGAATGACAATTGCGTGGTCATGTAACACTGTACCCAAACAATTTTTATCATTTTCTTCCCACAAATAGAGCTTTCTTTTGGTGCTATTTGATCACCTCTGGGATTTTTATTTTTTGATAAACAAACTAAAAAAGATTTTTTTTAAATTTTGTTCTTAGTTTTTGTCATAATTTTTTTTTTTCCCCTTCTCTGACGGGCACTGATGAGGCGGCACTAATGGGCACTGATGAGTTTGCACTATTAAGGTGTCACTCATGTGCACTGATGAGGAGGCACTGATATGCAGCACTGATGGGCACTGATATGCAGCACTGATGGGCACTGACAGGCGGCACTGATGGGCACTGACAGGCGGCTGTGATGGGCACTGACAGGCGGGTGTCATGGGCACTGACAGGTGGCACTGATAGGTGGTACAGATGGGCAGCACTGATGATGAGGTACTGATGTGTTACAGACAGGTGTTACTCCTGAGCACTGATTGGCACTGTGGTGGGCACTTGAAGGCTTTTTTATTGGGGGAATGCTGGGCACTGATTGGTAGCCTTTTTTGCACATCTGAGGGGGCTGTGCTGATAATGTGCTGATTATCAGCACAGAGCCCCCTCTGACAGGGAGAGCTGGCGATTGGCTGCGATTGGCTCTCCCTGTCAGCGCGAACCGAGGAATGCCGTTTACCAGCGCTTTCTGGTTCACGCTGTGATCAGCTGTGGTTGGTCACAGCTGATCACGTGGTAAGAAGCCTCTGACAGAGATGCGGGGTGTCAGACTGACACTCCGCACTTGCGATCACTGTGCTGCGAGCCCCCCACTGGCGTGCGCCGGCATGTTATCCTGGTGAACGTCATATGAAGCCCAGTCAGAATAACAGAACCACTTCCCGGCCGTCATTCTGCTATAGGCCGGGCGGGAAGTGGTTAAAGATCGACATTTAACATCACACTGACATACTAACAGAACTCTTCAGCATAAAACACTGTAGGCATAAGCTGATATTATTTAGCAGTCATTTGGGCACAGAACACCAGCTCATAGCCTTCTTCCCTTAGTATCTCCTCTTTCCTCTACTTGGGAGCACCACAGTGTTGGGACTTACCTCCCTGTATCCTAGATCCGTAGCATGCTGCTCAAGCCAAGATTAACAAGGTTCTTTTCTGTAGTATACCAGTCTCTCTGTCTATGTCTCACTTCATAGCTTTGCCCAGCCAGGCATGTTCCCAGATATTACTCTCTCTCTCCCAGGTGTACTAGTATTCAAGTCAAAGATGGAACTTCATAAAGATGGAAAAGGATATAAAAAGATAACCAAAGCCTTGAATATGCCAGTCAGTACTGTTCAATCACGTATTATGAAAAGGAAAATTTGGGGATCTCTTGATACCAGGCCAGGGTCAGGTAGACCAAGAAAGAGTGCAGCCACAACTGCTATTATATCCTTTTTCATCTAAAGTTCCATTACCTTGCTATGCAGGTCTTTTGACAGTTCTTTTCTGCCCTGCATGGCTCAGTACATAGCCTGGTCAGTTTTTCCACTTGAAAGCAAACAAACTCATTGACTATTTATACACAGACACTTATTGCAATTTAAAAAGCCACAAATGTGGGAAAGTAACTGTCAGGTCACCTTGAAGCTAGGTGACAGATGCACACCATTGGGATCAGGAGTGCACCGCAAGGCAGTGGACCCTACGGCTGACTGCTGCGGATGGGAGTCCGGGTATAAGGAAGGCAGGGTCACTGGAACACCAACATGGATCCCACCAGGGTTAGACCGTAGGATTCCCTGGGGCGCGGAGCAGGCCTGTACTGGCCATAGAGACTACCGGGAGATTCCCGGTGGGCTGATGTCTCAGTGGGCCAGTCAGGTGCAGTCCTGGAGCCGCTCCTCTCTGACAGTGAGTGATCGCAATTTCACTCCTGTCAGGAGGAGAAGCTTCCTTCCATTAGGCGTTATGCTCCCACAAGCTTGCAGGGGGAGATAGACCAATGGCAGACCTTCCTTCCTCTCTCCCCTATCACTTGTTATCACATGACTGGAGAGAGGAACGAGAAGCTGCCTTCAAATCGGTGAGTACATGTGGGAGGGGGAGGAGAGGGAGGACACTGATGTGAAGGGCTGCTGATGGGGGCTCTCTGATGGGGACTGTGATGTGAAGTGGGCTGCTGGTGAGGACTGTGATGTGAAGTGGGCTGCTGGTGGGGACTGTGATGTGAAGTGGGCTGCTGGTGGGGACTCTGATGTAAAGTGGGCTGCTGGTGGGGACTCTGATGTAAAGTGGGCTGCTGGTGGGGACTCTGATGTAAAGTGGGCTGCTGGTGGGGACTCTGATGTAAAGTGGGCTGCTGGTGGGGACTCTGATGTAAAGTGGGCTGCTGGTGGGGACTGTGATGTGAAGTGGGCTGCTGGTGGGGACTGTGATGTAAAGTGGGCTGCTGGTGGGGACTGTGATGTAAAGTGGGCTGCTGGTGGGGACTGTGATGTAAAGTGGGCTGCTGGTGGGGACTGTGATGTAAAGTGGGCTGCTGGTGGGGACTGTGATGTAAAGTGGGCTGCTGGTGGGGACTGTGATGTAAAGTGGGCTGCTGGTGGGGACTGTGATGTAAAGTGGGCTGCTGGTGGGGACTGTGATGTAAAGTGGGCTGCTGGTGGGGACTCTGATGTAAAGTGGGCTGCTGGTGGGGACTCTGATGTAAAGTGGGCTGCTGGTGGGGACTCTGATGTAAAGTGGGCTGCTGGTGGGGACTCTGATGTAAAGTGGGCTGCTGGTGGGGACTCTGATGTAAAGTGGGCTGCTGGTGGGGACTGTGATGTGAAGTGGGCTGCTGGTGGGGACTGTGATGTGAAGTGGGCTGCTGGTGGGGACTGTGATGTAAAGTGGGCTGCTGGTGGGGACTGTGATGTAAAGTGGGCTGCTGGTGGGGACTGTGATGTAAAGTGGGCTGCTGGTGGGGACTGTGATGTAAAGTGGGCTGCTGGTGGGGACTGTGATGTAAAGTGGGCTGCTGGTGGGGACTGTGATGTAAAGTGGGCTGCTGGTGGGGACTGTGATGTAAAGTGGGCTGCTGGTGGGGACTCTGATGTGAAGGGAGCTGCTGGTGGGGACTCTGATGTGAAGGGAGCTGCTGGTGGGGACTCTGATGTGAAGGGAGCTGCTGGTGGGGACTCTGATGTGAAAGGAGCTGCTGGTGGGGACTCTGATGTGAAGGGAGCTGCTGGTGGGGACTCTGATGTGAAGGGAGCTGCTGGTGGGGACACTCTGATGTGAAGGGAGCTGCTGGTGGGGACACTCTGATGTGAAGGGAGCTGCTGGTGGGGACACTCTGATGTGAAGGGAGCTGCTGGTGGGGACACTCTGATGTGAAGGGAGCTGCTGGTGGGGACACTCTGATGTGAAGGGAGCTGCTGGTGGGGACACTCTGATGTGAAGGGAGCTGCTGGTGGGGACACTCTGATGTGAAGGGAGCTGCTGGTGGGGACACTCTGATGTGAAGGGAGCTGCTGGTGGGGACACTCTGATGTGAAGGGAGCTGCTGGTGGGGACACTCTGATGTGAAGGGAGCTGCTGGTGGGGACACTCTGATGTGAAGGGAGCTGCTGGTGGGGACACTCTGATGTGAAGGGAGCTGCTGGTGGGGACACTCTGATGTGAAGGGAGCTGCTGGTGGGGACACTCTGATGTGAAGGGAGCTGCTGGTGGGGACACTCTGATGTGAAGGGAGCTGCTGGTGGGGACACTCTGATGTGAAGGGAGCTGCTGGTGGGGACACTCTGATGTGAAGGGAGCTGCTGGTGGGGACACTCTGATGTGAAGGGAGCTGCTGGTGGGGACACTCTGATGTGAAGGGAGCTGCTGGTGGGGACACTCTGATGTGAAGGGAGCTGCTGGTGGGGACACTCTGATGTGAAGGGAGCTGCTGGTGGGGACACTCTGATGTGAAGGGAGCTGCTGGTGGGGACACTCTGATGTGAAGGGAGCTGCTGGTGGGGACACTCTGATGTGAAGGGAGCTGCTGGTGGGGACACTCTGATGTGAAGGGAGCTGCTGGTGGGGACACTCTGATGTGAAGGGAGCTGCTGGTGGGGACACTCTGATGTGAAGGGAGCTGCTGGTGGGGACACTCTGATGTGAAGGGAGCTGCTGGTGGGGACACTCTGATGTGAAGGGAGCTGCTGGTGGGGACACTCTGATGTGAAGGGAGCTGCTGGTGGGGACACTCTGATGTGAAGGGAGCTGCTGGTGGGGACACTCTGATGTGAAGGGAGCTGCTGGTGGGGACACTCTGATGTGAAGGGAGCTGCTGGTGGGGACACTCTGATGTGAAGGGAGCTGCTGGTGGGGACACTCTGATGTGAAGGGAGCTGCTGGTGGGGACACTCTGATGTGAAGGGAGCTGCTGGTGGGGACACTCTGATGTGAAGGGAGCTGCTGGTGGGGACACTCTGATGAAAGGGGGGTGCTGTTGAGGACACTCAAAATTAAAGTGGACCAGTCATGAGGAAGTCCAGGGCCAAATTTTTGTCCCAGTCCAGCCCTGGCGCGGAGTCTAAGAGCCAGCAGGTGTTCTCCAGAGCCTCTAGAGGGGAGGATGGACTGGGCTGCAACTGGCTCCAGGTCGCGTCTCCCAGCTTACACCCACAGTAGGCAACAGAAGGATAAGGATAGTAAAGGAATAAGCCAAGGTCAGGGCCACAAGCAGACAAGGACAACAGGGTACACGCCAAGTTTCAGGGTCACAGGCAAACAAGGATAGTCAGGGACACGCCAAAAGGTCAGGGTCACGAGCAGACAGGAAAAGTATAGAACACGCCAAGGTCGGTAACAGAGATAAATGTAGCGCACATGGCAGGCAGGAAACAGGAAGCCAAACACACAAAGGATGATCAGCAGGGCTGACCTGTAGTGCAGAGGTTAATATAGAGTTCTCTGATAGGAGCTGGGGTGGAGCCATGCTAGAGGAGAGTTAATAAAAGCAGTCAGCTGAGAGACAGCTGGTCTTTGGAGATGAACACATGGAAACAGGTAGGTTGAAAAAAACAGACTCTATTGCATAACCATGACAGTAACCTTTTAATTGTAATTTTAACCTGTGTGTGTGTCACCTTATGTGTCTGTACCAAGGCTAAACTTTCCGGGGTATAGAAACTTTTCATCAGTGACATTTAGGTGATTTCTGTTATTATTATGATTTTAAAAGGAGCCAAACAATTATGTGATTATAAATGGCTTCATACGATCACTGTCCTTAAATAAAATAATTGTTTGCCATGATCAGTTATATTTTCGTAATCAATGCCAAAAATTTCACAATTTTTGCCAGACGATGTAAACTTTTCACCACAACTGCAGATTGTGGTACTGCAAGCTGGAAAATCTTTGTGCAAGGCTGAGAGCGGTGTGAAGTTGACCAGTCATTTGTCACAAGTTGGTGAAAAGGGCAGTGGTCTGACCAAAGTTTGTCACACAACCTAGTGGCAGATTAGCTAACTGCACCTGCTTACGCTTGTACAGTCTACTAACTACTAAAGTATTTCACTCTGAAAATTGGTGTTCGATTAAATGAAAGCAATGTTATGTTTTAGGAAATTATACATTGCTGCAATTTGAAATTTCACTATAAAATGTAACACATATGTAAACCCCAACAATAAATGTCTCTTATTTGCTTTCTTTTGGTCTGCTAAATCCACCATTAAAAGTATTTTATTATATCTGATTGATTAGTGCAAACTAATACCTATTTATCCTGTCAGAAATCCAATGCTGCCCTGTGGCCTGTGCACTCTGCAGTATTATCCCCCCATGGTATGGAGATGAGATGAGATGGGGTGGAGGTGTTCTGTAGTCCTCAACACATTCTCTGTCCTAGAATGATAAGTCTGCTCGTCCATAGGTACAGTATATTGAGTGAATGCAGTCACCTTAGGACAGAAAGTGTGTTACTGGCAGGATCAATAGGTGAAAATAGAGGGAAAAAGTCTGGAAAAAGGAAAACGAATGCAGCCACCACATCCAAAGGCCTTGTAAGCTGCAATGTATTTAATTCTTAGTGTTGAATACTATTACACTTTAAGCTATAAAATGTCTAATATAACAATGATATACACCGAAAAGCCATCAACATTCTGACCACTGACAGGTAAAGTGAATAACTTTGAGTATATCATTACAGTGGCACCTGAACATCTGTGGGATGTATTAGGCAGCAAGTGAACATGTCCCTGAAATTGAAGTGTTGAAAGCAGAAAAATGGACAAGTGTAAGGATTTGAGTGACCTTGACAAGGGACACTTTGTAATAGATAGACGCTGGGTTAGAGCAATTTCAAACCTGTAGCTCTTTTGGGATGTTCCCAGTTTGCAGTGGTCAGGACTGACCAAAAGAGGTCCAAGGAAGGAAAACTGGTGACAGGCTCATTGGTGGCCAGAGCTCATTGATGGAGGTGGGGAGTGAAGGCTGGACTGCGTAGTCCAATTCAATAGAAGAGCTCCCGCAGATTAAATTGCTTAAATGAGTGCTGGTGCAGTTAGAAAGTTGTCAGAACACACAAAGCATTGCAGTTTGTTGAATATGGGGCTTTGTACCACAGACTGGTTATGGTGCCCATGCTGACCTGTGTCCACAGCCAACAGCTCCTACAATAGGCACGTGAGCATTAGAACTAGACCACGGAGCATTGGAAAAGGTGGCCTGGTCTGAGAAATTGATGAATGGTTTGAGGAACACAATGAGTTCAAGGTGTTGACTTGGTCCCCAAATTCTCCAGATCTCAATCCAATCAAAAAACTGTGGGATGTGCTGGAAAAACAAGACCGATCCATGGAGGCCTCACCTCCCAACTTACAAGATTTAAAGGATCTTCTGCTGACAGCTTGGTGGCAGATAGCACAGCATAACTTCAGAGGTCTAGTGGAGTCCATACCTCAACAGTTTATGGTGGGTGATTATAATGTTATGGCTGATCGGTGTATGTTCATTACACTCACAACACAAGTTTAATCAGATCACTTCTGAATATTTATGTATGATCAGAACATAGATATTACATTGTAAAAGGAGTTGTGACATCATGAATGTGTTGCACATTGCCTGTACAGAGAGCAGCGCTGTGGGAGGTACCCAACAGACTCCACCCACTATGGGCTGCCTGCAGAAAAGTACAGGAGGGGGCGGAGACAAGACCAGTCACCCTGCACAAGGAATGAGAGCAGCAGTGAGCGGTCTTTATTAAAGGAAGTCTCACACTGGATTACTGCACAGATATGGAAGAAATACGGTACACAAGGCTCACCGATGTTCAAGGAAGAATACACACGTCTCTCCTATTGAGATAAAATTTGTGTATCCTGGAGTTCAACTTTAAGTTATGTTCCTTTGTTTAGATATCAATCTAATGTGTGGTTTGGTGTATGTGAAAGGTCAGCTTCAATCATACATGACTCGGATCCATCATCTTATATTTCTCTCTATAGGTGAGGGTCTGGTGAATCAGATTCTGCTGGATGAACTCGGACACTCACTGACTCGAGAGCTGAAAGGTAAATACAACATGTAGTGTATCTGATAAAACACAGGACTAAGTGTAAGGTGCGGAGATGGTGTTGGAATATTTACACTTCATTTATACCATCTGCTCCACTGAGGGCTTCTGGATCTGGCAAATTATCAGTGATGGATGATATAGGTGCACCAATTACACCGCATTCCTGGTCTGTCTTTTGGCTCTGATTGGCTACCATGCACAGCTGCCCCAGCTTTGGTATTCTTCAGTTTTAGAAAATCAACCCCAATATTTTGTCCCCATGTCAGGGACTTCATAGTGATAACAAGGTTGGGGATTATGCTGATTTGTTCCTGATTGAAAGAGGAGATTTAAAGCTGTCTCTTGCCAGTGAGTAATATACTCATTTCTGTAATGTTACTGTAGCACCATCCTAGGTTAGGTTCCGTAACCAGTGGAGCAGAGTGTGATTGTTTGTCTGTTCTGGGACTCACATATTACAGGCTCCACTACTTCTCTCTGCCTTCTATTGAGCTCTAGAATGTAGTCAGCTGGAAGATGCAGACCCTGAGCTTGAGTATTTATGGCACTCTAGCTAGTCCCTGGGGAGGTGTGCCCAGAAGGCGGAGAGAGCCCATAAATAGTCTGAGGTCAGAAGCGGCGGGGTTTTTGTCCTGGAGGAGGAGATTCCACCCTGGAAGGGCTACTGCACTTCTGGGCAAGTCAGCTGAAAGCATGCAGAGACTTCACTGAGGTCCCAGCTATGCTAGAACTGAATTGAGAATCCGGGCTGGAGATTCATGATAGTGTCTAGCCGATATTGAAAAAGATCAATCAAAGTATCTGGAGACACAGTAATTAGAGGCCTGGAAACCAGATTCTAGTGACTGCTTGAGGTTTAACCCCTTGTGTGACTGCTAGTGTCCTGCTGGAAAGTCTCAGAAGCGACTGTGCCTTTAGTTTCTGCAAAGATTGAGTGGGAGTGGGCCCCTGAAAAGAGAAAGTCCTACCCCCCACCCAAGTTCAGTGAGCATTAAGCCCTAAAAAGACACTCAGTGCCTGGTCATTGTGTTGCAAAGCTGTGGGAGCTGTTGTGTATCTCGCTTCCATGCACTCACTTGGAAATAGAACCTAGGACAAATTAGCAGGGGCCATGGTTCTAAACTTTAAAGTACATTTTTTTTTTTACCTTAACCACTTATGGACCGCCCACCATCGTTATATGTCGGCACTTTGAAGAAGAATATCAATGTTATAGGAGCAGCTAGCTGCCATATCCCTGGTATCCTCTTCTTCAGTGAGCAGTCTGCTTTTAGATAAAAGTGGTCTCTGTGGCAGATTCACAGCGAGATCACTTTTATTGGCGGTGGGAAAGAGGCCCCCCCTCCGGTGCCCTCCGCCGCTTACCGGAGCTGTCGGTAGCAGTGGAGGCGATCAGATCTTTCTCGTTTTGTGGTATGAAGCGGAGTGAGGGGAAGATTCTTATCTCTCTTCAAAGAACTGTGTCCCGTAGCTGTCTCCTGTTCAGTTTCTCTGTTATCAGCCTGATAACTTTTGATAAGTCCTCCAAGATGGCAACCTAAAGTGTGTGTCAGGAAGGTTGCTATAAATAGATTAACAGTCAGCTTGCCATCTAAGAACAGAGCTATGCACATTCCTTCTTTCTTTTAACAATGAGGGGGTGTGTGCCTTTCCTCCAATCAGCTGTCTTGGTTGTATGCCCAGGCTTCACTGCAGTGTTGAACAGGAAGAGAAAATCTCTTAACACGAAGAGCACTTTCTAAAGGATATATACAGATGAAGACAGCAGATATACATGTGAAACTTATATAGGGAGATTTGTTTCATCCCTGTGTATCATCTGAGGCTGTTCACTTCACTGGGTATATGTGAGGGTTTACATCTACTTTAAAGCAGAGTTCCACCTGAAAAAATAAAAATAAAAGTCAGCAGCTACAAATACTGCAACTGCTGACTTATAAAATTTGGACACTTACCTGTTCAGGGTGCCTGCAATGTCCTCACCCAAAGCCGACCCATCCCTCAGCTCCGGGTGGAGGTGCCGCCATGTTAAGTAAGGGAATCAGGAAGTGAAGCCTATTCACAGCCTATTTCCCTTCTGAGCGTGCACGAGTCGCGCTCCGCATTCTGAATGGTCCCTGCTGTCTTCCAGGATCTGTGTGTCCCACAGAAGACAGCGGGGGGGCTGAGGCGGGGACAGACGTGGCATAGATCGCCGCGGATACTGCAGCGATCTTTCGCCAGAAGTGGGAGCAAATACCTGTATTATATAGGTATCTTCTCCCCCCTCCCCCCTGAAAGGTGCCAAATGTGACACCGGAGGGGGGAGGAACTGGATAAGCAGAAGTTCCATTTCTGGGTAGAACTCCACTTTAAGTACCCTTCCAGCAGGTGCAGCCAGGTGGTGCTGATCGCTGTATCCTGCTGGTTGCTGGGAGACACCTGCTGTTGGACACTAAAACTGCAGCTTTCTGCCCAGAGCACCACAGGGCCATCAGCAGGTGAACTTGGTCCCAACAAATGCTGATAGGTGGGAGACCTCCAGCTGATTGACAGCTTTATCTATGTTCTTGTGTTCTGTTTGAACAGGGGTGTATCCCTTCCTTCCAATCAACTCTCGGTGCTCTCCTTACTGAGCTCTGCAGAGTGTATTTTGAGCTCTCTGCCCCTTTTTTCTGACAGCTAAGACAAGCCATAAAATATTTCAATTATATTTCCAGATATTCAGGAAAAGCACAAACAACATTTGATGGAGAAGACTGAGACTCTACTGGAGCATAGACCCCCTGGAACTACCCTGAAACCACAAAGATTCCTCATCAATGAGCGTTATGTGAAGCTGATTGTAGTCTCCACTGATGAGTTCAGGCAGCATCAACAGAATGAGCTAATACAAACTGGGGTAACACATGAGGAATTCTTGAAGAAAACACAAAGTGGACTGGAACACATTACCCCAAACAGGCTGTTCCGATGGAACCACCAGTCTCAATGTGTACCACATGCAGTAATGGTGAGCGGAGTGGCAGGAATAGGGAAGACCACACTGATACAGAAGTTTGTCTATGACTGGGTAACCGGAAAACACTACCAGAGATTTGCCTTTGTCTTCTCCTTACCATTCCGGGACCTTAATAGACTGGGAGAGGTCAGCTTGGAGGAGATGATTCTTCAACAATATCCATATCTGAAGAGTCAGATTGCAAATATTTTACAAGATCCAGAGAGACTTCTGTTTATATTTGATGGATTAGATGAAAGTATTCACCAAATCGATTTCAGATCGAATAGACTCTTTGCTTACAGGACAAATTGTTTTGATATTGTGGTGAGTTTGGTGAAGCAGAGTCTTCTTAAGGGCTGCTCTGTACTGATAACCAGCCGCCCAACCAGACTGGCATCAGTTCATACCGATGTTTTCCAGAGAATAGCTGAGATCATTGGATTTCTCCAGGAAGACAAACTGATCTTCTTTAATAATTTCTTTGGAAATGAGGAATTATCAGAGAAGGCTTTTCTTTATGTGCAGGAGAATGACACTCTGTACACTTTCTGTTATATCCCATCATACTGCTGGATCATCTGTACAGTGTTATCAATGTGCTTCAGATCCCAACCAACAATCACTGATCAGCTGATGACATCATTACCCAAAACCGTGACACAACTCTTTGTGACTTTTGTTTCCAACATGCTGGAAAATCACAGCCATAATAGAGATGGTGGTCACACTGCCCGGGAACTGCTGACATCTATTGGGTGGATGGCAGAACATGGAGTCATGAATCACATGATTGTATTTGATGAGTATAATCTGAGGTCATTCGATGTGAGAAATAAAAAACATCTCTTTTCATCTTTCATGATGGAATCTGGTCAGCCTCCTGATGTGGATTACACCTTCTTACATCTCACTCTTCAGGAGTTTTTTGCTGCTTTAGTTCATTTTATTAATTATAATCCTGACAGATTACAGGAAACACTTGATAAGGCTGAATCTTACAATGACGGCCGCGCTGAAATACTCCTCCGTTTCCTCTGCGGTCTCTCAGACTCTTCTACTAGATCCATGTTAAAGTTTTATGTGGGAGAATTGTCTACTCAGGCTGCCAGACATGTCATCACCTGGATCCCAAAGAAATTCACAGACCAAAGATCTGACAAATCCATAAGAGGCAACAGAGCTCTTCTGAATGTATTCTACTATCTCTATGAGACCAGGAATAAGGCTCTGGTGTCACAATGTATTGGATCAAACAAAGTTGAATTTTCTGGTGTCCCCCTCAGCCCTCTGGACTGCTCTGTGCTGTCTTTTATCCTTCAATCCTGCAGAGAGACAGAAGTTGTTCTAACTTCATGTAATATTCAGAGTGAAGGATTGAGGAAACTTATACCGGCTCTACACAACATCAAGAGTTTGAGGTAAAGAATAGTCAAATTTATGTGGTAAATTGGAATGATCTGCAAATTATTTAGAGGAATTACTAATTATTGGTGTTTTCTATTATATGTAAACCTTATATGTACTGTATTTATGTGAACATGTTGAATAACTTCACACAATGAACAGATGAGTAGAGGTAGCAGAATCTGATCTGTGGGAGTCACATAGCAGTGATAGCATTGTCCCAGTGTTTGTGGGGTCTCTGTGTTCACCTCAGTGTTACAAGAGCTCAGCGCTGCCTGTATCTTCCCTCTAAAGCCCAATACGCACTATTAGATTTTCTGAAGTTTTTTGTCTTCAGATTTACCAAAACCATATAATATGAGGTCACACCTTAAGAGTTTCTATTTGTATGCAATCAGGCAGGCCCTTGCACTACATGGTTTTGGTAAATCTGAAGATAAAAAACCGGAAGAAAATCTAATAGTGTGTATGGGGTCTAAGGCTGGCCATACATTATGCAATTTTATTTCCTTCAATCTCAGGTGGCTAAAGCCACCTGCAGTGATTGTACTAAAAAAAATCCTTAAGGCTCTTTCTCACGGGGCGGATCAGTGATGATCCGCCCCGTGAACACCCGCTTGCTCAGCAGGGATCGCTCCGCCGATCCCCGCTGAGCAGGAAGATGATAGGTCCATCGCTGCGCGATGTGCAGCGGCAGACCTGTCAGATAGCCTCTCTCCCCTATGGGGGGGATCGGATGATGACGGACCGTCGTAGTGTCCGTCATCACCCGATCTCATCCGAAAACGGATGGAAAAGTAGGGTTTTCTTCCGTTACACTTTTAGGTCCGGAGCGGGTCGGATGTCAGCGGACATGTCACCGCTGACATCCGACGCTCCATAGGGATACATGTATGTCCGTTTTTCATCCGAAAACGGAAGGATGAAAAACGGACATACGGATCCCTCGTGTGAAAGAGGCCTTAGGCTGGTTGTACTGAAGCTTATCTATAAATTAACATCTGTACAACCAGCCTGCCCATAGATGGATCGATATTCAGCCGCTTCCTGCTGAATCAGACAAATTTTAGATCCATCTGTGGCTGGCTTTATGTGTGACCCCAGTAGGAAATTCTCAATGTATTTACTAATGGAATCACTGAGAGATGAACTAAAAAGAGGAGTTATTTGAAATGCTTGTTTTTTTTTATTATAACAGACTGAATTCAGATATAATATTGAAGGATAGATGTGATTTACATTGAAACCATTTAGCTTATGTTAAAATCCCACTTTGATGCTGAAGAAGAAATTGTTCCTGGACACAACTAGATCAGGATTTCTTAACTGTGGTGCCACTTGGGTTTCCCTGGGGTGCAGCAAACATGGGAAGTAATTTGTTCTAGATTAGCATTATCCAGTGTCATGGTGCAGGCCAGCCACCAGCACTAGAACAACCAATGTAACCAGGATGCACAGTGTCCTGCCCCTAGCATGGCAATGCATGACACTGATCCAGAGCAAGCAGCATGTGGGGCAAACCCAAGCATTCAGAAGTGGATGGAGTGCACCTCCACCATGCTGCTGGTTTATGGTAGGGTTCTGATGGGAAGACCGGACTCTGTAATGGAGGACATTGATGTATACAGGGGATACAAGTAAACACAAAGCAAACTCCTGTGTTTGAATGTGGTACTTAGATATGTAAGACAATTATTCCTTGCTCCAATCTTGACTCAAATGGAAATGACACATTTTTCTGCCCTCCTATGACTGGGGTAGTCTGGACAAACTGCAACCATGAAAAACAGAGGGTGCACCAGTCTAGTGCATTATCCTTCGATATCCTTTATTAACAACTTCAATACCGGGCATTTTCAACCCCTTCCCGCCCAGGCCAATTTTCAGTTTTCAGCGCTGTTGCATTTTGAATGACAATTGCGCGATAATGCAACACTGTACTCAAATGAAATTTGTATTTACCTAAATGTATGACTAAAATTGAGTTTATTTTTTTTTATATAACAAAAATTAGAAAATATAATTTTTTCCCAAAGTTTTCAGTCTGTTTTTGTCTATTTTGCAAAAAATAAGAGGTGAACAAATATCACCAAAAGAAATGTCTATTTGTGGGAAAAAAGGACGCAAATTATGTTTGTGTACAGCATCGTATGACCGCACAATAACCAGTTAAAGCAGCGCAGTGCCAAATTGCAAAAAGTACTCTGGTCATGAAGGGGTAAAACCTTCCGGAGATGAACTGGTTAACTGACAATTGTGCAGTCATGCGATGTTGTACCCAAATAAGATATCTCTCTTTTCCCCACAAATAGAGCTTTCTTTTGGTGGTATTTGATCACCCCTGCGGTTTTTATTTTTTGCGCTATAAACAAAAGAAAAGTGACAAGTTTGAAAAAAAACACTATCTTTTACTTTTTGCTATAATAAAAATCCCAATTTAAAAAAAAATAAATAAATAATTTTTTCCTCAGTTTAGGCCGAATATATTTTCTTCTACATATTTTTGGTAAAAAAAAAAATCGCAATGAGCGTATATTGATTGGTTTGCGAAAAAGTTATAGCGTCTACAAAATAGGGGATAGATTTGTCATTTTTATTTATTTTATTTTTTTTACTAGTAATGGCGGCAATCTGCGATTTTTTTTTTTTTTTTTTTTTTTTTTTTTTTTTATTGTGACTGTGACATTACGGCGGATACATCAGACACTTTTGACACATTTTTGGGATGATTGACAATTATACAGCGATCAGTGCTATAAAAATGCACTGATTACTGTATAAATGTCACTAAAAGGGAAAGGGTTAACATTAGAGAGCGAACAAGGGGTTAAATATGTTACCTAGGGGGGAGTGTTTCTAACTGTAGGGGGAGGGGACTCACAAGGGGAGGAGACCGATCAGTGTTGCTCTGTACTGGGAACACACGATCGGTCTCCTCTCACCTGACAGGATGTTTACACACACAGATCCACGTCCCAGGCTCTGTTACCGGCAATCGCAGGTGCCTGGCGGACATCACGGCCGCCGGGCACGCGCACCGGGTCCCAAGTGACACGGCGGGCGCGCCTGCTCCCCCTAGATGGCTGGGAAGTCCAGGATGGGAGATCCCTCCTGCGGATGTCATATTACTATGGGCGGGGCATGAAGTGGTTAGTAAAAAATCAGAAAATGTAGATATACTCAAAAACCAACATTTGTACACGCTCAACAGAACAAATCCATGTGCTGATCACCAAGGTTCTTGCATATGATGTCAACACATCACAAGAAGATAAATTAAAAGTACCGAAGGCTAACATGTTTCGAGGGACTTGTCCTCTTCATCAGAGCCAAAGCCCTTTGGAGTCACGTCATAGCAGCTCCTGGATAGAAGACCGAGTAAAGATAGAAGCCCTGTCAGCAGTGACAGTGCGCCACTGGAGGGCTGCATTTTAAGGGAAGTCTTTCATAATGTGCTAGTATATACACTTTAAGGTCATCACAGAGGACAAGGGGACACTCTTTACGTCTGGAGGAAAAGAGATTTAGTCACCAAATACGGAAAGGTTTCTTCACAGTAAGAGCTGTGAAAAAAGGGTAATAGGCTCCCTCAAAAGCTGGTTCTGCCCAGCTCAGTAGCTTGTTTTAATCACTTGCTGACCAGCCACAGCACATATACTGCACCAGGTCGGCTCTGTTGTGGGAATAGCAATAGCCACTGGGGGGCGTGCGCTGATTGACTAGAGGGAGATATAATCAAGGCAGATTGCTGTTCTGACAGGGATGAAGAGATCTTGTGTTCCTGCTAAGCAGGAACGCTGATCTCTGTCTTTATCCAGACAATCCATCCCCCACACAGCTAGCAAGCACCTCCTAGAGACACAATTAACTCTTTGATCGCCCCTGGTGTTAACCCCTTACCTGCCAGTGTCATTAGTACAGTGACAGTGCATATTTTTAGCACTGATCACTGTATTAGTGTCACTGGTTCCCAAAAAAGTGTCAACAGTTTCAGTTGGGTGTCCAATCTGTCTGCGACAATGTTTCAGTCCCTCTAAAAATCGTTGATCACCATCATTACTAGTAAAAAAATGCCATATATCTATCCCGTAGTTTGTAGATGCTATACATTTTGTGCAAACCAATCAATATATGCTTATTAGGATTTTTGTTTGCCAAAAATATGTAGCAGAATACATATTGTTCTAAATTGATGAAGAAATTTGATTTTGTACATTTTTTTTATTGGATATGTTTTATAGCAGTGTCGGCCTTTTTTTGTTTATAGCACAAAAAATAAAAACCGCAGAGGTGATCAAATACCACCAAAAGAAAGCTCTATTTGTGGGAAAAAAGGACATCAGTTTTATTTGGGTACACTGTTGCATGACCGCGCAATTGTCAGTTAAAATAACACAGTGCCATATCACAAAAAATGGCCTGGTCATTAAGGGTGTAAAAACTTCCGGTCCTTAAGTAGTTAAAAAAGGCCTGGAATTATTTCCTAAATGTACATAATATAACTGGATACTAACATTCGTAGGTAAGGTTGATCCATTGAATATCTGATTGCCTCTCGGGGATCAGAAAGGAATTTTTCCCCCTGCTGGAGTAAATTGGATCGTGCTTTGCTGTTTTTTTTTCCTTCCTCTGGAGTAGGTATAGGATTTTGTATATTGTTTTTTTTCCCCTTTTATTGGTTGAACTAGATGGACTTGTGTCTTTTCTCCAACCTGACTAACTATGTAGTATGCAATACATCCAGGAAACCAGGATGCCAAAAATTCAAACTGACAGCTGCAGTAAGACTAACTACAAAAAAGTATTAATTAATAAACAAATACAGTATATAAGTCTGCAATAGGTCAAATGTTTTTAGTATTTTATGTATTATACAGTGGGGGCGGAAAGTATTCAGACCCCCTTAAATTTTTCACTCTTTGTTATATTGCAGCCATTTGATAAAATCATTTAAAGTGGATGTAAACCCAAAAAAAATTTTTTATTTTTTTTATATCATACTGTAGAGTATAAGATTTCCTATCATTTGAGCCCAGTCTTACCACACAGAGTTAATCCATCTCTGAGCAATAGGGATGAGCCGCACACCCCCCCGGTTCGGTTTGCACTAGAACCTGCGAACGGACCGAAAATTCACACGAACGTTAGAACCCCATTGACCTCTATAGGACTCGAACGTTCGAAATCAAAAGTGCTCATTTTAAAGGCTAATTTGCATGGTATTGTCCTAAAAAGGGTTTGGGGACCCGGGTCCTGCCCCAGGGGACATGTATCAATGCAAAAAAAACTTTTAAAAACGGCTGTTTTTTCGGGAGCAGTGATTTAATGATGCTTAAAGTAAAAAAAAAAAAAGTGAAATATTCCTTTAAATATCGTACCTGGGGGGTGTCTATGGTATGCCTGTAAAGTGGCGTGTGTTTCCCATGCTTAGAACAGTCCCTGCACAAAATGTAATTTTTAAAGGAAAAAAAGTCATTTAAAACTGCTTGCGGCTTAATGTAATGTCGGGTCCAGGCAATATGGATGAAAATCAGTGAGACAAACGACATGGGTACCCCCCAGTCCATTACCAGGCCCTTTGGGTCTTGTATGGATATTAAGGGGAACCCCGCACCCAAATTAAAAAAGGAAAGGTGTGGGGCCCCCAGGCCCTATATACTCTGAACAGCAGTATACAGACAGGGACTGTAGGTTTGTTGTTAAGTAGAATCTGTTTGTAATTTTGAACTGGTACATTTTTTACGTGTTTAGCTCTAGCCAAAAAATCTATTTTAAGCTTTTTGGAAAACATAGGGAAGGGTTATCACCCCTGTGACATTTGTTTTGGTGTCTGTGCTCCTCTTCAGAAGATTTCACCTCACTTTTTGTCCCAATGACAAATGTTTTTTGAAAATTTGGGGTTTTTTGTGAAACAAGGATTGGTGATAAAGCATCAGTGGAAAGGAGAAAGTTTTTCCCATATTAACGCTTACAGGAGAGAATTTCTCTTCCTAGGGGTAGATTTCATCTCACTTCCTGTTGCTCCTTCCGTTTGCAAGTAGGAGTCATTTGTAAGTTGGATGTTTGAAAGTAGGGGCCTGCCCTATATATTCAGCAGAAATTTGGGCCTTAGGTGTTGTTGTGGCCACAACACTGTAAGCCCTCACAGGGCCCTGCTGTGAAATATTAGATCAAGAATTGTAATTACATGCACCTGTTGAACAGGGGCTGAAAAATTGGGCCTTAGGCACTGGTGGCGGGACTGGCAGCGGGACTGGCAGTGCCCAGAACCAAAAATGTTCTTACAAGCTATCATCATGATCATTGAGGAGGAAGAGGATAATTACTCAGTATAACAGGATAGTCAGTCAGCATCAGCATAGGCAGTCTTTGAAGGGATCTGACATTTCAAAAAAATTTATTCGGCTACATCAGCATCTGGTGCTTGGTAGCTGGTGGTGATCCAAGACTGATTCATTTTTATGAAGGTCAGTCGATCGGCCGAGTCAGCGGACAGACGCACCCTGTGATCGGTTACAAAGCCTGCAGCAGCACTGAATGTGCGTTCCGAAGGAACGCTGAATGCAGGACAGGCCAGTAGCTCAATTGCATACTGTGCAAGCTCTGGCCAGTGATCCATCCTCAAGACCCAGTAATCCAGAGGATTTTCGGTGGGAAAGGTGTCCAAGTCAGATCTTGCCCTTAGGTCAGTGCTGTGTTTTGGCCTAGGCCAACAAGGCCCAGGCCTAGGGCGGCACTTTGTGGGGGGGCGGCAAAAAAGCCGCCCCCCCCCCACCAAAACGGCACCCGCTCTCCTCCCGCACAGGAGCCGTCAAGCCGTCAAGATTCTCTCTCTCTTTGAATGGCCCTCTGCTGTGGCCAATCATGGGGGGGAAACAGCGGGGAGGAAGCTGGGCGGCGGCACGGCGAAACCAATTAGAGCCACTCTCTCTCTTCTCCGTTCAGCTGACAGAAAGGGGAGGGGGGCGAGCAGGGGAGTTCTCTGGCAAATGGAGCAGCAGATCTGTGACAGGGAGAGGAGAGATGCGGGCTGTCTGTGTATCTCCCCCACTCGCCTCCCCCTTCTGTCAGCCGAAGGGAGAAGAAAGAGAGAGCGGCTCTAATTGGTTTCGCCGTGCTGCCGCCCAGCTTCCTGCCCGCTGTTTCCCACCCCATAATTGGCCACAGCAGAGGGCCAATCAGAAGACTCTGGGGGCATCATAAAAAAAGTAATCCCTAAAGAATGGCGGCCCCTGTGTGTGTCCACAGACATCATGCTACAGCCCCCAGCATGCATGCACTCTGCTGGGGGGGAATACAGGAGGAGAAAAAGAGAATACTGTGCTGGGGGAAGCCAGATAGGGAGCCACACTGTACCCCTGTACCCACACCACCAGAGCCATGCTGTACCCACACCACCAGAGCCACGCTGTACCCGCACCATAAGAGCCACGCTGTACCCGCACCACCAGAGGGCCACATTGTACCCGAACCACCAGAGCCACGTTGTACCCGCACCACCAGAGCCACACTGTACCCGCACCACCAGAGCCACGCTGTACCCGCACCACAAGAGCCACGCTGTACCCGCACCACCAGAGCCACGCTGTACCCGCACTACCAGAGCCACGCTGTACCCGCACCACCAGAGGGCCACGTTGTACCCGCACCACCAGAGGGCCACGTTGTACCCGCACCACCAAAGAGCCAGGTTGTACCCGCACCACCAGAGAGCCAGGTTGTACCCGCACCACCAGAGAGCCAGGTTGTACCCGCACCACCAGAGAGCCAGGTTGTACCCGCACCACCAGAGAGCCACGCTGTACCCGCACCACCAGAGAGCCACGCTGTACCCGCACCACCAGAGAGCCACGCTGTTCCCGCACCACCAGAGAGCCACGCTGTTCCCGCACCACCAGAGAGCCACGCTGTTCCCGCACCACCAGAGCCACGCTGTACCCGCACCACCAGAGCCATGTTGTTCCTGCACCACCAGAGAGGGAGCCACGCTGTACCCGCACCACCAGAGAGCCACGCTGTACCCGCACCACCAGAGAGCCACGCTGTACCCGCACCACCAGAGAGCCACGCTGTACCCGCACCACCAGAGAGCCACGCTGTACCCGCACCACCAGAGAGCCACGCTGTACCCGCACCACCAGAGAGCCACGCTGTACCCGCACCACCAGAGAGCCACGCTGTACCCGCACCACCAGAGCCACGCTGTACCCGCACCACCAGAGCCATGTTGTTCCTGCACCACCAGAGAGGGAGCCACGATGTACCAGCACCACCAGAGAGGGAGCCACATTGTACCCGCACCACCAGAGCCACGCTGTACCCGCACCACCAGAGCCACGCTGTACCCGCACCACCAGAGCCACGCTGTACCCGCACCACCAGAGCCACGCTGTACCCGCACCACCAGAGCCACGCTGTACCCGCACCACCAGAGCCACGCTGTACCCGCACCACCAGAGGGCCACGTTGTACCCGCACCACCAGAGCCACGCTGTACCCGCACCACCAAAGAGCCAGGTTGTACCCGCACCACCAGAGAGCCAGGTTGTACCCGCACCACCAGAGCCATGCTGTACCCGCACCACCAAAGAGCCAGGTTGTACCCGCACCACCAGAGAGCCACGCTGTACCCGCACCACCAGAGAGCCACGCTGTACCCGCACCACCAGAGAGCCACGCTGTACCCGCACCACCAGAGAGCCACGCTGTACCCGCACCACCAGAGAGCCACGCTGTACCCGCACCACCAGAGAGCCACGCTGTACCCGCACCACCAGAGAGCCACGCTGTACCCGCACCACCAGAGAGCCACGCTGTACCCGCACCACCAGAGAGCCACGCTGTACCCGCACCACCAGAGAGCCACGCTGTACCCGCACCACCAGAGAGCCACGCTGTACCCGCACCACCAGAGAGCCACGCTGTACCCGCACCACCAGAGAGCCACGCTGTACCCGCACCACCAGAGAGCCACGCTGTACCCGCACCACCAGAGAGCCACGCTGTACCCGCACCACCAGAGAGCCACGCTGTACCCGCACCACCAGAGAGCCACGCTGTACCCGCACCACCAGAGAGCCACGCTGTACCCGCACCACCAGAGAGCCACGCTGTACCCGCACCACCAGAGAGCCACGCTGTACCCGCACCACCAGAGAGCCACGCTGTACCCGCACCACCAGAGAGCCACGCTGTACCCGCACCACCAGAGAGCCACGCTGTACCCGCACCACCAGAGAGGGAGCCACGTTGTACCAGCACCACCAGAGAGGGAGCCACGATGTACCAGCACCACCAGAGAGGGAGCCACGATGTACCCGCACCACCAGAGAGGGAGCCACGATGTACCCGCACCACCAGAGAGGGAGCCACGATGTACCCGCACCACCAGAGAGGGAGCCACGATGTACCCGCACCACCAGAGAGGGAGCCACGATGTACCCGCACCACCAGAGAGGGAGCCACGATGTACCCGCACCACCAGAGAGGGGGCCACGCTGTACCCGCACCACCAGAGAGGGAGCCACGCACCACCAGAGAGCCACGCTGTTCCCGCACCACCAGAGAGCCACGCTGTTCCCGCACCACCAGAGAGCCACGTTGTTCCCGCACCACCAGAACCACGCTGTACCCGCACCACCAGAGAGCCACGCTGTACATGCACCACCAGAGAGCCACGCTGTACACACACCACCAGAGAGCCACGCTGTACCCGCACCACCAGAGGGGGAGAAAGATGAAGCCACTGCCAGGGTAGAGACATGATACACTACTGACTAGAGTTGGCCTGGGCAACCCAGAGTGAGCGAACGTCCAGCCGGAGGAATCACTGTTGCAGTTTCACCGGGTCTGGTAATAGAAGCCTGTTGGCCATTATACATTACTGTTCCCAGGAACTGAGCCATTAGGAAGTACCTAACCTGATATCCTCTAGGCCAACCCTAGTGACGCCACTGTCCCAGAGCCCACAACAAGTTACGGCATTGAGTTTTGGTAACTGGGCAGACAGGGATGCGCCAGCTTGGGCACCCAGGACATCTGCCGCCTGGAGTCCCACAAGCGGCGATGGGCTTTCCATAGCAGCCGACACCTCTCTCCCCACTGTCAGCCACACACACTCAGTACACAGCCAGGAGGAGGAGGAGCCACAGAGGAGGGACACGACTTCAGTGCAAGAGCCTCCCAAAGCACCCAGCACATATCCCCTTACCCCCCAAATGAAAAGATGCTGTATCGCTCACTGTCCTCCTCCCGCGGTGTCCCTCTGTCTCCCATGAAGATGATAGGGCGGATCCTAAAAAGGAAGGGGTGTGGCCTTGACAGGAAGGGGTGGGTCATAGTTAAATTAGGGGGTGCGCGAGCTTAGTCAGGCCTAGGGCAGCACAAAACCTAAATACACCACTGCCCTAGGTATTCCTGCACCATGTAAAACAGACGCTGGCGATGGTTGCTGTAACTGATCATACCTTGGGGCTGCGGACTAAAAAATTGTCTGAACGCATCGGTCAGACGGCCACCTTCTCCACCGCTCCTTCTTTAACTGACCGAAGCCTCAGCAACACGTTGTCCAGAAACAGGAGTTTGTAACCTCCCAGTCTCTGGAAACGAGTTGCACAGACCTTTCTGCAAGGCCTCCCGAAGATGTTTCATCCTCTGCTCCCTCTGCAACGGCAAGATAAGGTCCGCAACCTTACTCTTGTAACGTGGATCAAGGAGGGTTGCCAGCCAGTATTGTTCCTTCTCCTTGATACCACGGATACGAGGATCCTTCCGCAGGCTTTGCAGGATCAGGGAGGCCATGCAGCGTAGGTTTGCTGAGGCATTCAGTCCAGAGTCCTCTGGGACACTAAGGACGACATGATCCGCAGCCACCTCCTCCCAGCCATGTACAAGTCCATGTGTTTCTTGGGACTGTAAATGATCCCTTAAAGACTGCTGCTGATGCTGAGTGCCAGGCTGCACCTCCATACTGACACAATCCTCCTCCTCGTCCTCTTCCTGTGTGATAAGCGCGCACGCAGGAACACTGTCTGGATAAAGGGGGCCTTGAGAGCTAAGGAAGTCCTCCTCTTCCTGCCTCTGTTCTGCCTCAAGTGCCCTGTCCATTATTCCACGCAGCGTGTGCTCCAACAAGTGGACAAGGGGGACAGTGTCACTGATGCATGCACTGTCACTGCTCACTATCCTCGTGGCCTCCTCAAATGGTGACAGGACAGTGCATGCATCCCTGATCATGGCCCACTGCTGTGGGGAAAAAAAAAACAAGCTCCCCTGACCCTGTCCTGGTGCCATAGTCCCACAGGTACTCATTGATGGCCCTCTGCTGCGTGTGCAGCATGGCCAACGTTGAGTTCCACCTGGTGGGCATGTCACAAATTAGGCGGTTCTTGGGCAGGTTAAATTCCTTTTGGAGGTCTGCCAGCCGAGCACTGGCATTATATGACTGGCGGAAATGCACACAGACTTTCCTGGCCTGCCTCAGGACATCCTGTAAGCCTGGGTACCTGCCCAAGAACCGCTGCACCACCAAGTTAAGGATGTGAGCCAAACAGGGCACATGGGTCATTTGTCCCTGTCGGAGGGCAGAGAGGAGGTTGGTGCCACTGTCGCAAACCACCATTCCTGCCTTAAGTTAGCGTGGCGTCAACCACCTCTGAACCTGCCCCTGCAGAGCTGACAGAACCTCTGCCCCAGTGTGGCTCCTGTCCCCCAAGCACACCAGCTCAAGCACCACATGGCATCTTTTGGCCTGCATACTTGCGTAGCCCCTTGAACACCTACGGAGCACCGCTGGTTCTAAGGACAAAGCACAGGAAGAGGCCATAGAGGAAG